>JAJAGP010000458.1:0-407126 GCA_025084515.1 Ancistrus triradiatus | reverse complement strand
TGAAAACACCTGACTCTAATTTCACCTTCAAATTAACTGCTAATCCTAGAGGTTCACATACTTTTGCCACTCACTAATATGTAATATTGGATCATTTTCCTCAATAAATAAATGACCAAGTATAATATTTTTGTCTCATTTGTTTAACTGGGTTCTCTTTATCTACTTTTAGGACTTGTGTGAAAATCTGATGATGTTTCAGGTCATATTTATACAGAAATATAGAAAATTCTACAGGGTTCACAAACTTTCAAGCACCACTGTACATATAAATAGAAAATCAATACGTGGTGGCCATTGTTGATATTATACAAATCAACATATGGGAAGCACTGCAGTGGCTTGGTTATTTAGTCAATACCGGTACACTACAGTATCCCCTATAGTTTTGTATCGAATGTCCAGATTGTACATTATCGTGGACGTTAAGCGACGCCTACCTGTATGGTGTTAGTATGAAATGTGTAGAGAATTTGTATAATGTCTATCATTCACATCATTACATCTATGTTTGTTACTCACAGTAATCTACTTCTCTATGCTGTTTTGTACCTTGGCATGAGAATGCGTTGAGATGTAACCTTCTCATTCCTGATCCATAGCAGTGCTCCCAGCTCGCAGTCCATCGTGTACATCCCTCAGGACATCGTCCGCGCCAAAGAGATCATCTCGCACATCAACACTCTGAAGACTCAGGTCAGCTACTACGCCGAGCGCCTGTCCCGAGCCGCCAAGGAGAGATCCGCAAACGGCCTGGAGAGAACGCTCACCATACTGGCGGACAAGGTGAGCCCCAGCTTTCTGCAGTATTTCTATATATACTCCAGTGAGGCCATCTACAGATCGAACACAGAAGTTACAGTGTCAGGAATATGTTATGATATGATACCTGGCAACCAGGCAGGCCAAGGAAGTGTTGCAATCTGGCGGGGATATTCCTGGGAAACCCTTGCTGTGTGTGGACAAGCATTATCCTGCTGCAAAATGCCAGTTTGATGACTTGCCAAGAGAAGCAAAACATGTGACAACAGGATGTCCTGCTCATATTGCTGATCTGTTGGTGTTCCTCGTATCACTACTAGGGATGACTGACTTTTGTATGCAACGGCTCCCTAGATCAGCACAGTGTGGCATCACAGTGTGTCGCTCCACACGTCAAGGCCTCCATACTCGAATTTTGGGACAAACACACATGGCAAAAAGTATTGGGACACAAACCCGCTCGTGGCAAAAAGTATTGGTACACAAACCTGCATACAACTAAAAGTATTGGGACATAAATTCGCACACTGCTAGAAGTATTGGGACACAAACCCGCACGTGGCCAAAAGTATTGGGACACAAACCCGCACGCGGCCTAAAGTATTGGGACACAAACCCGCACATGGATAAAATTATTGGGGGACACACCCGCACACGACCAAAAGTATTGGGAAACAAACTAACACACGGCTAGAAGTATCGGGGGACACACCCACGCGCAACCAAAAGTATTGAGACATAAACTCGCACATAGCCAAAAGTATCTAAATCACTGTCTGTTTCTCAGACTCGGCAGCTGGTGATGGTGTGTGACTGTAAGCTGCTGGCGTCGGCCGTCCAGGCCCTGAATGCCGCCAGGCCCGAGTACATCGCCTCCAAGAACTCACCGTCAGCCGACTTGGAGCATGTGGTGCTGCGCAATGACCAGGACACGCTGCTAGCCAAGTGGAGCAACAACCGGACGTCCCTGCATGCTGACTGGCATGAAGAGGAATGGGTAAGAGCACCCCTGATGCCAGTTAAATGGATTTAGTCCTCTCGTTCAAGTGGAATGAAGTCTGTGATATATGGACTAAAAACAGACATTTTGTGTGATCCTCTGTACCATCAGGAGAAGGTGTGGGTGAACGTGGATAAGAGTTTGGAGTGCATCATCCAGCGGGTCGATAAGCTCCTACAGAGAGAGCGACTGCGCAGCAGTAGCAGCGAGGACATGTTCCAGGCCGAGCAACAGGGGGCCGCTCCCAAAAAAGGTAACGGGAAGTACCATGCTTTCTGGATCAACCCGGCCTGCACCGACGAGCATCCGTCAACATGTACACCGGACGAGCCTTCATCTTCACCACCATCCTTCTCATCATCAGCACCATCATCACTGCCTGCTCTGAACACTGCATGCCCCCCTAACACAGAAACAGAAACCTGTAGGTTCTCCACTTTCTCCCTCTCATTAATCTCTATGGTCGTCTCATTTACACTATCAGCTATCAAACCTCTGGCATCGTTTTACTGCCAAATGCGAAACCAAAGTGAGCAGCCAACTCAAACATGCCTGGCTCATGCTTACCCTGCACAAAAGTAGAGTTGGCTTTATTATGTCGAGAAGTTATGTAGAGAGAAATGTGTTTGTTGACTTTATGTGAGAAAAAACTTTAACTGAAATAAATTTATTCCAAGAAAGGAAAACAGTAATTTAAGGTATAGGACTTTTTTTTTAAGTAAACAAATTGTAATAAAATCAAAAACTATTTTAGGCATATTAGTGTATTTATATCAAAATTCTGCTTATGAAAACATTTTAGGTCTAGAACTGTTTTTTAAAGAAAAAAAACTTTAATGAAGAAACTTTTTTAAAGAAAAAACTAGCGAAAACTTTGTGTTTACCACTTTACGTTTTAGAAAACTATTCTAAACATTTTAAAAACTGTTTTAGTTGTATAACTATTTTGTGAGTAAAATTAAAAAAATGTATATGTATTTATTTTATTTTATTTTATTTTTTTAGCAAAACTATTACAGGTGAATAATTTAGAAGATTTTATCCATTTGCATTTTGATGTGTATTTTCTGGTTAAAACTGTTCTCAAAACTGATAAGGAAAAACACTTATCAAGAAGTATTTCAAAATACCAGGCTTTTTTCAAAAACTGTTTTAGCCACATTTTTAAAGAAAATTATAAAACCCTTATCAAGGACTGTTTGATAGTATATTACTGTTTTTAAATCGAAATCCAAACTGTTTTAAAGTAAAAACAAATACTTCCTTATCAAAAGGTGTTTTAATGCTTGAAGAAAAAAACTAGCAAAAACTGTGTTTAACCATTGTTGAAGAAAATGGAAGAAACTATATTTATATATTTTGCAAAACTATTGCAGGTGAATCATTTTTATCGTTTGCATGTTAATGTGTATTTTTTGGTTAAAAAACGTATCAAAAACAGTTATCAAAAAGTATTTAAGGTGTATAACAAACTTTTAAAGAAAACAACAACAAAAAAAACAAGGCTTTTGTAAAAAAAAAAACTGTTTAGCAATATCGAACATATTTAAAAAAATTAGAAAATGTTTCTCACTGTATATTACTGATTTTAAATCGAAAATTAAGCTTATTCAAACTATTTTGTAAAGTAAAAACAAATACTTCCTTATTGAAAGACGTTATACTGCTTTGAAGAAACTAGCAAAAACTATTTTTTGCGTGTTTAGCTGTTTATGGGAAAAAAATATTTTAAAACTGTTTTAGATGTATAACTGTTTTGTGAGAAACTTTATGCCATTGTATATATCTGTTTTTAAAAAGGTTTAACAAAATCTACTGCAGGTGTATAATTTTGAGAATTTTTTTAGATACTTTTTAAAATAAAGAATATTATCAAATATTGTTTTAGGTGTATACTTCTGGGAGGGGGATATTAAAACCATTTTAGAAAAAAAAATCAGGTATTTCAGGTGTAGCTAAAATCAAAAACTATTTTAGCCATATGTCTCTTTTTTTGGAGAAAATTATAAAATGCTTATCAAAAGCTATTTAGATGTATAACTCATTTTTTTCTAAGAAAATTTGGAAAATTTTCAAATATCCATGGAGGTAAAAAAACATTTATCATAACTATTTTAGGCCTATGATTTTTAAAGAAAACAAAAAACTATTTTAGGTATATAACAAACTCTAAAAGAACATTTTTAAAAACCACTTGCTATATGTTTAGGCACTAGAAGTGGTCCAGTGGTTTCGCACCTAACTTTTTTGAGGCTGTGCACTTAAACATGTACAGAATTTTTTTGTTAAACCCTGCAGGGCGTATTGCACGCATAGCCTATGTGATAGCATCTACACTTACTCGTCACATTATTAGACGCCATCCCATTTGGGAAAGACTGCACTTTACAAACTGTACACGATTTAATGGGTCTGTCAAAGTGCACCGATGTGTCCTGGTGGCCATTAGGTGTAATTACAAGATACGTGTTCCTTAATCTGTAACGTTTGAGTACAACGGGTATCGTGGTTTGGCAGTAATTGAATGCTAGTCATTGAATAATTCTGACCTACTTCACACACACTTTATTACACTCATCTCACCTGGCTGCATGCTACCATAGCAACAGACATTGTTTTTTTAAGTTGGCCATGTGCTATTTTTACACAACCTTTTTCTGTTTTGTCATCACATTGTGCTACTTCTCCAAACGCTCCATCTTCTTTCATCCTGCATTCCTGCAGTTTAGCATTTAGCAGACGTCCTCGTCCAGACTGTCTTACAACTGAGGCAATTATGAGTCAAGGGTTTTGGTCAAGTAAACATTAGGAAATTCCTTGTCCTCATCCTAATTCTAACTTTAGAATTTCCTCTCTATCATTTCAAACTATACTTCATAACTAGGACTATACCTAAAACTCAGTTTCCTCATCAGCCTGCTCTACTTCTCTAGCCTGCAGCAGTTTTACCGGCACAATTAATTCATTAATGAAGGCATTTACATGGAAGCTCTACTCATTCAACTCATAATTTGATATATTCACCCATTTTATGTTTGTTTTTTGTTTTTTTCTCCTGTTAGCAACGTGACTGCTAGCCTAGAGCTAGCCTATGACAGGAGCTGTAGTTAGCTTGCTAAGAACTAGCTAACATGGTTTTCTAGCATCAGTTGACATTGTTTTTCACAGTAGAATGGCTGGTGACTTTAGGTAGCTCACAGGTTTTCATTTTAAATCCGCATGTCTACCGGATAGCTAGTTTACTACCTACTCCTTGTGCTTTCTGGGAAAATGTAGCTAAAATTGCATAGATTTAGTGTGTCTGGCAGCTGTGTGTGCTTGTGTCATGGAGCTATGTCAACCGTAATGTATGTGTGTGTGTGTGTGTCTCTGTTGTGAGTCCTAACTGTGCATGTTGCCCCTCTAGATGGCAGTAGCAGCATTGAGGAGAGCTACCCAGGTAAGATCCCCTCCTCCCCCACTGCCCCCTTTTGCTGGTGTGCTTATGCTTAATGTGTACAAAAAGTCAGTATTGTGTTTTATGTTTGTTGTGTTGTGTTGTGTTTTTTCATTCTGTCCTGAAGTAGTCTGATAGCTTACCAGTAGTAATGTTCAAGTCAATAATGGGCTATAGTTAATGTAGTTATTGTGTGTGTGTGTGTGTGTGTGTGTGTGTGTGTGTCAGGCGAGTGGAGTGAAGCCCTGTACCCCCTGCTGACGACGCTCACGGATTGTGTAGCCATGATGAGTGACAAGGCCAAAAAGTCAATGGTGTTCCTGCTGATGCAGGACCGAGCACCAACCATCGCCATGGACCTCAGTGTGCAGTACCGCCGAGACGTGGTCTTCTGTCAGACAGTGAGTATACACACACACACACACACACACACACACACACACACACACACACACACCAACTCTTATGATTCACTTTTTTCCTCAGAACTTCATTGATCACTAATATTATTGATGGTTCATTAAAATGTGTGTAGATCCAGTGGTACCTCGGTTCTCGGTCACCTCGGAACTCGCCAAATTCAGTTCTCAACTCATTTTGACTAGAAAAATTTGTCTCGGTACTCTTGCATAAACTCGTAAGAGTCGAACCGCGTGACTCGTTCCAGGTGAAACTCGATTCCCAATTCACGACTCAGTTCACAGTGATTCAGTCTCGCAATAGCTCTTTGTCAGTGACCTCAACTAGTTTTATCATGTTTTTCTTTATTTGTACATTTACATTACTGTATTCTTAGTGCAAATAAGTCACCATGGGTCCTAAAATAGTTAGTAATGACAGCCAACCGAAAGGAAATCAAGGACTGAGTTCTTCTGATCGCTTTCACAGTGAGCTAGCACGGTGAGTTCACCAATAGAGTAAGTGCTTTGCTTTTACATTTCACTTTCAATCCATTACTCGCTAAATGACATGAGATCAACACTTTATTATAAAATAAGATTTATGTTAATGATTTTTGCCGACTGTACATTAAATACATATTAAATATGTAATAGACTATATTAAACTCATCAGTTCATGATACGTTTAACTTATGATGGATTTGTCGAAACAATACAACTCCATTAATGCATATAATGCCTCATACAGTGTGGATTTTCGGGGGGTCTGGAACAGATTCATTCAATTTACATTGTTCCTTATGGGAAAAAATTGCTCTGTACACGTTTTTTCGGTTCTCGACAAGCCTTCTGGAACCAATGAACGTTGAGAACCGAGGTACCACTGTACTTGCGTATTACTATATACTGTATGTTAGTATTTACTATCAATACAATAAATAAAACTAGAATATGCTGTATATTATCTGTATAATCCTCTGTTCTCCCCCTGTCTCTCTAGCTCACTGCTCTTATCTGTGGCTTCATAATCAAGTTGAGGAATTGTCTCCGTGATGACGGCTTCCTGCGGCAACTCTACACCATTGGGCTGCTCGCTCAGTTCGAGAGTCTGCTCAGCACATACGGTAAATACAAAGTGTCCTGTGTGTAGTGTACAGTTTGTGCTGACTCGTGTTCTGACGTTACCATGCACAGAAAATGAGTTAGTTGGGGCCATAAAGTAGTGTTGTGGCAAAGACCGCTAGAGACCGTCTGAGTCATGTCTGAGTCTGAACCATGACCAGGAGTGGCCGAGACGAGACCAGATTAAGATTTTTTCACCATACATGAAAAAAAAATGTAAAAATGATTGCTTGTAATTCACTTTACATTCATTATCATTCACTATACATGAGTAAGTTATATACATAATAATATATTTTGTAAAATCTAACATTAAAACATTAAGGAACTTGCTTTTCCAGTTAGCCAATCTGAGTCCAGATTTTACTTAGACATGTAGAGAAATGATACCTTCAAGTCCTCCTCGGATATTCCTACTTGCGTCATAATTACATGATGGTTTTAGTCGGGTGATGAAGATGGACACCCTAAGAAAGCTTTTTGTTTTTACTTTTGTTTTTACTTCTGTTTTTGTGTAGTCAAAAACAGCAAGTTTCTTATGCTTTGCTAAAAATGAAGCGAACAGGAAACTAATGTTTTTATCACATTAGAATTATTGAATCACAAGGGTTAGAATATTGTGCGTTTTTTTTCTTCTTTTTTTCACGTATTGCTCAGTCATTTTAAAATGTCTTTAAGCGGCATCCTTACTGGCAGCAGCCATGAAAGGGCTCATCTAAAAATCGGGAGTTCCCAACTAGTAAATATGACATGAAACCTATTAAAACTGTTTTTCAAGTGCTATTAAACATATACAAACATTTTTAAACAGCTAAATTCACTGATTAGGCCTTTGTAAGAACTGTCCAGATAATATTACAGTTGTGTGTGTGTGTGTGCGTGTGTGTGTGCGTGTGTGTGTGCGTGTGTGTGTGTGTGTGTGTGTGTTTTGCAGGTGAGGAATTAGCCATGCTGGAGGACATGAGTGTCGGGATCATGGACCTAAGAAACGTGACGTTTAAAGTGACTCAGGCCATCTCGTCCTCCTCTCCCGACATGCTGCCCGTGATCACCGGCAACCGCGATGGCTTCAACGTGCGCATCCCGTTGCCAGGGAGCATGTTTGACGCGTTGCCGCGGGAGATCCAGAATGGCATGCTGCTCAGAGTTCAGCCGGTCCACTTTAACGTCGGCATCAACGAGCAGCAAACGCTAGCAGAGAAGTGCGTAATAATACTAACAACCATTCATTCAGTCACTCATTTTCATAACCAATTGGTCCGGCAACCCTGGACAGAGCACCAATTTGTCATTGATCATAAACAGTGGAACATGTCATAGAGACAGTCTGACATAAGACATCATCACCTAAAGAGAAAACCAAAGTAATTAAAGAAGACACAGCAGACTTGGGGGTCCAGTCCAGACCAGGAATCCACACGGGGGATCTCTAGAGCTGTGAAGCGACACCAACTATTTGCACCATTGTACCACCCTGTCGTAGTAGTAGTAGTAGTTGTAGTAATTCATAAAACATTTTCAGGCATTCTATTAAGTAATTATAATATATTATAAAAGCCCAAATCACAAAAAGTTGTGAACCCAAGATATTTCATGTTTTGTTCTGGTCAACTTCGTTTCATTTTTTTAATAGACATCCATTCATGCATTTCAGGCCTGAAACACAACATTTGTAAACATTTCAATAATTTTCTCATGCTCAAATACTAGTTTTTGGGTATTGCTTTTGTACCAAACCGTGATTATAATCACCTGTTTGTAAATCACATCCTTGCTTATTGATACAGTGGGGCAAAAAAGTATTTAGTCAGCCACTGATTGTGCAAGTTCTCCTACTTAAAAGATGAGAGAGGTCTGTAATTTTTATCATAGGTACTCTTCAACTATGAGAGACAAAATGAGAGAAAGAAATCCAGGAAATCACATTGTAAGATTTTTAAAGAATTTAATTGTAAATCATGGTGGAAAATAAGTATTTGGTCACCCACAAACAAGCAAGATTTCTGGCTCTCACAGACCTGTAAATTCTTCTTTAAGAAGCTCTTCTGTCCTCCACTCGTTACCTGTATTAATGGAACCTGTTTGACCTCGTTATCTGTATAAAAGACACCTGTCCACAGCCTCCAACAGTCAGACTCCAAACTCACCCATGGCCAAGACCAAAGAGCTGTCGAAGGACACCAGGAAGAAAATTGTAGACCTGCACCAGGCTGGGAAGAGTGAATCTACAATAGGCAAGCAGGTTGTTGTGAGTAAATCGACTGTGGGAGCAATTGTAAGAAAATGGAAGACATACAAGACCATTGATAATCTCCCTCGATTTTGGAGGAAGAAGAATGCTGAGTTGCATCCCAAGAACACCATACCTACTGTAAAGCATGGGGGTGGAAACATCTTGCTTTGGGGCTGTTTTTCTGCAAAGGGAACAGGACGACTGATCCGTGTTAAGGGAAGAATGAACAGGGCCATGTATCGTGAGATTTTAAGCCAAAACCTCCTTCCATCAGTGAGAGCGTTGAAGATGGAACGTGGCTGGGTCTTCCAGCATGACAATGATATCAAACACACCGCTCGGGCAACGAAGGAGTGGCTCCGTCAAAAAAGCATTTCAAGGTCCTGGAGTGGCCTAGCCAGTCTCCAGACCTCAACCCCATAGAAAATTTGTGGAGGCAGTTGGAAGTCCGTGTTTCCCAGCGACAGCCCCAAAACATCACTGCTCTAGAGGAGATCTGCATGGAGGAATGGGCCAAAATACCAGCTAGAGTGTGTGCCAACCTGGTGAAGACTTACAGGAAAAGTTTGACCTCTGTCATTGCCAACAAAGGTTATGTTACTCATAAGTATTGAGTTGAACTTTTGTTATTGACCAAATACTTATTTTAGTTACTTTATTTTTCTCATTTTGTCTCTCATAATTGAAGTGTACCTATGATGAAAATTCCAGACCTCTTTCATCTTTCTAAGTTGGAGAACTTGCACAATCAGTGGCTGACTAAATACTTTCTTGCCCCACTATATCTCATTTCACTAGCTCTAAATTGCGCCCGTCCCAACTTTTTTTGGAATGTGTTGCAGACCTGAAATGCAGAAATGGATGTTTTTTAACAAAAGAAAAAAAAAACATATCGAAATATCTCGGGTCCATACTGTCTGCAGTGAAATAAAAGTCAAAGGAAATGTAAAAAGAGTTTTCATATGCATTTTCATACTGGCCCAACGTTTTCTGATTTGGGGTTGTAGTATGTCTTAAAATGTCTCAGCACAGTACAATCCAGGATATAAAGTGCATCCCCAAATGGTGTGTTTGTGCAGGTTTGGAGACACGTCCCTACAAGAGCTCATAAACATTGAGAGTTTGACCCGTCTGAATTCCTACTACCAGCAGTTCAAGGAGGTTTTACCAGACGACTGTGAGTGAGCAGTCGCTCTGGTTTTACTTTCTCTTTCTTGTCTCCGTCTAAACTGGTATTTTGATGAGTCATGCTTTAACGTCATCGATCTGTCTGCATCTCTCATTTCTTCTCAGGTCTCCCTCGTTCTCGTAGTCAGACGTGTGTTCCGGAGCTCTTGCGCTTCCTCGGTCAGAACGTGCAAGCCAGGAAAAACAAGAACGTCGACATACTGTGGCAGGCTGCGGAGGTAGTAACGTTTTCATGACTTTTTAAAAATTGTAATAGCATACGTTGCATTATTCAGCCATCACAGATTTCTCCCAAACCCTGGATGCATGTACCCAACTCAGAAATGGCATTTTGAAGATAAACCATGCACTATGCAGTTTTGGCCACCAGATACCGCTAATGTGCACTGGTAGTAATGAACCATTTTCCCATACATTTTGGAGGGAAGCTTCAGTGCTTCAAAAAGCTTCGGTTTGCCATTACTACCATTGTCTTATCTATATCATTTCTTCCCGCCTCAGATCTGCCGGCGGCTAAACGGCGTCCGTTTCACCAGCTGTAAGAGCGCGAAGGACCGGACGGCCATGTCCGTCACGCTGGAGCAATGCCTGATCCTGCAGCACGAGCACGGCATGGCGCCGCAGGTCTTCACTCAGGCCCTCGACTGTATGCGAAGGTAGGATGCCAACACTGCCCCTGTAGTGCCTGAGTTTAAGTCCATATCCATGCAGTGCCAAATTCAGGGAGCTTATTATATACAGTGAGATCTGAATGTCTGAGGCTAGAGCTGACATTAAAACTCTTACAGCTTGTTGAATTCAGGTATGCGCCATTTAACGTCGATCCGCCTTAACGTCCGAGCTCTTAAGGATTATAATGGGACATACAAATCTGTCTTATATGCATCTAATTCACGTCTGAGTGACGGAAAACCGGTTTGAGCGAAATCTTGCGACATCTGCTGGCAGGAAAGAGGATCGCAGGCACAATACAACACGGTAAAGCAGTTCAAATTTTGTAAAAGCTACAAAGTTAAGATTAACATTGCACTAAATGTTTTCATGGTGTGTTTTAATTAATATTGTTGTTTAAAATCAAACACTATGTGCAAAGTATCTAAACCACTATGTAGCTACGGTAATGCCCTGTCAGCGTCCATTTTACAGAACGTAACACAGACGTTACACGGCCCAGACCTGCAGGTAATTCGTATTTGTTTCTTAAACCCCTCTCCACTGTATTCAGTTAAATATAATAATTAATCACGGAGTTTCCTCAGACATCTAGATCTTGCTGTGTCTCTTTCTCTCTGTACCACGGGCACACCACATCCTCCTCGGCACGGTTGGCACATGCGTATTCGCTGCTGATGTTTTCGTCTATTCGGGACATGACCAGTGTTCCTCCACCGTCACCTCATCCCTCCTCCTCATCCGCTCTCCCTGCTCTGCTGCACTTGGCTTGCTGAACATAGAAGCATAAGCTGAGCTGGTAGATAGCAGAAACCAGTGTAGTGCTAGTAATAAGTAAGGGTTTGAAGAGAAGTTGTAATGTAGAGTCAGTGAGTGGAATGGCTTTTGTCTCAATCCTCCACCCTCCCCCTACCCCCTTCTTGCGTCTCCTCTGAAGTGCGTGATTGAAAACACCTAATATGGTTTCAGAGATGGGAGGCAAGAAAAG
The DNA here is from genome assembly GCA_025084515.1 of Ancistrus triradiatus. Lineage (NCBI taxonomy): Eukaryota > Metazoa > Chordata > Actinopteri > Siluriformes > Loricariidae > Ancistrus > Ancistrus triradiatus. Next base: position 395,324 of record JAJAGP010000458.1, on the reverse strand, counting down.
GGAGCGTTTGCTATAAAGGCTGCTCGGCTCACTCAGAGAACTGTATAGGTATTGCACAAGGAACAAGCTGTGTGTGAGTGCTTTAGTGCATGAGAAAACACACTTCTTTCTTTTTATATATATATATATATATATATATATATAAAATATTGTTTCTTGGTGTTTTTATCATTTTTTTATGTGTTGCTTCATTAATGTCATTATTTTTAGATCTCTTTTTTCTGCTTTTTTCTTGCTTTATTTGTTTTTCTCATGTATTTTGATTTTTTTTTTGTTTCATTATATTCCTCTTTAACTCATTGTTTGATTTATATCTGCCTATTTCCTTCAGATTTTTCTTGTTCTGTTTTTGTCCTCTTTTATTTTTTCAAGTGTTTCTTTAGCTTTTCGTTTGTCCTGTTTTCTTGCTTCTTCTCTGATGTTTCCCACTTTTTCTGTATTTTAGTCCTTCATTCTTTCTAGCTGCACTTACTGTTTCCTGTTTTTGAGTCCTTTATTCTTTATTGGTTTTAATTATTTAGCTTTTTTTATTTATTCTTTAATCCTTGTTTGATTTCCAGCCTTCTTTCTGTTTGTTTTTATTGTTCATATTCTCTGTTTGTGTTTTTTTTTTTTTCTTATTTGTTATTTCACTTTTAGCTTGCTGTATTTTCTTTCTTAATTTTCTCTCTTTTTATAGCATTTAATTTTCTTCTTTTGTCTTTTTTTTGTTAAAAAAACTCTCTTTCATTTCCAACTTCCTGTTTGGTTTTTGTAATGTTTTCTCTAACTATCTTACTTAACTTGTTTGTTTCATTTTATCACTCCTTGGTTTACATGTTATTCTGTATAGATATATATATAGGCAAAATATATAGAATGAAATAAAACAGGAAAAAGGATAAAAACACTAAGAAAAAAGGCACATTTTTTCTGAAGTGTTTTTATCCTTTTTTCTTTTTTCTTTTGTTAGTATCATTTTTAGGTTCCTTTTTGTACTTAATTCATATTTTGTACCTTGTTTTTCTTGTTTTTAATTTTATTTCATTTTATTTTTAGTTCTTTTTGTTTCATTATTTCCTCTCTAACTTATCTTTATTTCTGCCTATTTCTTTTAGATTTTTCTTGTTCTATTTTGTCTTTTTTTTATTTTTATATATTTAGCTTTTTCTGTTTTTGTCCTTTATTTTCTTTATTTTTTTGTCCTTATCTTTTCTTACTTTTTTCTGGTTTTGAGCCCTTTATTCTACCTAGCTTTAATTATATTTTTTCTCTGTTTTTATACATTAATTGGTAATTGTTAGTTTGTTGTTTTGGAAGCACTAATTTTTTTTTTTTTTTCTTCTGTTAACTTTTCTTGCTTGACTTTATTTCTTTTCTTTAAGGAAGATTTGGGTTTTTGTTCTTGTCTTAGTGTTTTTTTGTAGCATTTGATAATGCGGATCTGCTGCATGTCTGAGCTGCATGGTTTTAATAATATGCAGTGAATATTAACTCATCATGCACACTTGATTTAAACCTCTCCAATTTACTCTTCTTTATTCTTCCTCTTCTTTCTCTTTCTCCGCATCTTGTGTTGTTTGTTTGGGTTTCATTTTGATTCATGTTTTATGACTTTATTCGTTTTTTTATTTTTTTTATTTCTGTCTTTAAACGAACATTGTTGAACCTTTTCCACTTTGTTTATCTTCCAATCTGATGTTATTTCATCATGCCTCATCATCAATGTTGACCCCTCTGTGGTACTTCCAAAACCTCCTGTGCCTGTGAACACGCCCCCACCCTTTACCCCCCTACCCCGCAGCATTGGCACCCGTGAGGGCGTGACACAGAAGAACCTGAGCGGCGTGTTGCCCGTGAGGGACTTGAGGCTGGAGCCCAGTCTGCTGTACTCTCTGCCTCTGTTGGCCCTCAGCCCCAACCTGCTGATCGTCTGGCTCTTCCTCACCGCTGCCTACCTGCTGGCTAAACTCCGCTGCAGCTGAGCCCCTCCAGCTACCTGTGCTTCTGACTTCCTACTTTCTCCCCTACTTTTTCACTTTCTTTAATTCTAACTTGCTGATTTTATTCATTACTTCTTTCTACCTCTCATTGTTTAGTGTTTATTCTTTAATGATTGTTTGATTTCTGGCCGCCTTTCGGTTTTTCTCCCATTTCTTTCATTTTTAGCTTTATTTTGTACTTTTTTCTTAATTTCCTATCTTTTTATAACATTTAATTTTCTGTCTTTGTCTTTTTTCTGCTGAAATTCTCTCAATTTCTTTTTCACCTCCATTTTCCTGCTCACTTTCTGTAATGTTTACTTTTTACCATCTTTATTTCTTGGGTTTTGTTTTTGTTTTTTTCTACTCTTCATTTTATCACTCCTGTTTTTTTTCTTTTCTTTTTTTTCATTCTTCTTTTTTGGTATTTATTGTCTATTTATTTATTTTTAGGTGTTTATGGTTCTTTTTTCATGTTTCATTTTTGTTGTAGTTTTATTTATTTTGAAGGTCTGTGTTTTTGGATTGTTGCTTACCTTGTCTTTTCCGTGTTTTCTTTTTATTTCCATCTTTTCCCTTTCTTTTTTCTTTATTTTACTTTTTTGCGTCCTTATTAATTTCTTGTTGGTTTTTTATTTTTATTTCTTAATTTTCCCTTAGTTTATTTCTGTTATTCTGCCTTGGGTTTTTTTTGTCTTTTTTTTCTCTTTTTGTCTGTTTAATTTTTCTTTTTCTTTTATTGAATGGACAATTTATTTTGTTACTTCTTTCTTTCTCTCATTCTTTCGTTCCTTATCTGTATTTTTCTTTTATACACCATTTTCTTTCTGGGTTCTTATGGTTTGTTTTTACCTGATTTCTTCGTTTCCTCTTTAATACAAGTCTTTTTTTTCGAATAATTTCTTTTTCATTTTCTTGCTACATTTTAACATCTTATTCTTTTTATTTACTTTTTCTCAGATTTTCTCTTTTCTGTATTTTTTCTTAGCTTGCCTCTGTTTTCCCCTCTTTCTGTCTCGCACCACTTCTCTTTCTCACCCTGCTTCCCGATTTGCCTTCTCTCTGACTGGCCGGTTGGCAGAGGGCGGGTCACTCTGTGCTTGCAGATCCTCTTTTAATATCAGCCTAAAAGGTCTCTGTATCTCTGGCAGTGCAACTCTGCCTGATCTCCTCACTTCTGAAAGGACTGGGCTGTGAATCTCACACCATTTATAAACCTGCAGATTTATTTTAGCTATCTCACACACATATATATTCATATTTAAGAGTTTCAGTATGACATATTCACCCAAAGTGTAAGAATATTTGTCGCTGCCCCTGCTACAGATATGCTGGTTGTACACTCCGTGAACCAAGCTCATACTTCGTCAGCGTTTCGTGGTTGCTTGGTGAATTTTGACGTCTTCCACGTGTTTCTGTTTAAGTGCAAAGCTAACGGCTTAGCCACAGCTCAGTCTTCTTTTCACAAAGCCAGTGCACTTTGCAGTGAACTATTCCATTTGATTGTACGTTAGGTCAGGGCAGCTTACTTATGCAGTAAATAGAGCTACGTATTTTTTCAATCCGATCCTTTTTTTATTAGCCAATGATTTGTGCGTAATTCATAACGGCGTAAACTGCAATATGTTGGATGATAGATTTCATTAGTTTTAAAGGATAAATTTCTATATTTCCAAAGTCTTGTTTTAGATAGCGCCAGACGCAATATGTTGCTTTATACCAAGACAAATTATGCAGGAACCTTAAGCAGAATGTAACTGCTAGTGCCAAATATTGAACCTGTGTTGCTTTCTTTGTGCCATACTATTTATTCAGGTTCCTTCAGCTCTTCCTGGGATTCCCAAACTCAGTCCGAAACCTTTGTATTCTTCCTAGAATTACATTTATTTATTAGCAGCCATGTGTAGATGTGTACTGGAAGCAGTTTATGGGTGAAGAAAGACCTGTCCAAGCATGTAGCTCAGCACTTGTGGATTTAGGACACAGTTTACCAGGTTTAAAGAAGTGTTCAGGGTTTGAACATTGTTCTATCCAGGCTACTGTCTCACCTGACCTACTAAAGAAAATTGATTGTTCTGAAGTATTCTCAATTGGGAATTGGCACACTTTGCTAATTTAAGGCCAAGCTAAAAGTCCAAGTCTAAAATTGTGCTCGAGCCTTATTTCTCATCGTCTATTTATACACTCAGTGAAGGGTCAGAGAGAAATGAGTCAGTAGGTCTGATTAGAGAACGGAAGAGTTTGGAGAAAGTATTTTTTGCTGCTTTGTTTGTTGTAGAGTGGAATGTTTATTCATGTGAGGTGGATTAAAATGGGTTCAGATCATATTCTAAGGTATTGATTTAGGTTAGCTGTAGATAAGATTAAGGATTCTGCGTTAGACAAGCAATCAGGATTGTGGAGTGTATGAGCAATTTGTTATTGTTCGAGATTCAGTACCATTTCATAAGTGAAATATTATTTGAATTGACCTTCCTTGCTTATAGAATGTTTACAATCATATAGAGAGAGATACTGTATATTGCAATTTGCAAAAGTCCCAAAGTAGAAAATATGGCAAGCCAAAACAAGCCATCCATTATAATGTCAGCTGTGTGTAATCTTTGCCTATGAACAGACTGTAGCATATTCTCTTTTCTTTTGTGTGTATAGTATTGTCATACTGTAGACCTCACCATTTTTTTTTTAATTTAAGTAAGTTCTTTTTGTCTGTCACAAATTTGGGCAGCAGCACAAAGTCTACACTAGCATCCATTATGGCCACTTTAGTATTGAGTCAGTGAGTACATTTACATGTGCTTAATAATCCGATCGTAGTCAGACTTCTGCCATTATCTGATTACTCAAGTGGTCATGAATCTAGAAATCAGGTAAAGTGTGCTGGATTTTACTCCAGTAATCGGATTTCTCATAGCATGTATATCAGTTACTCGATTTCGTAACTCGATACGGTTTCCAGGTCCGCCTGTTCTAAAGACTTGGGTTGTTCGGCCTGATTTTCCATTGACTGGGGCTTTTTTCTCATGGTATCTGGCAACCCGGGAATTAAACGTGCCACTAATTAAAGGCAGCGAAATAGCTATCGAACACTTCGTATAGACCGAAACGCAGTATATACTTGATAAAACAGAATTTTATTATTTCATATTAAAGTTTGAAGTTTATGTCACACATTTCTGTGAGATTATTGGCTGGTTGCAAAGTAGAAATTACTGCCCGAGTCATGTAAACCCGGAGGGTTCTCATTGTCTGATTACTCAAATGCATGTAGACTCATTGATCGGATTACTGACCAAATCTGATTTTCTACAGTTATTGCTATTAAGTGCATGTAAATGCTGTGACACTAGTTATTTTGCACTGTGAAGTTAGTCTGTAGTGTTGCTCCCAGTGACTTAAGCCCAGTGATAAGAGCTAGAGGGAATGCAATGAAGGATGAGTAGGACAGCAGCTGCATAACACAAAATACTCAGATGTGTCCGAATGCACATGAAACCACATGTTAGAGTATACTCCAGACAAAAAAAATTAGTCACCTGTGACTGAAATGTACCTAATAGCGTGTAATACCTGCTCCAACTCTGACGAGAATTTTCGTAGACTGGGAATTTTGCCACTGGTAGACCAGTATGACCGTACGCTTCGATACACCCACAAAGTCAGCTACTTCCTTCACACTATGGCCTTTGACATGCCCAAATGCAATGCCTTCTTTTTGCGACCAATTTTCCACACATCGAACAAGACATTCACTGCACTATACCACCTCTTCTCAATCTGTGAATCCCGCCGCGCACCACGCAGGTATTTATAGCCAATATTCCTTAAGCCTTAAGTTACTATCACCTTCAACACGCAAGGTGACTCGTTTTGGCAATCTTACACATGCCATACACGTGGCTTCACCCAGAGCTCTTCACAAGGCGTTTAAATAGCAGAGGATATGAATAAGGAAATCAAAAACAGGTGAAGGTAATCAGTACGCCTGCAGAGGACATTGTTGGAAACATTAGACACGCGATCAGTAATTTCATAATTATGTTTGTATGTTTGAAAACAACAACTCTAATGATGGCCTAAGACTTTTGCACAGTACTACAGTTTAGGCTGGAACCCTACTTGAGGGGTATGCGATGAGTTATTACAGTGCAGTGCAGTGTCTTGTTTGATGGGTGGAAAATGGGTCGCCAGGCATGTTAATGATTGGTGAAAAGGAGTGATTGCTTTTGGTGCATACCGAAGGCCATAGTGTGAAGGAAGTAGCTGAGTTCGTGGGTGTGTCAAAGCGTACGGTCATACGAGTATTTGCAGCAGCAAAAATCAGGAAATTCTCGTCAGAATTGTGGCTGAAAGATGAAATGTGTTTCACCGCTTGTAAAAAATTCACTTCCAGGCATAAATCGCTTCGAGAAGACAACGCAGGTCCATTTTCCGCTCATCGAACGAGACATTCACTGCACTGTACCACCTCTTCTCAGTCTGTGGTTCATGTTGCATACCTCGCAGTTTTTATGGTCTAATCATCCTCGTGCAGCGCCATCTGCAGGAGCCTTAAGTTACTCAGTTTTTATCCAATGAGCTTAAGTAGCTATTGTTCTGTCTCTAAATGGCATCCAGATGTTCTCTGTGGGGCTGGGCAACGTAAACTGCTCACAGTTTGAAACTGTTTAATTTGTCAATTTGGGGTTTTTTTGTTTGTTTGTTTGTTTTTTAGGCTACCCTGAGGTTTAATTTGATATGCAGTCCATATTAGTCATTTGATAGCTTTCAAATGTTGTACTAAGTATGTAGTTTTATTATTAATATACATCATAATTTGTATGTTATTTAATTAAAAATGAAAAAATTGGTTTAGATTTTATTTACATTGCTGAACAGCTGGTCCAAACGAAATTCTGAACCCAATATTCAGTGTTGTATGTCTTTTATATCCGACTCCACCAAAAGTGCTAACACTAGTTTTTTTTGACACTATCGAAAGCTTTTAGTCACTTAGGAGACGAGCTCAGCAGCATGTTCTGCTTTTCTTTTCTCTCACCCCTTCGTCGCACTTCCATCGCTACCCATAAACCCGCTGTGCAGGAACCCGTGCTGTCACGTGCCCGTGCCGCTTCGTCGTCTTGGTTTACGTTGCACTTGATATCCGTGTTGGATGTTCTGTTTGTCATTTTTTTTGTTGTTGTTTTTCACTTGCTTTCACCCACCCCCACCCCATCCCCCTATCCTCTCCATAGCGAGGGTTGCCGGCGCGAGAACACGGTGAAGAACGTGGGGTGTCGCAAGTACGCGTTCAACTACCTGCAGCTCAAGGCCTTCCCTAAGCATTACCGCCCTCCTGAGGGGACCTTCGGAAAGGTGGAGACGTGAGAGCACGGACCTGGCCCGTGCTAAATGAGATTAGCGCCAAGTGGCTAAATGATCACTGTGTAGCTGGTATGTACAGTAGTCAATCAAGACCTCGCACCGATACTGATGTCGAACCACGTGAGCTGGTAAACTATCGCAAGTTCTGAATGCTCAGTAACCATTCCAGTAAGCAGGCTTTCACAGACCAGTGTCGCTTTCGAAAGTATTACCCCACAGTATTAGGTACAGTAGGGTCGGACTGCACTACCAAGAACTATTTCGGCTCCATATTTGAGTCAAATCTGATACAAAGCGATGTGTAGCTGATGCTTCCTATTTAGTACATTTGCAGACCCAGCAGGCTTAGGCTCTTAAAGAACCTTAAACAAGCGATTCTTGTCTGACAAATTATCACAGTTAATGGCGTTATCGTCATCCAAATTCAGAAAATGTGAACTTTATGTAGACTTGCAATGTAGCATTATTTTTTCCAATGGTTAAAATGGTAACTACATAGTCTAATGTCCATATGTGATGATTTCTGCTATCACATAATTAGATATAATTGGATGAGTAACGATAAACTTGGTTCTCGATTCGTTTTTCTCATGGTTATTGATTTTACATTCAATAAAAGACTTATTTTATTTCTACGTCATTTACACTTTTATTTCTTTTACATTTTCTTGTAAAAGTTTTTAAACAAAAAAACTTTTATCCCCTGCAATTAACAGAAACTACCAGAAACGGAGGTTTAAAATTGTAAACAAAATGCTCTATTGTAGCTTCGTAATATTGTAAATCACCCTAAAGATGCTCCTTTTTTATTTCTGAAGTGCAAACGATGCAAAACAGTGCACATTTTCTCATATAAGTTTTTAAACAAAAAAACTTTTATCCCCTGCAATTAACAGAAACGACTAGAAACGGAGGTTTAAAATTGTAAACAAAATGCTCCATTGTAGCTTCGTCATATCTTAAACATACTTTTTTTATTTCTGAAAAATAACAATTCAAAATGGTGTACTTTTTCTTATATGAAACTGTAAACACAATTATCTCTAATCCCCTGCAATTAACAGAAATTTATAGTCTCACTGAGAACAGGACATGCAAATGACAAACTGCAAAGGCAAATGTTTCTAGTCAAAATGCATCGAGAACCGAACTGACGAGTTCCGAGGTAGTTGCGAAACGAGCTACCACTGTACTAGAAACTCTAAAAAGTGTACTAGAAGGTCTAAAATTGTAAACAAAATGCTCCGTTGCAGCTTCGCCATATCTTCAGTAACCGAGTGAAGACATTCCTTTTTTTTTTTTTTTTTTTCTGAAGAATAACAGTTCAAAATAGTGTACTTTTTCTTGTATAAAAATGTAAACAAAAACAATTTTTAGTCCCCTGCAATTCAAAGAAATTTGGAGCATGTGAGTATGAAGCATGAAACCCTCTGCTGTTCAGAAAATGCAATTGCATGAGGTGCAGTAATTCTGTGGAACCCCTTCATGTCAGCAGAGGTTCCTGGTTAGTGCTGCCCCCACGTTGCAGCTTAAGCACAAAAAATAAAAATAAAACATGATTATAGGTAATGCCTAAAACTTGCAGCATGTATTTTTCAGGTGAAATACAATGGTTGTTGGTACTGGAATCGACCTTACTGTATCTCAGCCTTTGACACTGACACTTCAATAGTAATCTTCAATAATCCTAGCACAGTACTCCTTCTCAAAGCTTCTTGCCAGCTCAACTGGGTGCCAGCTGACATCTTTTTGTCTCGTCTCTCTATAGCACACACTAACCAATACCCACTCCAGCTTTTGGTACGTCACCATTCAGTACTTATTTACTGAGGGGGTTTTAAAGTGCCTCGAGTATCAGGGTTATGCGACCGATGCGACGTGTTTCTGTATGTACAGTACTGCATTTCAGTAATGGTATAATGGCCATATGTAACATATTGTTGATTGGACCGAAAAATTTCAAACTTTGATACCTCACTCCATAATACTTGCTTCCACTGATATCTATTCCAATTTTTGTGAGCTTTTGGATATCTTCGCTTTTCCACCCTGTTCCGTAAGTGTTCTTTTGGCTGCTACCCTTCCAAAACGACCAACCTTCTTCATACTATAGAAAGGTCAACTTGGCATCCTGATGAAGTTGCCAGATGCTGCTATTGCTCACATGTAAGGGCTGGTCACACTAAATACTTGCCAGTTTATTAATACTGCATACAAATCTGTATTTTCTGGTTGTGTTGTAATAAGGAAATTGAGAAATAATTATATCTGGTCATTATATCATTACTAAAATAATGTTAGTGATATCCCATTTAATGGTGGCCTAAGACTTTTGCACAGTACTGTACATATCGGATAATCCTTTAGCAATTGCATTTTATTTCTAGACGTTTAAACTGCTGGTGATGAAAAACCAATACATTGTTCCTCCTTGTTCAACCTTCCAGTAAGTGAGCCCATGCCTTGTGCTCGTTTCCTTTTGACACACACTTCTGAAGGCCTTTTCACACCAAGTCTGATTTTTACCACACAACAAAACACAGTCCGAAAATGACAGACTACGATGCTGTGTACATTTTTTTTATCAGCACATGTTCTAATTTCGGTGTTAAAATCAGGCTGACCAATCAGAGCTCAGTTGTCAGGCAGAACAGCTCATCCTGCTAGTAGCAGAGCATAAGAGCTTATAGGACAAGCAACATGTTTGCTGTTACTGACTATAAAAACATGGATAGTAAAGAAAATATCTGGAGGAATAGAACTGAAAGGCTGGAGAATGATGGTGATAAACTTCACAGGGACTAGATGGAACCATTTTCTTATTTGTCTAAGTGCATTCTAATCTGTTCCTGCCCACAAAAAACACAAAGTACTGCTTCCAATAGTTTCCCTCTTAATGTGTCATGGAGATCTCACCAGTGTCCTTTGTTTTTTTGTTTTTTTTTTTATCTTGACGATGTGCAAAAGACATGACGAAATCTCCGTGACACATAAAGAGAAGGGAAAGTAATGAAAGCAAAAGCAGACAGGGAGTTTTCTGAGTGTTTAGACAAAAAATGACTTTATTTTAGGGCGAAAAAATCGCACTCGGTGTGAATAGGCCTTAATACTGGCAGATTTGCTGGGTTAAATTAAACCTAGGTGAACTGGGTGCGATGCAAAAACTAAAATGAACTGCTGTTGGAAGTGACCACTCCTTTACTCTAAGCAGCTAACTGAAGCAGTAAATTAATTTTACTTAATTTCATTAAAGAGGCTTGGATGCAGCAAATGTATTATGTAAGTGTACTATAAACAACGCAGCAAGCAGGTGGTCCAGTGTTATGTGCTTATTTACATTTTATATACAGTACTGTGCAAAAGTCTTAGGCCACCATTAGATATGTTGTTTTAGCAATACTATAATGACCATACATAATTATATCTCAATCTCCTTATTAAGTTACGAACAGAAAATACAGGAAGTTTGTACACACACAAAGGCTTCTACAGGCCAAAGTCAGTATTTAGTGTGACCTCCCTTGGCACTAAGCACATCTTGAGCTCTTTTAAGGACACTATTCTGAAGTTGTCTGAAGTAATCTTCTGGTATATCATACCAGGCTTCTTTCAGCAGTTCTTCTTTAGATTTAGGCTATAATTAATCTTTCTCTGTCCAGGTGATCCCAGATGCCACCAATACTCAGGCCTGGACAAATTTCCTGTATTTTCTGATTGTATTCTAATTAAAGAGACTGAGAAACAATTATATCATCATCATACAGTTGCTAAAACAAAAATCTAATGGTGGCCTAAGACTTTTGCCCAGTACTGTGCACAGACTTCGTGCTGCATTCGACTGTTAAGCGTAAATGCAATGCCCTCTTATCAGGATATGATCCAGATACCAAACCCTTGAAAAGACCAAGTAAATGGGATCGATGCCTTCCATGGGATACTGGTGTGTTAGTCTGCACTAACATTTCATGGGCATTTGTGCTTCACCATTAGCACCATTCAGCCATACGCCTCGTTAACACACCATCGTATCTCTTATTCTACATTAATTGCCTTGTAACCATGTCGAGTATGAAGTGTCATGAGGTGGGTTTACAGCGATCAGCCATAACATTAAAACCACCTGCCTAATATTGTGTAGACGAGTATCAAGCAATTTTTCCAATAAGGAATAATGGAAATTGAATGAATCCCTCCTAGACCCCCAGAAAATCCACACTGTATAAGGCATTATATGCATCGATGGAGTTGTGTTGTACAGGTGCTATCTGATTTACAATGGGGTTCTGTTCCGACAAATCCATCATAACTTAAATGTATCATGAATGTGTCATTTTTATATACATTTAATGTAGTCTATGCTGTATCATAGTGGAGCCTGTTACATATTACCACTTACATTATCCTACAGTTGGCCAAAATCATTAACACAAAGCTTATTTTATAATAAAATGTTGACAATTTCATGGAATTTAGCGAGTAATGGATTGAAAGCGAAAAGTAAAAGCAAAACACTTACTCTATTGATGAACCCAGCCCAGTAAAGTGTGTTCGTGTCATACTGTGCAGCAGTTCTCAGTGTTTTCCTTTTGGTTGGCTGTTATCTCTAACCTTTTTAGGACCCATGGGGAATTATTTGCACTAAGAATACAGTACTGCAGATGTAAAAATAAAGAAAAAGATGAGAAAGCTTCAGAGATCTTCACTGAGTGAGAGCTATTGTGAATTTGAATCACTGAATCACTGTGAACTGATTCGTAATCCGATGTGTCAGCTGATACAAGTCGTGCGACTCATGAGAGTTAAAACAAGTACGTAGAGCAAATTTTTCTAGTCAAAATGCATCGAGAACTGAATTCAAACTGAATTTGAGGCATCACTGTACTTTGAAGGGGTGCACTTGGTCTGCAGCAGTGTTTAGGTAGGTGCTATGTGTCAAAGTGACCTCAACATGTTATGGCTGATCAGTATATTTTTGTATTTGGGTTCATTATGTTAAATTATAAGAACGTATTGAAAGAGAAATGATTTGCGGGAATCCTGCTGAGAAATAATCCCATATATAATAACTAAGAAATATTTATGAAGCAGCAGCCACTGGTGTCCAGATGCATTTTTTTCCCTTCTGTGTTTATTGTTGTTGCAGCCTAAATGCGTTCATGTATTTAGAGATCATAAGCAGCGTCTACAAATATATCGCCAAATATCACGCACCTCGACTGGCAACTGTCAGAGCGGCTGTGAAATGCAAGTTCACGGTTTTATTTCAGTTTGTTTTACTTGACGTTCACGTTTTGTGTCCTCGTTACCTCTTCATTTGACATGCACTCGAGGTTTAAATGACTATCGTTTCTAAACCGTAATGTATTATCTAAGCTATTAAAGCTCCCAGATATTTGAACTTGATTCAACTTGATTTGTATTTATTCCTGTTTTGAAGGATTTTTATTATGTTTTATTGAGCTGACTTGGATGTACAATGTCTGAAACAGTTCTGCTCTGTAATATGCCATCGTTGATGCCATTAAAAGAACTATCTGCTACCATCTTGGTCGCTGTTTCTTCCTGCTAGTTAACTGTCCTATAATATAAGTTTAAATTGTATAATTCACTTGACTGCACTAACCGGGTTGTACTAGAAACAAGGTGTATCTAATAAAGTGTCCTGTACAAAATTTTTTGTATGTGTATAAGATCAGCCAAATGAAACAGAGACTTGACAAGTGAATGTGATCCAGTTTATGTAACTATAGGTTAGAGCGAACATACAGGTAGTGGGAGGACAAACAAAGGAGTACTACTTACAACAGGACAGGAAACATAAACTTACGAACGCTATTTACAGATTGTTACAAATACAGTGGTGCTTGATAGTTTGGTAATTTACCAAGTATAATATTTTTGTTCCATTTGTTTAACTGGGTTCTCTTTATCTACCTGTAGGACTTGTGTGAAAATCTGATGATGTTTTAGGTCATATTTATGCAGAAATATATAAAATTCTGAAGGGTTCTCAAACTTTCAAGCACCACTGTAGTAGCAATTCACTAGCTTACCAGGACCCAAACCCACAACACTGTGGTGATGTAATAGTATGATTTAACAGTGTCAGTGCTTGCAGAGACATCACTGTACGTGCTGAGTTTAACTTTTCTGCGGATACGGAGGCCGCTTCCATCAACTCTTTCCGGTGTCCCACCTACATATGCACATGGAAGTTCTGCTGTCACCACAAGCCATAGGTAAGACAGACAGGTCCTAGCCAGCAGGACTGTTTTTAGGCTATTGGTTGTGCTGGAGCACACACAGAATTTAGAGGGGCACAGCTGTACCCCTCTGCTTGCCAATCAGTCGTAGGGGCATTTCAAATAAGCCTGTTAAACACTAAATAGATTAAGTGATTTTAGGGGAAGATGAATTTAATGGTGAATGTTTACATGTTACATGCTTGACACTGTGGGTTCATGTAAGTCTGTATTGTATAATGTATTTTTACTATCTGTTGTGTGTTTGTGCCCAGATGGAAATAAGCTTATTAGCTAACTCTGGTGCAAAGCATCTCTTCTTTCAGGCGATTAATGTAATTTCTGCATGGTCCCTGATAAATAAACATAAACTAAACTAACAGTGAACGACTGACAGACACGCTCTTCTGCTTCACCAGCCCCAAGATACAGTACCAGGTTATATTTGGCGACCTCAGCAGGTAAAACGTTGCAATTGCATGTCCTACATGAAACAATGGCGTTTCGGGAATGTCCAGACTTTTTATTTCTTCGAAGTTAACAAAATCATATACAGAAAGCTTTTCTTACCAGCAGATTTTTAGCTGCATCAGTTATTCAGCGACATCTGATTCTCTCCTGACAGTCAAATAAGCATAACTGTATATTTTCGTTGTTATTTTCCTCTTGTGAAAGATTGCCTCCTCCTTTAGCATTGTACCCTCGGAATATACACTGCTCAAAAAAATAAAGGGAACACTTAAACAACACAATATAACTCCAAGTAAATCAAACTTCTGTGAAATCAAACTGTCCACTTAGGAAGCAACACTGATTGACAACCAGTTTCACATGCTGTTGTGCAAATGGAATAGACAACAGGTGGAAATTATTGGCAATTAGCAAGACACACTCAATAAAAAGAGTGGTTCTGCAGGTTGGGGGGACAAAGACCACTTCCACTTCTCAGTACCTATGCTTTCTGGCTGATGTTTTGGTCACTTTTGAATGTTGGTGGTGCTTTCACACTCTCCGTGGTAGCCATGAGATGGACTCTACAACCCACACAAGTGGCTCAGGTAGTGCAGCTCATCCATGATGGCACATCAATGCGAGCTGTGGCAAGAAGGTTTGCTGTGTCTGTCAGCTTAGTGTCCACAGGCTGGAGGCACTACCAGGAGACGTGGAGGAGGCCGTAGGAGGGCAACAACCCAGCAGCAGGACCGCTACCTCTGCCTTTGTGCAAGGAGGAGCACTGCCAGAACCCTGCAAAATGACCTGTAGCAGGCCACAAATGTGCGTGTTTGCACAAACGGTTAGAAACCGACTCCATGAGCATGGTATGAGGGCCCGACGTCCACAGATGGGGGTTGTGCTCACAGCCCAACACTGTGGAGGACGCTTGGCATTTGCCAGAGAACACCAGGATTGGCAAATTCGCCACTGGCGCCCTGTGATCTTCACAGATGAAAGCAAGTTCACACTGAGCACATGTGACAGACGAGACAGAGTCTGGAGAAGCCGTGGAGAGTGATCTGCTGCCTGCAACATTCTTCAGCATGACCAGTTTGGCAGTGGGTCAGTAATGGTGTGGGGTGGCATTTCTTTGGAGGGCTGCACAGCCCTCCATGTGCTCGCCAGTGGTAGCCTGACTGCCATTAGGTACCAAGATGAGATCCTCAGACCCCTTGTGAGACCATATGCTGGGGCGGTTGGCCCTGGGTTCCTCCAAATGCAGGACAATGCTAGACCTCATGTGGCTGGAGTGTGTCAGCAGTTCCTGTGAGATGAAGGCATTGAAGCTATGAACTGGCCTGCACGTTCCCCAGACCTGAATCCAATTGAGCACATCTGGGACATCATGTCTCGCTCCATCCACTGTCACGTTGCACCACAGACTAGCCAGGAGTTGGCGGATGCTTTAGTCCAGGTCTGTGAGGAGATCCCTCAGGAGACCATCCGCCACCACATCAGCAGCATGCCCAGGCATTGTAGGGAGGTCATACAGGCACGTGGAGGCCACACACAATACTGAGCCTCATTTGGACTTGTTTTAAGAACATTACATCAAGTTGGATCATCCTGTAGTGTGTTTTTGCACTTTAATTTTGTGTGTGACTCCAAATCCAGGCCTCCATTGGTTAATAAATTTGATTTCCATTGATGATTTGTGTGATTTTGTTGTCAGCACATTCAACTTTGTACAGAACAAAGTATTCAATGAGAATATTTCATTCATTCAGATCTAGGATGTGTTATTTGTGTGTTCCCTTTATTTTTTTGAGCAGTGTAGTTTGTTTCAGCTGTTTGTATTTAACTCATATAAACCAGATTTCCAAAGAGCAGGATATGTTGTGCTTTAGATGCTTAATCAAAAAGCAACCCAACTTGGTTTATGCTGGTGTAGCTTGTGAACTCACATGGCCTTGCTGATAAAACTGGTTGACTAGCATACCAGTGTTCAAAACATAACAAAAAAGTATTTTCTTTTTTTTTGCTGTTTTATGATTATGGAACAACCTTTTGCAATATTATGCATAAATTAGATTCATAAGTCCTGCCTTCAGAGAAATGATTAGCCAAGCTAGCATGACTGGATATGCTGTTAGGATCACTAATACTGAGCTCTTTATAATTTTGTTTGCTTTCATATAAATGCTTTGTTTTGGCATTAACAACAAAGCTTTCAACATGTACTATCTTCTAACATCAAATGTTATATAGTAAATCAGTAATTGAGACACTTTTCAGTCACATTATTATCAAAGTAAGACTGCTTACTATAAACAGGATTGCTAATAGTAAGCTAGCCATGTTCTTTAGCTATATGCTTTAATTTATGGCTATAAAGAAATCATACTTCCATCCATGATTATCATTGGATGCTTTGCCTTTATATGAATGTTTTGCCACAGTTAACAAGAAAGCTATTAACATACACTACATACTATATCAAATGGCATTAATTTATAACTGAATATATAAATGAAAAATAGTCTCAGTACCAATGGTTAACATTTTTCCTTTGGGTTTGTTGAGATGTTTGTTATTTATTCATTTTTCACTGTCTATTATCCATTTGTATAATCCACTCTGTGGTGCCTTGCTGGCTCAGGACTCTGAAGAGAATATTCCAGCACACCATGCATATCATTCAAACCGAGCGCTTCCAGACGGAGATGGTGGATGGAACGGCCTTCATATCCTGTGACTCCTACGCCGTGGCAGCAGCTATAGACCAGTCACTGGTGACGCAGCATGAGGAGGTGGCCATGTGTGTGGGGCTCTGTGGTACACACACTCGAGGCATGATGGTCCTTGACATGCTTGGCCTCTCAGAAAGCAGCATAAAGCGATTATTATGACGAAGATTGCATTTGAGAAGGTAAAGAGGATGGGTGCTCTGAAATAATCTGTGCAAAGGTTTGGGCACATTTACAGACGGTCCATTTGCAGTTTTGTAAGGTCTCAGAACTTAAATGGCTTGGTAATGGTTATTGCAGTTATTGCATAATTGCAGAAATGCCATATTAAAATTTGTTCATTGGAATGAACTTCTTTTCTTTAAGAAATTTACCAAACGTTTCAGTTGACCAATGGTGCCCAAACTTTAGCTTAAGATGTTGTGCACACATAGCACTTCATTAACTCTGTACCTGTAAGGCTTGAATACCATAATGGAACATGAAACTAGTTATTTCCAGGGTCCAGTCATAGGCCAGCTTCTCTTTGTGCTGAATAATAAATCAACATTTCAAGCCAAATCTATTATTTAAGATCTAATTTCTGTGAATGTCAGGTGACTTCCTTTATGCTTTCCGGAGCTGCAAATAACCTGGAGGTGACTTCGAGGTCATTAGTGTCTGAGAATTTGGGACAAAGTGTGGCCGTAATGTGAATGCCTGTGTTCACTTACAGGGGCTTATTGCTAGCTCTGAAATGAGCAAATCGTTAAAAGAGACACTATAACCACAAATAAAATAGTACAACAACTACAATTTGCAACAAGAAAATCATGAAGATCACAAGATCCAATGTTGGTATTATGATATATTGTTTATTCCACAGAATGTGACTTCAGATACAGTCATTTATTTTTACTAGCGAAGTTAGCAAGCCTGGTATCTACAGGATCGAATAAACACTGGTGATAGATAGCAACGATTGGTATTCCAGCATGAAAGCCTTTATTTAGTTTACTATATTCTCAGGGATTCATTTTATTGTAGGTAAACTCAAGCTACCCATGATTTTATGTATTTCGCTTCCCGGCTACGTAGGTGCTAACGAACTAGCTTGCAAAATCCCACTGAATTTATAGCTTGTGTTGATTTAAATACAGCATTTAACTGCACGTACATTTATAAAGCAGTACCAATTTGCACCACTAGAGGTCAGAAGTATGCTACAAACGAAATCAATCACTAGCAACAGACTTGGAATGTCCTGCTACTCCTCTTCAAATTTGTTTCACGAGTAAAGTTTTTAAATACACCCTTATCGACTAGATCTTCATATCTTAAATTCTAGAGGCTTAACGGAACATCAACCCTATTATCAGTTTTCAGGGACTAAGTTAAGGAGACAACATAATCTAGAAACGGCTGATATGGTGCCGGCTTTCAGATGGTGCGTGTTTTGCATCTGCTTAGACCAGCTGGTTGTTTGGATTTATTGGTCATGCTGGTAAACTTTGCTGGATAAACTGCTTGAAAATGTTTGAACATGTGTTATGGCAGGTGGTGTGCTAGTTATTAGCATGACCATATGAGTTCCATGTTTCACATTGGTCCTGGTTGGTGTATGCTGGTTGGTGATTGTCAGGTGATGATTTGGTTGGTGAAATTTGTTCACTTTGCCAGTTAGCCTACTGGTAAAATGATTTCACAATACAATTTTTAATTCAGTGTTCCTTCAATAGCTATAAGATGTCCAGGCTCTGAGTCAGGTGTCAGATGTGGGAGAAATGTTCAGGAGTAAAGTCCTGAGTGATTTTAAGAAAGGACAAATCATTACGGCCAGATGACTGGGTTGGAGCATCTCTTAAACAAGGCATGTGGGGTGCTCCAGGTCAGCAGTGGTGAGTTCACTGTCTTGACTAAAACAATAACAAGAGACTCACACACTCACTCATCACTTTGGAGAAGTCTGAAATTGTATATACAAGTAAATTAATTTAATTGCACACCTCACAGCTCCAGAGACCTGGGTTTCAGTTCTGTCCCAGCCAGACTTTTGAACACTTGAACATGTTTTACTTGAAAACTCTGGATTTGTGTGGCTTTTTATAGGACAAACCCCTGACTGGATGCTTATTACATCTATGTTTACATTTTACAGACTGTGAATTATTAATTCATATGTTAAAGAAAGATACACTATACAGTTCAGCCAGAGGGTGGTTCCTATGGCTTGGGGGTAAGGACCAGCTGTTTTGAAGACCTGGGATCGACCCTCTGCTGGGCTTTCAGTTTGGAAGTCCATATGGTTGGGTAACAGTGCCCTGAGATGGACTGATTCATCCAGGGAGTATTTTCGCCTGCACTCAATGAAGTCCTGGGATAAGCGTAGTAAAAACAGAAACTTTCACCTCTATATAGCCAAAGGTTTGTGGACACACAAATTTATGTCCCAAAACATGGATATCATGGCATTTGTTCCCCATTTACTGCTACAGCAGCCTTGCTTCTTCTAAACAGGTGTTGTACTAGATTTTGGAAGATGAATGTTAAATCATGCACTGTTGGGCACAAATTGGCATTCAGGTTCATTTCAAAGATGTCCGATGTAGTTATGGTCACGGCAATGTAATGTTTTCTGTCAAGGATTGCAAACCATTTCTGTTTGTACTTTGTTGGGATGGTTGGTGGAGGAAACCTATGAAAACGTTATGTTAAGAGTCACTGAGCTGTTCAGTACAACCCATTCTACTGCCACTGTCTGTGGAGATTTCAGGCTACTACAGTTTACGTACAGTTGGCTATATAGTGTTAATTCTAATGGGTTCATAAACTTCTCTTGCAACTCTGTATGCATGTACATTAAATATTACATTGGGTTAAGCGGAAGCCTAAGCCAAAATTAGGCAAATGAAGTTCTTAAGCAGCATCATCTCTTACTGTTCTGACGTACCGGACTAGGCGGGAACCCGTGTGTTACGTACAGTAGCGAGCGCTCTCGCGCACGCAGAGCTGTCACTCAGTCAGTCAGTCGGTCAGCGGAGAGCAACCGGACTGGAGACACAGCAACAGCCTCCATACATTTGGTTTTGCGCTTTTTGTGGTGCAAAGACGTGAAGTGAGTGAAGCTGGAGCAGACAGCGCGCAACCCGAACAACCTGCCCTGGGCCGCGCCGGGAGCCCAGCCGCCAGTGTGGACCGATGTGTTGGCCGAAATGTCGCGCCACATCTACATCCGCAACAAGATCGGAGAAGGCATCCAGGCACCCATATTCCAGGTGACGCACGCGCGCGCACTATACATCTCCTTACAACTCCATACAACTCAGTACGGCTTCAAATAACTCCATGCAGTATCAGTATGTTCCATACAGCTTTATATTGTTCCATAAGTCTCCATACTGTTCCATACAGATTGATATTGTTCCATAAGTCTCCATACTGTTCCATACAGCTTTATATTGTTCCATAAGTCTCCATACTGTTCCATACATCTCCAAACAGTTACAGACAGCTCCATACATCGTCATACTGTTCAATACAGCTCCGTATATCTCCATACTGTTCCATACAGCGTCATACTGTTCCATACATCTCCACACTGTTCCAGACTGCTTCATACATACATGCATCTCTATGGAGGTAAATTCTGCTTCATACACCTTCATACTCATACAACTTCTTACTGTTTCTGCAAGCGCCTAACCATTCCATACAGCTTCATACTGTTCCAAATAGGTTCTTACTTTTTGAGTTAGCTCCATAGA
Source organism: Ancistrus triradiatus (assembly GCA_025084515.1). Classification (NCBI taxonomy): domain Eukaryota; kingdom Metazoa; phylum Chordata; class Actinopteri; order Siluriformes; family Loricariidae; genus Ancistrus; species Ancistrus triradiatus. The sequence goes on along the minus strand of JAJAGP010000458.1, from coordinate 374,832 downwards.
TCTCCGAACTGTTCTGTACAGCTTCTTAATGTTCTGTACAGCTTCTAACTGTTCCATATCATTCCATACAGCTCCATACTATTTCGTACTGCTTTGTACAGCCCCATAAATCTCCATACTGTTCCATACAGCTTCTTACTGTTCCATATGGTTAAATACAGCTCCTTATTGTTTCACACTGTCCCATGCAGCTCCTTACTGTTCTATACTGTTCCGTACAGCTTCTTACTGTTCAATATCGTTCCATACAGTTCTATACTATTCCGTAGTGCTTTGTACAGCACCATACATCTCCATACTGTTCCATACAGCTCCTTACTGTTCTGTACAGCTTCTTACTGTTCCATATCATTCCATACAGCTCCTTACTGTTCCATACATCTCCATACTGTTCCAAGCAGCTTCTAACTGTTCTGTACAGCTTCTTACTGTTCCATATCATTCCATACATCTCCATACTGTTCCATACAGCTCCTTACTGTTCCATACTTTTCCATACTGTTCCGTACAGCTCCATACTGTTCCGTAGTGCTTTGTACATCCCCAGACATTTCCATACTGTTCCATACAGTTCCATACTGTTCCATACAGCTGCTTAATGTTCCATGCAGCTCCGTACTGTTCCATACAGCTCCTTACTGTTCCATACAGTTCCATACTGTTCCATACACCTCCTTACTTCTCCGTACAGCTTCATGCTGTTCCATACAGCTCCATACTGTTTCATACAGCTCTATACAGCTTCATATATTTCCATTCAACACTATACTGTTCCATAAAGCCATACACTTTTACATACAAGGTCCATAAACCTTCATCCAATTTCATATTGTTCCATAGAATTCTGCACTGCAACAAACAGCTTCAACTTTACTACTCAAATACTGCTCTATTCAACTCCATACAGCTTCATTATGTTCTATACAGGTCCATACTATTGCACTCAGCATTATACATCTCCATGTTTTTCTATACAGCTTCATACATCCCCTGTTATACATCCTACTGTTTCATACAGCTCCATGATATTTATTAAGAACAATTTAAATACAAAGTAAGGTAATTTCATTCCTGATTAGGGGGATGCTTTGCACAGTTGCAGGGAAAAATGAGGGGGAATTGAGGCATGATGATTCTCAGTAAAGGTACAGTGACGGCTTTAGTACTGTGAGGCAAAAAAAAGTATTTAGTCAGCCACTGACTGTGCAAGTTCTCCTACTTAGAAAGATGAGAGAGGTCTGTAATTTTCATCATAGGTACACTTCAATTATGAGAGACAAAATGAGAAAAAAGTTTCACGTTGTAGGATTTCTAAAGAATTTAATTGTAAATCATAGTGGAAAATAAGTATTTGATCACCCACAAACAAGCAAGATCTATGGCTCTCACAGACCTGTCACTTCTTTATAGAAGCTTCTTCTTTCCCTCCTACTCGTTTACCTGTTCAATCAATGGCACCTGTTTTGACCTGTTTATGTTGTATAAAAGAACAACATGTTCAAAACTCAACCATGGCCAAGACCAAGAGCTGTCGAAAGGAACACCAGGAAAGAAAACTGTAGACCGTGCCCAGGCTTGTGGGAAGAGTGAATCTACAATAGGCAAGCAGGTTGGTGTGAATAAATCAACTGTGGGAGCAATTGTTTACGAAAATGGAAGACATACAAGACCATTGATTATCTCCCTCTCCCTCGATCTGGGGCCCCACGCAAGATCTCATCACCATGGGGTCAAAATGATTCATGTGGAACGGTGTGAGCAAAAAATCAGAAACTACACACGGAGGGACCTGATGATTAATGACCTGCAGAGAGATGAGACCAAAGTAATCAAAGGTCTACCATCAGTAACACACTACGACGAGGAGGGACTCAGATCCTGCAGTGCCAGCGTGGTCCCCCTGCTTAAGCCAGTACATTGTCCAGGCCCGTCTGAAGTTTTTGCCAGAGAGCATATGGATGAATCCAGAAGAGGATTGGTAGAATATCCTGTGGTCTAGATGAAAACCAAAACCACACAAACAAAAAAACACCAAAATAGAACTTTTTGGTAAGAACTCAACTCGTTGTGTTTGGAGGAAGAAGAATGCTGAGTTGCATCCCAAGAACACCATGCCTACTGTAAAGCATGGGGGTGGAAACATCATGCTTTGGGGCTGTTTTTCTGCAAAGGGGACAGGACGAGTGATCGGGAATGAACAGGGCCATGTATCATGAGATTTTAAGCCAAAACCTCTTCCGTCAGTGACAGCATTGAAGATGGAACGTGGCTGGGTCTTCCAGCATGACAATGATCCCAAACACACCACTCGGGCAACAAAGGAGTGGCTCTGTAAAAAGCATTTCAAGGTCCTGAAGTGGCCTAGCCAGTCTCCAGACGTCAGCCTCATAGAAAATTTGGAGGGAGTTGAAAGTCCGTATTGCCCAGCGACAGCCCCAAAACATCACTGCTCTAGAGGAGATCTGCATGGAGGAATGGGCCAAAATACCAGCTACAGTGTGTGCCAACCTGGTGAAGACTTACAGGCAACGTTTGACCTCTGTCATTGCCAACAAAGGTTATGTTACAACGTATTGAGTAGAACTTTTGTCATTGACCAAATACTTGTTTTCCACCATAAATTACAATTAAATTCTTTAAAAATCCTACAATGTGATTTCCTAGATTTATTTTCTCATTTTGTCTCTCATAGTTGAAGTGTACCTATGATGAAAATTACAGACCTCTCTCCTCTTTCTAAGTAGGAGAACTTTCGCAATCAGTGGCTGACTAAATACTTTTTTGCCGCACTGTATATCCATGTTTTGTGTGCTCAATATGTTTTGGACCACCCTTTTTGTAGAGCAAACAGAGGATGTAATAGTTTTGTCTTTTGGAATGGCCTGGATATTTGGTCTGATTAATACAAAAAAAACTAAGTCAATGGTACAGCACCATGTGATGTGGAAGCGTTGTGACTTTATGAACAAATCTAACTCAACTAACACCAACCTGTTCTCCAGCACTGGAGAGTTGGCTGAATTCATTTTGATGAGTATCCCCAAGACAGCTTGTTCAGCTACCACTGGAGCCCATGACATTGCTGTTGTGTTGACTGGCCTTAAATGAAAACTGTAGTTCTTGATCCAGTCTTATAGGCGTTGGTTCAGCACTGGGCTTTATCTTCGGTCTATCATCATGTTTGTTGTGCAAAGCCTCCTCTCAAGCAGCTTGAGATCACACAAGGTAATTGACCACAGGATGGCCCCGATCCTCTGTGATGCCCCTATAGTGAAACGAGCACACTGACCCACTTTGAGGTGGCCCTGTTTCAAAACTCAGAGAAAAATGAGCAGCCACTGTCTCTCCACTCCCTCGTGACTCGCAGAAATGGATCATGTCAGGGCTTCCTAATTAACCTACCCCACAGAGGATGCTATTCATGGACACACTGTTGCAGATGAGTGAAGGACAGGCAGATTGGGAGGGGTTCCATGTTAAAAAGCTGCACTTAATGAGCATGATTTGAGCAAATATGTAGTGAGCTTGATGAAAAGGTGACTGGTGACATGTTTGATCAATGCCCATTATTTACTGCACATACCAGACCATGTAGCGGGGTGTTTGTTGAAAATGACCTAGTGACCTAGTCACAAAAGAGGTTCTAGAGCTAATTAAGGATTGGGTGGATGGATAGAAGTTAGGATAAATAACTGAATGAATGGACGTGTCATTGGGTAAGTGGAAGGATGGATGGATGGATGGATGGATGGATGGATGGATGGATGGATTGATTATTGGTAGAACTGGTATACGTGCTGTGGTAAAATTCCACACCAATATTTACTATTACATCCACAGACGTCTCACTTACTGCCCAGAACATACATATCCATTTTTGTTGTTGTTGTTGTTGTGTGTGTGTGTGTGTGTGTGTGTGTGGTGTGTGTGTGTGTGTGTGTGTGTGTGTGTGTGTGTGTGTGTGTGTGTGTGTGTGTGTGTGTGTGTGTGTGTGTGTGTGTGTGTTTTTAACAAAAACCTGTAGTTTTGGACTATAATTCCCACACTTGTGAAGGAAGAACATCTGCCAAACTTCCATTAATACCGAGTCTGTGAGCCACAGAGCCATCACTTGGATCATACCATTTGCGAGGCAAGGGGGCTGCTGCATTTTCGATGTTAAAGTAAAGTATTGTTAAAGATGTTAAACCATATACTTTGAATGGTTTTAACCTTTTTAGCTTGTCATAGATAAACTTCCGTTTAAACAAAAAACAAAAAACAACTTTTAACTATGTTTAGGGGAGCTGGGCACTCCTAAAAGGGGGCAGAACACGCCTATTATGTACATAGTGAAATAACGTTGTATCATACAGCATTTTTTAAATCACTGCAGCTATAGGAGTCGGCTTTTTAAGCATCTGGAAAATTAAAAGATGTCCACCAGGGGGCAGGTCAGAGCCAACACATCTCTCAGTTTCAGTTTCCAAACGCTTTTCCTGGTGACGGTCGTGGCATCCAGAACATCAACTGCCAAAATGTTATTATTCCAGCAAGTTGAGCATTTACTGTCTGTGTAGTGTGGTATCTTCTTTTCAGGTTCATGTAGGTTCAGTCCAGGATTTTTATACTGTCAGAAATATGCCAGTAGGTGAACTAGCTGCTTGAAATGACCTCTGTGTGGCATCCGTGGTTTTGTGTTAGGCTCTGAAACCACAATCGCCCTGATTTCAATGTGGGAAATTACAAACATACACAATGCCTGGCACATTTTCATTATTTGCATTTGCATGCACCACACAATCGCAGTTCATTCATGTTTTCCTACCTGTTTCTAATTATAGAAGCATCCAGTTCCACGAAATCACACTGCTGTTTGCTGCCCTCACAGGTGAACAGAGGAACGTACTCAAGAAGGAGTCGGCTTAAACGCTCAGACGGCAGCACCACCTCCACCAGCTTCATCCTCAGACAGGTCAGGCCAGGCTTCCTCGTTCCTTTATCACTGAATACATTTCATATTTCTTGAAGAGATTTGTATTGAAGAGATACTTTAAAAATGATTGATTTGAAGTCCAACTCTAGAGGAAATGGAACGCCATCCAGTGGATGTTTTCATGTGGATTGCTGTGGCCATCAGAACTAGACATCACCTGCTGTACAGTTTACATCTTATATAAATATAATTACTGATGTTTATCATTACAAAGCACTACACAGCCATACCAGTTTACGATATAAGCTTTAGCTTTATTAGAACTTTATTAGAACATTAATACATTGCAACTTCTCTAACATAGGCCGTTCAAAATACGAAAATCACAGCGGTGATTGCTAGAAGGATACGTTTTTTATTGCAAAATATTCATTTCATTATGCTCTTTTATTAGAAACAATGAGAAAGCTGTTCTTTTGTGAGGAGACATGTTAAACCATTTCAAATTAGTTTGTGACCCTTACAAACTTTGTGACCATCTGTTCTCTGTGGACTTATAGTGCTATATGTGGTATGTAGAATGTAGGGAATAGTGGTTAAGGGACCATTTTGGACACTGCCCAAGAGTCTCATATGGTCAGGACCCCCACAGGACCAGCACAGATCAGGTCCTATTTGGGTGGTGGATCATTCCCAGCACTGCAGTGACACTGATGTGGTGCTGGTGTGTTAGTGTGTGTTGTGCTGGTATGAATGGATCAGACACAGCAGTGCTGCTGGAGTTTTAAACCCCTCAGTGTCACCGCTGCACTGAAAAATGTCCACCTAGCAAAAATGTCCCGCCACCAGCATCCTGTCAGCACTGATGAAGGAATGGAGGATGGCGAACACAAACTGTGCAACAACAGATGAGCTAATGTCTCTGACTTTACATCTACATGGTGGAGCAACAAGGTAGATGTGTCTAATGAGTGTATGGTGATGGAACACAGTGTTTAAAACTCCAGCAGCACTGCTGTGTCTGATCCACTCATACCAGAACAACACACTAACACACCACCACCACATCAGTGTCACTGCAGTGCTGAGAATGATTCACCACCCAAATAGGACCTGATCTGTGGTGGTCCTGTGGGGGTTCTGACTATTAGAGAACAGAGTAAAGGGGATGAACGAAGCATGCTGAGGAACAGATGGACTACAGTCTGTAATTGTAGAACTACAAAGTGCTTCTACAGTGGGGCAAAAAGTATTTAGTCAGCCACTGATTGTGAAAGTTCTCCTACTTAGAAAGATGACAGAGGTCTGTAGTTTTCATCATAGGTACACTTCAACTATGAGAGACAAAATGAGAAAATAAATCTAGGAAATCACATTGTAGGGTTTTTAAAGAATTTAATTGTAAATTATGGTGGAAAATAAGTATTTGGTCAATAACAAAAGTTCAACTCAATACTTTGTAACATAACCTTTGTAGGCAATGACAGAGGTCAAACTTTTCCTGTAAGTCTTCACCAGGTCTGCACACACTGTAGCTGGTATTTTGGCCCATTCCTCCATGCAGATCTCCTCTAGAGCAGTGATGTTTTGGAGCTGTAGCTGAGCAACAAGGACTTTCAACTCCCTCCACAAATTTTCCATGGGGTTGTGGTCTGGAGACTGGCTAGGCCACTCCAGGACCTTGGAATGGTTTTTACAGAGCCACTCCTTCGTTGCCTGAGTGGTGTGTTTGGGATCATTGTCATGCTGGACGATTCCATCTTCAATGCTGTCACTGATGGAAGGAGGTTTTGGCTTGAAATCTCATGATACATGGCCCCGTTCATTCTTCCCTTAATGCGGATCAGGAGTCCTGTCCCCTTTTTGCAGAACAGCAGCCTCAAAGCATGATGTTTCCACCCCCATGCTTCACAGTAGGTATGGTGTTCTTGGGATGCCTCATGATCATTTTGACCCCATGGGATGAGATCTTGCGTGGAACCCCAGATCGAGGAAGATTATCTATGGTCTTGTATGGCTTCCATTTTCTTACAATTGCTCCCACAGTTGATTTATTCACACCAACCTGCTTGCCTATTGTAGATTCACTCTTCCCAGTCTGGTGCAGGTGTACAATTTTCTTCCTGGTGTCCTTAGACAGCTCTTTGGTCTTGGCCATGGTAGAGTTTGGAGTCTGACTGTTTGAGGCTGTGGACAGGTGTCTTTTATACAGATAACGAGGTCAAACAGATGTCATTAATACGAGTGGAGGACAGAAGAGCTTCTTAAAAAAGTAGTTACAGGTCTGTAAGAGCCAGAAATCTTGCTTGTTTGTGGCTGACCAAATACTTATTTTCCACCATGATTTACAATTAAATTCTTTAAAAATTTTACAATATGATTTCGTGGATTTTTTTAAATCATTTTCTCTCTCATAGTTGAAGTGTACCTATGATGAAAATTACAGACCTCTGTCATCTTTCTAAGTAGGAGAACTTGCACAATCAGTGGCTGACTAAATACTTTTTTTGCCTCACTGTAGCAAGGGGTGTTGACTTGTACCTGGCTCTATTCTCTCACTAGCTTCAGCTTTGTGGCTTTGACCAAACATATATCAATCACTGCAAACGTGCTCGAATTGTACTTTATTGCAGTCTTGATTATCAGGAGTCGCGCTCCCGATGCTAGAGGGTAGCGTCGACGCACCGTTTGCCTTCGGCAGGCTTGGTGCAATCGCGCATGCGTCAGCCCTCATTTGTCGCCATGCGCGCAATTGACGACACCTGTTGGTCGGGCTATTTAAATGCACTTTGGAGCCCTGACAGGGCTTGCATGCTTGAGTTAACCTAAGATATAACATGGCTCGCGTGTTTATCATCGCGTCTTTGTGTTTGTTGGGGACAGTAGGTAGCTGGCGGTTTGAAGACGATCAGCAACGGTACAGTGTAGAGACCGGAGGTAACCTGCTCAGGGCTTAGAAGCCAGAGTAGGGTCAGATTCCTCATGCTTTGCCTGTGTTTTGTCCACAGTCTCGCCATTTGTGCTGCTCAGCTTAGAGGGCGCTGAGAGCTTACAACGTTACTTTTTGTTGGGTTTTTTTGTTCGTTTCTCCTCAGTGGTTGAGTGGCGCGTTATTTTACTCAACGCCTACCGACGTGTCTGCCCAGGGTTCGATCCTCAGCCACTGAAGTTGTTTTCTTTGTTGTTTTATTTAATTTATTTTTATTGTGTGTTTAGTTTCTTTTATTTGGTTATATGTTGGTTCACCTATTCCATCTGGGGCTAGCTGCATTTGGGTCTCTAGCTTTTTATTATGGTGAACCGTGACACTGATAAAAGCCTTTCACCAGTTAGTGTAAGGGTACAAGTACAAGCAAAGACGCTGAACTGCAACTCACCCCACAGGTAGCAGCGTACACCAACCAAGACGGCAATTCCTACATACTGTTAGCCACTGAATGCACTGAAAACACAATCTTAGACTAAATCCCGGGCATAAAAAGACATTTAAAAAGGAGACCATGCAACCGCGCGGTAAATGTTGGAACCGGGAAGCAAACACGGAGAGGCTGAGCATTAACTGTTTAAGTTTAGAAGTCCTTATACGCATGAACTGAATTGTGCCAAGCACTGTGCCAAGCACCCTATTAGACCATGACCAGTGGTTAAGGTACTGGATGAACCAAAAGGTCCAGGGTTCAAATATCACCTCCACCAAACTGCCACTGTTGGGTTCTTCAGCAAGGCTCTTAAACTACAATTGCATGCATTGTAAGAATGTATGTACATTCGCATAAAGACTCGTGATCGGATAAGGGCATCTGCTAAAGGACATAACAGTAAGATGTAGATCACGGGCGTCTATGCGACCAGACATCATACCTGTATTATTTATGCATGTACATATAATATAGCAGCTGCAGTGTGTCTGTGGTAAGAACCAGCTGGTGGAAATAGCAGTTTATGAGGCCATGGGGTCAAATCCTGGGTGAGGTTTGCAACGTGAAGGTCAGAAAGGGGCATTTAGGGAAGCCTGTGTTGGGCTGGTGCCCTGTCCAGGGTGAATATTGTAAGTGCTACATAAAACTGAGTGGTATATAATTAACTTATTTGTCTGCTTGTTATTCTTATTAGTTTAGTACAGCCAGACCTTTGTTCATTTGATGTAGTTATCTATTTTATGCCTGAGTATGTCATTACGATCATAATGTCAATTAATTTAAATTAATTCAACTCAGATAGTTCTGAAATGCTGTTATGTACTATTTGAGAAACCATATGAGCTCAATGACATCACTGTGTGTATCACACAGGGGGAGCATAAACTAAAGCTTCATTGTTTATCAGTGCAAAGACATTCTGGGAAATGTAGGAACTGATACATTGGAGCGTCTGTGTACCTGTTTTTTTTGTTTTTTTGTTTTTTTTAAACCAAGCTCTGCTGCCTGCTTGATCATTTTTTGATAGATCTATATATACGATGAATTGATGCTCAAATATTCTGGACTCTCTCAGGCCATCTAGTGACGACACGCTCATTGTTATTTTGGTCGATCTAATTATAGAACAATAGGGCTTATTAATGAATGGAAGCCCAGACTGTGTTTGCAGGATAATCCTGAAGTGAGTGCAGTGTCAAAGCAGACTGTGTGATGAGAATGGGGCTTATTACTGTACAATGCATCCACAGCCGAGAATACCTAACGGCTGCACGACCGAGGAGAACGCACGTCATCACCTGCTCGGCCAATCAGCGTTGAGGTAACCAAGTGTGTCATCGGTCTCGGCTTGAGGAAGGGTTCTCTCTTTCTCTCCTCCGTTCCTCTCTTCCTCTATCTGTCCCTCTCTCTCTGTCTGTCTGTCTCACTCCGGTGCGCTGAACCGTTCAAGTGTGTGTGTGTGTGTGTGCGCGCAGGCGTGTGCACACGGGTGTGTATCGAGGGATGATGAAATGCGAGCAACGAGGCGCCTCTGGGGAGCTTCTCCCAGCCTGAGGATGTGAGAAGATCGGAGGCTGAAAGAGTCATCTGCTCCGAGCTGCAGGCCGAGCTTCTGCACGGGCCTTCCTACCTCCATCTCCATCCTTGGCTTCGTTACTTTTCTCCTCCTTGTCCCTCCTTTATTGACCGAGGGGATCGTTATCCCCCTCGTCAGACCCCTTTTTGTGGTGGTGGCGCTGGCTCCCTACTCCTCCCCCACCTCTGCCTCTCCACCTACTCCCCTCTGTCTTTTTTTTATTTAATCTGTTCTTGAAGAGGAACTCACTGGAATAGCTAACCTCCATGTATGACAATTTGTACTTGCATGGATTTGAAGACTCGGAGGCGGTAAGTGTTTTTTTTTCTCCTTTTTGTTCCATACTTCATGACTGAGATTTGCTGCAAGTGTCTGCCAGTGTCTTCTCGTTGCTGCTGATGCTGCGGCTGTGCGTGCGTGCTTGTGTGTGTGTGTGTGTGTGTGTGTGTGTGTGTGTGTGTGTGTGTGCTCGTGTGCGTGTGGCTCAGCTGTGCTGCACACACAGGGCCTGGAGACTCACTGTAACATGATGTTCAGGGATACAAACCGTCCCTGGGTTGTACACGTCTCCATTCAGCCTGATCTTACCCAGCAGTTCAAGAAAACACACCTATTTCCATCTGTTATACCAACTGACCTTTTAAGCCAGAACTCGTCTTATACGTCTCCATAAGGCTCAGAAGACTGCATTCACACTGGCTGTGTTAAAGGGCCAGAGTCTCGTTTCTGGCTCAGCTGGCCAGGTAATGATGTGTGGAATGGAATGAGTCACATGGTCTGACTTGAACGCCTGCTATCGAGCAAAAGGAACCAAAAAAAGCTAGCGTGCGTGTCAGCAGACTCTGCATGAGTTCCTGCTCGTGAGTCACGTGGTGTGATTTCCACCGGGCTGTCACGATGGCAGAGATGTGTATTTTTGGACGGCTATGGATTTTCTTGGATTTTTACATTCAAAATCTTATGTCAGTCCTAACAGTTTTCATAGTGATTCTTAAAATTTTTTTTAGCAAATTTATAAAACAACCTAAGTAGCAAACCATTTTTGGAAAGGGTGTTAGGTGTGGATATTTGTTGCTGCTTTTGTCTTTTAATCATTAATATAAAACAAAATATGTTGTGTTTATATAGTGGGGCAAAAAAGTATTTAGTCAGCCACTGATTGTGCAAGTTCTCCTACTTAGAAGATGAGAGAGGTCTGTAATTTTCATCATAGGTACACTTCAACTATCAGAGACAAAATGAGAAAAAAATTCAAGGAAATCACATTGTAGGATTTTTAAAGAATTTAATTGTAAATCATGGTGGAAAATAAGTATTTGGTCAATAATGTAAGTTCAACTCAATACGTTGTAACATAACCTTTGTTGGCAATGACAGAGGTCAAACGTTTATTGTAAGTCTTCACCAGGTTTGCACACAGTGTAGCTGGTATTTTGGCCCATTCCTCCATGCAGATCTCCTCTAGAGCAGTGATGTTTTGGGGCTGTCGCTGGGAAACATGGACTTTCAACTCCCTCCACAAATTTTCTATGGGGTTGAGGTCTGGAGACTGGCTAGGCCACTCCAGGACCTATAAATACTTTTTATGGAGCCACTCCTTCGTTGCCAGAGCGGTGTGTTTGGGATCATTGTCATGCTGGAAGACCCAGCCACGTTCAAGGAGGTTTTGACTTACAGTCTCGTGATACATGGCTCTGTTCATTCTTCCCTTACCATGGATCAGTCGTTCTGTCCCCTTGCATGATGTTTCCACCCCCATGCTTCACAGTAGGTATGGTGTTCTTGGGATGCAACTCAGCATTCTTCTTCCTCCAAACACGACGAGTTGAGTTTTTACCAAAAAGTTCTATTTTGTTTTCATCTGACCACATGATATTCTCCCAATCCTCTTCTGGATCATCCATATGCTCTCTGGCAAACTTCAGACGGGCCTGGACATGTACTGCCTTAAGCAGGGGGACATGCCTGGCACTGTAGGACCTGAGTCCCTCTCGGCGTAGTGTATTACTGATGGTAGCCTTTGTTCCTTTGGTCCCAGCTCTCTGCAGGTCATTCATCAGGTCTCTCCGTGTAGTTCTGGGATTTTTGCTTATGATCATTTTGACCCCACGGAATGAGATCTTGCGTGGGGCCCCAGATCGGGGGAGATTGTCAATGGTCTTGTATGTCTTACAATTGCTCCCACAGTTGATTTATTCACACCAACCTGCTTGCCTATTGTAGAGTCACTCTTCCCAGCCTGGTGCAGGTCTACAATATTCTTCCTGGTGTCCTTCGTCAGCTCTTTGGTCTTGGCCATGGTTGAGTTTGGAGTCTGCTGTTTGAGGCTGTGGACAGGTGTCTTTTATACAGATAACGAGGTCAAACAGCTGCCATTAATACAGGTAACAAGTGGAGGACAGAAGAGCTTCTTAAAGAAGAAGTTACAGGTCTGTGGGAACCAGAAATCTTGCTTGTTTGTGGATGACCAAATACTTATTTTCCACCATGATTTACATTTAAATTCTTTAACAATCCTACAATGTGATTTCCTGGATTTTTTTCTCATTTTGTCTCTCATAGTTGATGTGTACCTATGATGAAAATTACAGACCTCTCTCATCTTTTAAGTAGGAGAACTTGCACAGTCAGTGGCTGACTAAATACTTTTTTTCCCCACTGTAAATGGAGAGAGAAGTCGATTATACATATACATATGGATGGATAGAAACAGTAAAAAGGCTGCGGCATTCTTAAAACCACATTTTGTTTTATAATAATAATAATAAGTAATAGTTAAGATAGATAGATGAAAAATCCCTATACTCTAAGAGTAGTTAAGAGATCTTCACTTTCAAGAGATGCCTCAAACTGGCTGGAGATGTGGGGAAACTGAGATTCCTTAGCTAACATTAGTATTTACATTGTTAGGCCATTCCTAAAACAAAATGTTAGCCACTGAAATTAATACTGTTACAAACAATCTCTTAATTACAGAAATAACAGCCTGCTTCAACATCCTGACGTGTTAGCAAGATTTCTTAATGTAGCAAAACTTTTGGGAACATTTTTTTCAGCCATGTTAGTAGATTACTAACCAAAGATTTAATATGGTTTCCATTAATATAAAACACACATTACTGTGCAAAAGTTTTAGGCAATCATTAGATTAGATATACTATTGTTTTAACAGTGACATAATGACCATATATACCGGTAATAACTTCTCAGTCTCTTTATCAGAATACAGCCAGAAAATACAGGAAATTTGTATGCAGTAAAAAAAATTAAAATAAAACAGCTTCTATAGGTTTCATTGGCAAGTATTTAGTGTGACCCGTCTTACGCTTGCGCAATAACAGCATCTGGCAACTTCTTCAGGATGCCGAGTTGAAATTTCTACAGTTTGAAGAAGCTTGATCAAGAATGGTCTTTTTGGAAGGGTAGCAGCCAAAGCCAAACCATTTTTTTCAGAAGTGAAAAGGCTCAAATATGTTCAAGCTCACAAAAACTGGAATGAAGATCAGTGGAAAGGAGTGTTATGGAATGATAAATCCAAGTTTTGGGTCCAGTTGTTGACTATATGTTATATATGGCCATTATTCCATTGCGAAAACAAATCAAATCTAATGGCGGGCTAAGACTTTTGCACAGTACTATACCTGTTTTGTGTTTTTATTTATTGTGCAATCATTTGAGGATATTTTTACATGAGGCCCAGTTTTGGCTATACATTATTTTTTATTCATGTATTTATGTTTAACATTTTTACTTATGGAGCGGTCTAACAAGGTAACCCACCATGGCTAGGACAGAGATTCAAGTTCCAGTGTTGCCTTCCGGCCAGATTAGGAATCACATGCAAACATGAATAAATGTATCTGAGGAAGGTGACGACCTGTCAAGGGATCATCCCCTGGTGCTGCAACAGTAACCGATATATACAGTGGGGCAAAAAAGTATTTAGTCAGCCACTGATTGTGCAAGTTCTCCTACTTAGAAAGATGAGAGAGGTCTGTAATTTTCATCATAGGTACACTTCAACTATGAGAGACAAAATGAGAAAAAAAATCCAGGAAATCACACTGTAGGATTTTTAAAGCATTTAATAGTAAATCATGGTGGAAAATAAATTCTACAAAGAGCTGTCGAAGGACACCAGGAGGAAAATTGTAGACCTGCACCAGGCTGGGAAGAGTGAATCTACAATAGGCAAGCAGGTTGGTGTGAATAAATCAACTGTGGGAGCAACTGTAAGAAAATGAAAGACATACAAGACCATTAATAATCTCCCTCGATCTGGGGCCCCACGCAAGATCTCATCCCGTGGGGTCAAAATGATCATGAGAACAGTGAGCAAAAATCCCAGAACTACACGGAGGGACCTGATGAATGACCTGCAGAGAGCTGGGACCAAAGTAACAAAGGCTACCATCAGTAACACACTATGCCGAGAGGAACCCAGATCCTGCAGTGCCAGGCGTGCCCCCCTGCTTAAGCCAGTACATGTCCAGGCCCGTCTGAAGTTTGCCAGAGAGCATATGGATGATCCAGAAGAGGATTGGGAGAATATCTTGTGGTCAGATGAAACCAAAATAGAACTTTTTGGTAAAAACTCAAAATCGTCGTCTGTAAAGCATGGGGGTGGAAACAACATCATGCTTTGGGGCTGTTTTTCTGCAAAGGGGACAGGACGACTGATCCGTGTTAAGGGAAGAATGAACGGGGCCATGTATCATGAGATTTTAAGCCAAAACCTCCTTCCATCAGTGAGAGCATTGAAGATGAAACGTGGCTTTGTCTTCCAGCATGACAATGATCCCAAACACACCGCTCGGGCAACGAAGGAGTGGCTCCGTAAAAAGCATTTCAAGGTCCTGGAGTGGCCTAGCCAGTCTCCAGACCTCAACCCCATAGAAAATTTGTGGAGGGAGTTGAAGGTCCGTGTTGCCCAGCGACAGCCCCAAAACATCACTGCTCTAGAGGAGATCTGCATGGAGGAATGGACCAAAATACCAGCTACAGTGTGTGCAATCCTGGTGAAGACTTACAGGAAGGGTTTGATCTCTGTCATTGCCAACAAAGGTTATGTTACAAAGTATTGAGTAGAACTTTTGTTATTGACCAAATACATATTTTCCACCAGAATTTACAATAAAACATTTTAAAAATCCTACAATGTGATTTCCTGGATGTTTTTTTTTTTCATTTTGTCTCTCATAGTTGAAGTATACCTATGATGAAAATTACAGTCCTCTCTCATCTTTCTAAGTAGGAGAACTTGCACAATAATGCTAAATACTTTTTTTCCCCCACTGTCTATAATAGCAGCATCTAGCAATGTCATCGGGATACCAACCTGACAGACTATAATATGTTAAAACTCACAAATATTGGAATGAAGATCAGTGGAAAGGAGTATTATGGAGTGACAAATCCAAGTTTCTGTCCAGTTGTCCAATTTTTGGGTCCAGTTGTTCATTATACCAGATAATGTGGCTATTATACCGTTGCTTATATGGAGTCGTGTTCAACACACACACACAAATGACAGGCTTCCGGTCTTTAACTTCTGCCTCTGCTCGAGGATGCAATGTCAGGAGACAGATGAAAGACAGATTTTATCGAGATTTTATTTATTGTTATTATTTCTTATCACATAATTGGCCCTGTTATCTGGGTCAGAGCGTGGTATCTCTTCCCATCCAGTCAGTCAACCACTAGGCAATAGTGGGTATCTATGAGCTTACTGCCACGAAATGTGGCAGACAGTGTTGTCCTTCAAGCATGTTGATTCATGAGTGGTTCCAAAAGAGGTAAGGTCTTTCAGTTTGTCTTTTCAATGAGTGTGTGAATCAATAGGATGCTGTGACTGGGAGTCCACGAGAGCTTAATTTATCCTGTTATCTGAGTTGGAGGATAGCATTCCTTCCTCTCTTGTCAATCAAAACGCCAACTGAGTCTGTGTGAGCTTATATTTTCAGAATGGAGCAGTTATTGTTCTCCTCCAAGCATGTTCAGCTACACCAGTGGTTCTCAAAGTAGGGGGTGGCGCAGATCTGGCACAGGGGCACAGCAAGTCAAAATAATGCGGCATGATTAAGATACATAATGCATGTCTCTTGTAACAATTTAGTAATTTGTCACTTTAGTTATGTTCAATAAGAAGTTGCAGTTTTGTACGAATTAATATTCTTATCTATAAAAAGTGGGCAATGCAGAAAAAAAGTTTGAGAACGACTGAGCTACACTATAATGATTTATTGATGGTCCATAAAAGTGGTAACGTACAGGAGAAGGTTTGTGTTAGCCGTCTCCATACCATACTGGTAAGGAGAATAGGAATTTAGGAGTAAACTAGGTAACAAGAAAAGGCTTGACTGGCTTATATGAAATGCCTTATTAATTATGATTTTTGTATTTAAGAGACATGTACTGACCTCAAGAAGTCATTACAAACAGAAAATACAGGACAAATGTACACAAAATAAAAAAAACAATTTTTAGAACAAAAAGTGGTTACTTGGCTGCTATTGCTCAAGTTTATGGGGAGGAACTTAGGTATTTAGTCAGTTAGCAGACACCATTATCCAGAGCGACTTACAGGTGACACACTTGTGGGCTAAGATAGGAAGAATTTGAATTTAGTAGAAAACTGGGTAATAGATGTCAAGAATAGGCTTGACTGGCTTATATGACATACCTCATTAATTATGATTTTCGTATTTACAAGACATGTCTTGACCTCAAGAAGTCATTTTTCCAGCAAAAGCACTGCTATCTCATCAAGATCGAAGATGAAAGTTGTTCATTTGAATCCCAGCTTTTTCCTCAGAATCATCACTTCTGGGAGTGAAAGATAAGCATGAATGTGCAGTTCTCGTTTCCCGAATCAGGCGTTTTGTGATTGGACTCTCCGGACACAATTGGGACCCTGCTGAAGTAAGCCTGAGCTGAGCGGCTGCTGCAATGGAGAGAAAAAGTGCTTTGACACGGGTGACGTATTCGAGTATGTGATTTTTTTGTAGTCAACTGCAAAAAAAAACCAGCCCGTGGCATTTTCTCTCAGTAATGCAATACTGGACCCATCGCTTCATTCACTGACCTGAGCTGGTCTTTCCCAGTTGGATTTTCACAACCAGGTCTTTCTTTGTACTTTATTTTGGATTGATTTTAATAAAGAAGTTGTTTTCGGTATTCAAGTAAGACCAAGTGGTCAAGAGCCTGGAATTTGTATTTGATTGTTTTGAGTTTTCGAGGATCTCCCTCTTGATCATGGAGCTTTCTGAAGACTTGATGGAACTTTCCAATGAGAACGTTCAGATTTTGTATTGCGAGGTCTTTCATGGTCCTGAGAAGGTACTGCATGTGTCGAAATAGTATGACGTTATTACAGGTGCTCCTGCGCTACAATAGCTATTTAATGCTTAGTATCTCTTGAGATATGTAGATGATGAGTGTCTATGGTAACATGAAGAAGGAGTGTTTTAGTGCCAGTTTGAAGTGGAGAGCTAACAATAGAGTGTATAAGTGTATGGCAAGAGTGAATTATGAATGTTAAGGATGCTTTTCATTTCCTTGCTCATTTTGATATTGTAATGAGATGAAAGAGGGTGTAGGAGGCAACATGTCTGAAGTGGCACTGCTGAGTCGCTTTGTTTAGGATTTACATATCTTTGGCTTGGAAATTTGCCACTCTGTGTCATGCTCTCTGTGGCCAAATCAGCTGGATATGGATATTGAGAGTCCTTGTTTTGGATATGAAAAGAATTGTCTTTACATTTCAGCATATGCAAATACTGTGCAAAAGTCTTAGACCACCATTAGATTTGTTGTTTTAGCAATGATATAATGACCATATATAATTATTTTTCATTCTTGTTATTAAGATACAAACTAAAAAGTTACAAACTGCTACCCTTCCAAAAAGACCATTCCTGATCAAGCTTCTTCGGGCTGTAGAAGGGTCAACTTGGCATGAAGCTGACGTATGCTGCAATTGCTCAAGTGTAAGGAGAGGTCACAATTAATACTTGCCACTATAGCCAATGGAAGTATCTTTTTCTGATTTATTTTCTTACGGCATACAAATTGCTGTATTGTCTTGTTGTGTTATAATAAAGACATTGCGAAATAATTATGTATGGTCATTATACCGTTGCGAAAATGACAAATCTGATGGTGGCCTAATACTTTTGCACAGTATGATTGATGTGTATTGTATGGGTCTTGTTTCAATAGTACTAAATATTACTACTCGTTCTTAAAGTTAGTGGACCTATAAGTTGGAAAAAAACTATAAAGCAAGCTTTTTTGGTGTGCACATTATTCTAGATAACTATGGCTTGAACAGGCAGGACTAAACTTGCATGTGCAGTATGCTTCTATAATGTGTGTTCAGTGAATTCTATGAAAATGGCCAAAGGACAGGTACTGTTTGTTCTCTCATGTATTTGCTGTTTGACCTTCTGTGGTAAAAACAGATGCTCCATACAGACCTCTGGAATGAAATGCTATTGCTAGATCAGCTATCAGATTAAGAGCATCTGCCTAATATTGTGTAGGTCGTCCTCATCCGTCCAAGGCTCTGAGCAGTCGAGACGTGGACTCCACAAGACCTCTGAAGGTGTCCTGTGGTACCTGGCACCAAGATGTTAGCAATAGAGACTTTAAGTCCTATAATTAGTGAGGTGGGTGCAAACCAGCACAGTATTACTCAAGACTAGTATTAGATGTATTTGATGTCTCTGACTCTTTAGTATTTGCACTAGACTTATCTTAGATATTGCATTTACATTTAGTCATTTAGCAGACATTCCTTTCCAGAGCGACTTACAGATGATGCAACCCTACAAGCAAATGTGGGTTAAGGGTCTTGCTCAGGGACCCAACAGTGGCAGCCTGGCAGAGGTGGGATTTTTTGAACCCTGGATATTCTGGTCCATAGTCTAGTATCTTAACCCAGTAAAAATACCACAGTCCAATATTGATCTCCCAAGATTCTGGTCAAGTCTCTGAAGTTTTGTTTTTTATTTACTGCTAAAGCATGAACGGGGTTTTGCTTTGCGATTGGTCAATCCTTGGTCGAGCTTCCCAAAAATTCCCCCCAAAATCCCTTTTACCTCCCATTATGTGTAGTTTTAAACTGGCCAAAATGAATCTGTATAGCATTCTCTAAAGTAATTTGAAACCAAATTTTATAAGTGTCTGTGCAGACATCCTTCCTTCAAGCATTTGGCAGGGATCAGTTAAAATGTAGTTCAGACTTGGACTCAGTCTTGACTTGGTCTCGCTTTAATTTGGACTTGGTCTTGACTCTTGTCTCAGTTGTTTGGGTTTTGGATTTGTCTTGGACTCGACACATGTGGTCTTGACTACAGCCGTACCAGTACATCCCACAGATCAGATCGACATATGGGGAATTTGGACGCCAAGTCAACTCCTTGGATTCTTTGTAACGCCTTTCTGAACAATTTTTGCAGTGTGACATGGCGCATTATCCATTTGAAAGAGGCCACTGCCATTTGGGAATACTGTTACCATGAAATTCTGTACTTGGTCTGCAACACTATTTAGGTAGGTGGTACGTGTCAAAATAACATTAACATGACTGACAGTACCCAAGGTTTCCCAGCAGAACATTGCCCAGAGCATCACACTGTCAATGTTACTCACTTCACCTGTCAGTGGTTTTAATGCTATAACTGATTTCTTCTTGCCTGAATAACTGCAGCCATAGTGCAAAATGCATTAGATTAGTAACTTATTCAGCTAAATTAAATGTGGAGTCATTGTCTTCAAAATAAATTTGTGTTTTTGTAAGTTTCCAAACACCTCTCTACACACACACAAAAGGAAAGGGCAGTTCTTCAATCATATTTAGTCACACCTCCCCCTGTGACTGGTGGATGAGTCTCTGGCCGCTATACTGTATAATACACCTTTATATTCATGCAGCTATTCAATAAACCAATCACGTGGCAGAGGTGTAATGCATAAAATCATACAGACACAGGTTAAGAGCATCAGAAAATGATTACACTCATGGGCCAAGCCCAAAAATGATGGCAGATGTGTTAAAACACCACTGTCTGAGTAAAACATCAAAGACACAGTGATGTTTCTGGAAGAATATAGAAAGTTTGAGTCAGACTGGATCATCGGAGTTGGGTGGAGTGATGACTCATGGTTTGAGTAGTATGGCGATGCTCCAGAGATGTATCCTTGAAGACCTGATGAAAAGTCGCTGCATCTTTTTCTCGGTTAAGCATTGAGAAAGAAGTGCCATGGTGTGGGATGACTGTTCAGGTACCGATACTGGCTCACTAAGAAAAGTCAGTAAAAAATTACACGGAGCGTCTTGGTGCAAAAATGGGATGACGTGCATCATCGAGCTGGATTTTGCATTCTTGTTTATCATGCCACCTAATGCAGTTGCATTTTTTTAACACAAGATGGCAGACGTGTATTCCGTTTACAGTGAGAGTCCTCATTTATTTTATTTGCAGGCGATTAAAGATTATTTTTGTTAAAATTTTTAAACATGATAAGTATTTTGAAGTGTTATTCTTCAGAAATAAAAGGGAAAATTTTCACTTGGCTATTTAAGATGTGGTGAAGCTACAATAGAGCATTTTGTTTACAATTTTAATTCTGCTTCTATTAGGGATGCACTGATCTGACTTTTTCCATTCCGATACCAATACATAAACTTTGCATATCAGTCGATACCCGATATCGATCTGATACCATTGTTGAATTAAGAAACCATATACCTCACCATGTGGAACAGACTTAAGGCACTAGTGTTGACTTAAACATTATTTACCAACTTTGTAAAAGAAAATGTAACAAATTAACACATACAGTGGTTTGTGAACCCTTTAGAGTTTTCTATATTTCTGCATAAATATGACCTCAAACATCAGCAGATTTTTCCACAAGTCCTAAAAGTACATAAAGAGAAACCAGTTAAACAAATCAGAAAAAAATATTGTACTTGGTCTTTTATTTATTGAGGAAGCTGATCCGATATTACATATTAGTGAGTAGCAAAAATATGTGAATCTCTAGGATTGGCTGTTCATTTGAAGGTGAAATTAGAGTCAGGTGATTTCAGTCAATGGGATGACAATCAGGTGTGAGTGGGCACCCTGTTTTATTTAAAAAACAGGGATCTATCAAAGTCTGCTCTTGTGGAAGTGTATCATGGCACAAACAAAGGAGATTTTTGAAAACCTCAGAAAAAGAGTTGTTGATGCTCATCAAGCTGGAAAAGGTTACAAAACCATCTCTAAAGAGTTTGGTCTCCACCAATCCACAGTCAGACAGATTGTGTACAAATGGAGGAAATTCAAGACCATTGTTACCCTCTCCAGTAGTGGTCGACCAACAAAGATCACTCCAAGAGCAAGGCGTGTAATAGTTAGTGAGGTCACAAAGGACCCCAGGGTAACTTCTAAGCAACTGAAGGCCTCTCTCACATTGGCTAATGTTAATGTTCATGAGTCCATCATCAGAAGAACACTGAACAACAATGGTGTGCATGGCAGGGTTACAAGGAGAAAGCCACTGCTCTCCAAAAAGAAACATTGCTGCTCATCTGCAGTTTTGCTAAAGATCATGTGGACAAGCCAGAAGGCTATTGGAAGAATGTTTGTGGACGGATGAGACCAAAATAGAACTTTTTGGTTTAAAGAAAAGCATTATGTTGGAGAAAGAAAATCACTGCATTCCAGCATAAGAACCTTATCCCATCTGTGAAACATGGGTGGTGGTAGTATCATGGTTTGGGCCTGTTTTGCTGCATCTGACCCATCATGATGGAACAATGAATACTGAATTATATCAGAGAATTCTAAAGGAAAATGTCAGCACATCTGTCCATAAACTGAATCTCAAGAGAAGGTGGGTCATGCAGCAAGACAGCGACCCTAAGCACACAAGCCGTTCTACCAAAGAATGGTTAAAGAAGAATAAAGTTAATGTTTTGGAATTGCCAAGTCAAAGTCCTGACCTTTATCCAATGGAAATATTGTGGAAGAACCTGAAGTGAGCAGTTAATGTGAGGAAACCCACCAACATCCCAGAGCTGAAGCTGTTCTGTACGGAGGAATGGTCTAAAATTCCTCCAAGCCGGTGTGCAGGACTGATCAACAGTTACAGGAAACGTTTAGTTGCAGTTATTGCTGCACAGGGGGTCACACCAGATACTGAAAGCAAAGGTACTCTCTAACATGTAATATTGGATCATTTTTCTCAATAAATAAATGACCAAGTGTAATAATTTTGTCTCATTTGTTTAACTGGGTTCTCTTTATCTACTTTTAGGACTTGTGTGAAAATCTGATGATGTTTTAGACCATATTTATGCAGAAGTAAAGAAAATTCTAATGGGTTCACAAACTTTCAAGCACCACTATAGATATAAATGTACCAAATTGCTATTGTGTATTACCTGTACATGGTGGCTGGATGTCTAAGCAATGGGTTCTTGTGCCTTTCTGCAGGGCTCAGCTGATTCCTATACTAGCAGGCCGTCCGACTCAGATGTGTCGTTGGAGGAGGAGAGGCAAGATGTGGGCAGCCAGGGCCGGCAAGAACGAGAGCAGCAGGCCGCTGTGCAGCTGGAGAGGGCAAAGGTTACTCTACATTCACAGCATGCAGCAAACACCTTTATCCCGAGCAACTTTCACTTGAGTTGAGCACCTGAAGGTTAAGGGCTGTGCTCATGGGCCCACACCTTGGCAGAGCCAGCATTTGAACTCTCAGGTTCCAATTAGCAGTCCTGCTGACCCAGCACTTCAAAGTAAATCCTCCAAGATTGCTACGAGCCAATTACCAGAGAGTTCATGAGAGATTGGGGAATCTGAAGTGACAACCTCGTGATCTGGAAATGCTTTACCACTAAGCTGTACCACCCATTATCCATATCCCCCTTAGCATTATAGCATCTACTGATGTACTCGGTGCACCCTAGTACACTGTAGTACACAGAAATATAGTACTGTGCAAAAGTCTTAGACCATCATTATATTGGATATACCATTGTTTTAGCAATTGTATAATGATCACATATAATTATTTCTCAGTCTCTTTGTTAGAATACAACCACAAAATACATGAAACCTGTATTCAGTATTAAAAACTGGACAAAAAACAGCTTCCATAGGCTACATTGGCAAGTATTTAGGCTGACCTCCCCTTATACTTGATCAGTAGCAGTCTGGCAACTTCATCGGGATGCCAGGTTGACCTTTCTACAGTCCGAAGGAACTTGATCAGGAATGTTCTTTTTGGAAGGGTAGTAGCCAAGAAACCACTTTTTTGGAATGGGAACAAGGTGAAAAGGCTAAGATATGCGACAGCTCGCAAAGATTGGAATGAAGATCAGTGCACAAGAGGATTATGGAGTGACGAATCTTTGCAAAACGAAGTTTTACATTTTTGTGTGCAGTCGTCGACTATATGCTATATATGTTCATTATATCATTGCTAAAACAACAAATCTAATCTAAGACTTTTGCACAGTACCGTATATACTGAGGTTTCAACCATTTTGGGAGTCTTGCACAGGGGCCTAAATGTGGCAACTTGGCAGAGACAGGACTTGAATTCAGAACTTTCCAATTACTTGCAGAGAACCTTCACCACTAAGTCACCACTGTCTAAAATGCAGAACAGTGACAGTTGAGAATACATGTCTTACAAGGCACTAATGGACATTATACCACAGTTAGTTCCGACCTTGCCAACACACCTCAACATCCAAACACACACACACACACACACACACACATATATATACATATATATATATATATAATATATATATATATATATATTATATATATATATATATATATATATATATATATATGTATATATACACATGTATGTATTATGTATGTATATCTATATATATATATACACATGTATTACCTGTATGTCATGTTTGTGTAATATATATATATATGTATGTATATATTATATATATATATCTATATATATATATATATATATTATATATATATATAGGGGGCAAATTATAGTCAGCCACTGATTATGCAAGTTCACCTACCTTAGAAAGATGAGAGGTCTGTAATTTTTCATCATAGGTACACTTCAACTATGAGAACAAAATGAGAGTGATGTTTTGGAACTGCCGCTGGGCAACACGGACTTTCAACTCCCTCCACAAATTTTCTATGGGGTTGAGGTCTGGAGACTGGCTTAGCCACTCCAGGACCTTGAAATGCTTTTTACGGAGTCACTCCTTCATTTCGCGAGCGGTGTGTTTGGGATTGATTGTCATGTTGGAAGACCCAGCCACGTTCCATCTTCAATGCTCTCACTGATGAAAGGAGGTTTTGGCTTAAAATACATGGCCCCGTTCATTCATCCCTTAACACAGATCAGTCGTCCTGTCCCCTCTGCAGAAAACAGCCCCAAAGCATGATGTTTCCACCCCCATGCTTCACAGACGACGAGTTGAGTTTTTACCAAAAAAGTTCTATTTTTGGTTTCATCTGACCAGATGATATTCTCCCCATCCTCTTCTGGATCATCCATATGCTCTCTGGCAAACTTCAGATAGGCCTGGACATGTACTGGCTTAAGCAAGGGGACAACGCCTGGCACTGCAGGATTTGAGTCCCTCTCGGCGTAGTGGTGTTACTGATGGTAGCCTTGTTACTTTGGTCCCAGCTCTCTGCAGGTCATTCATCAGGTCCCTCCGTGTAGTTTTGGGATTTTTTTCTCACCGTTCTCATGATCATTTTGACCTCATGGGATGAGATCTTGCGTGGAGCCCCAGATCGAGGGAGATTATCAATGGTCTTGTATGTTTTCAATTTTCTTACAATTGGTCCCCACAGTTGATTTATTCACACCAACCTGCTTGCCTATTGTAGATTCACTCTTCCCAGTCTGGTGCAGGTCTACAATTTTCTTCCTGGTGTCCTTCAACAGCTCTTTGGTCTTGGCCATGGTTGAGTTTGGAGTCTGACTGTTTGAGGCTGTGGACAGGTGTCTTTTATACAGATAACGAGGTCAAACAGATGCCGTTAATACAGGTAATGAGTGGAGGACAGAAGAGCTTCTTAAAGAAGAAGTTACAAGTCTGTGGGAACCAGAAATCTTGCTTGTTTGTGGCTGACCAAATACTTATTTTCCACCATGATTTACAATTAAATTCTTTAAAAATCCTACAATGCGATTTCTTGGATTTTTTTGTCATTTTGTCTCTCATAGTTGAAGTGTACCTATGATGAAAATTACAGACCTCTCTCATCTTTGTATATATAAGGTCATCATACCATTGCTAAAACAACAAATCTAATGGTGGCCTTAGACTTTTGCACAGTACTGTACATATGAATTTATTTCTTTAGTTGGTCATACCACTAGATACTAACGTGTATTATGAATTTCACACAGTGCTAAATGTCACCATGTTACCTGCTGGAGGTTCAATCACACTTAATGTAAATGTGTCAGTGATCATGACTGTTCTTGAACCTGCTGTTATTATATAAACACTGTCATTAGCTGCTCTCTGCATTTACAGGCCAAAGCGGTGGCCTTCGCCGTGAAGACTAACGTCAGCTATTGTGGAGCGCTGGACGAGGATGTGCCTGTGCCAGGAACAGCCATCTCTTTTGATGCTAAGGACTTCTTACATATTAAAGAGGTACTGTTGTTCTTAGTCTATTTGATAGATAGAAGACAGAAATAAAGAACCGTAGTAATAACTGATCATCCGTCACAAGATGTTTTAGGCTTTAAAAGTATTTAAAAGACTTGTAAATGTGCAGCACATAAATGCTGAAACACCTTTATTTGTTCATAAACAACAAATAATGCTGTTTTTGTTTTGATTTAGAATTTGCTTTTTTTTAGAAAATTGAAATATTCATAATATAATCTTATGTAATTCATAGTTATCGCCACAAAGTTACGAAATAAGAAAATCTTAACGTAAACTTTTCTTTAGAAAATTAGATGGATGGGTGTTATGTGCCAATATAATGAGGACTATAAGTAAGAGCTTTAATGCCTGAAGTGGAAATATCTATTTTTAATACCATCAGTAGCCTTTTAAAATGAAAAAATCCAAATCTTTTGCAGTATATTTCATTTAAAATACTTAATATTTTAAATGACAAAACTTAAATGTTTTCCCGACATCCAGATTTTCAAAATAGCTAATTGTAAATGCCACTCTGTACCCCTATAATTTAAGATATAAATTAAGGACAACACGAACTATGTAAACCATAGAACAAGATGAAATAAAGACAGGACATAAACAGAAAGTAAACATGAAATAAATGTACAACAGAGACAGAGTGATAAACAGTAACCAAAAAGTGACAGATTGTTATGATAATATAATTTGTTTCATTGTTGGAATATGTCTAACATGTTTAAGTGCAATAGAAATCACCGTTACACCATGTCAAATATTGAAAATGGTAAATTGTAATGGAAAAATAATATATAACGTAATAATATAAATACATCTCACTAATAGATTAGTCTGTATAAGGGAAAGCAATTAAGCTGAAATGGTTCAGCTGGAAGAAAGGTTTGGGAGCCCCTGCTATAGCCTAATGGCATACATCATTTATTTCTTTTAGTTATGATGTTGATTATGTATAGGCCCTTTGCAGAAGAAATAAGAACACAGTAACATTCAATACATACTGTAACCATAGCAACCAGTGTGGATATTATAAAGAAGCAAAACATGACCATTATTTTCTTGTAATAACACACGTAATTGGGCATTTTCACTTAAATAATACAGTACATGGTGTAGATTGTAATAGGCGGCTATGGAGGCGAACTCAGATCAAAGAGAAAATAATAGAGAATAATTGTTTAATTATTTAAGTATGTGATATTTTTAATATACATTTTCAACGCACCAAATGGCAGCAACTTCAAACAAAGGAAAATAACATCTTCAGACCTATTTCAAAAATAGGGCGCAGAAGAAATAAACCAACCAACCAAGGCTGAGATAGTCCTAACGATCTCTCAAACAGGGCTTGTTTTCTTACGCTATGGATTTACTTGTCGTTCCAGCTTCTTATATCACTTTCCACTCTTTGAACTTCTGTTTTTCTTTCATATAATCTCTGTTTTGTATTTGATTCTCTTTCAAATGCTTTCTTTCTTTTGAGGATCTCTCTCATGCACACAATGATGAAAAATGCCCTCTGTTCCTCTACAACGTATGGAAACTCTGCCTGCAGCTGCCAGTAATTTGCAGTAATTAGGGTCGTTCCAGCTCAGACTGCGCCTCTACACTAGATACATTTGTTTCTTTAAAAACCAAACAAATGGACAGTATAAGTTTCAACAGAATGCAGGTGTTACTTCATAGTAATTTAACAAACACAAAAAAACACAATATAGATAAAAACTTACCTTTTTAACACAAAGTTTTGGACCATTTTGGACACTGCCCATGAAGCAAAAGTGCCTCATATGGTAAAGCAGTTTAACAATGATTGCGATATTAATGCATTGAATACATGCAAATTGTGTGCATGTGTGAGAGAGAGAGCACATTGCATATTAGTAAACTCAAACAAAGACGTTTTTAATACCACTCCCTTTCTTTGTTCCTTTATCCCATTCAACTGCGGAAGTAGAATACTGATTGGTATTAGGATTAATCCCACTAAAAACAGGTGAACTCGCACAAACTATTTTCCCAAGAGCTTCCAAGAGTTTCCCATGAACGTAACTAATGACAGTGTATTAAGTGCACAGTGAGAAGACATAAACCCAGTGAAGGTATTTGCCCAAACACGTTCTTTCTTTGTTTCCTTATCCCGTTCAACTGCAGAAGTTTAATAATGACTGGTGGATCGGGCGACTGGTGAAGGAGGGCTGTGAGATCGGCTTCATCCCCAGCCCTCTGAAGCTAGAACACATCCGAGCTCAGCTGGAGCAGAAAAAGAGCCGTGTACAAGGGTAAGCGGCAGCGAAGCACTAGAGGAGTAATACTAGGACATTTGGATTTCCACTGGGCTTTTTTTAAACCTTTGTAAAAGTACTGCATTACTGATTAATGCAGATTTTCAAATGTGCTTCACCTGCTGACATCAGGCCAAATATGTACTTTAAATTACTTTATGTACATTATTTGTTCGTCTGAGATCCTTTTTCAATGCTGTAACTGCACTATGACTGCTGTTCCCAGAAAATCAAACACTCTGCTTTGATATAGATATGATAGAAATGGTATTTACATAAATAGTAATATAGAAAATATATACATATATATATAACCTGGTGGAAATGAAATGAAATGTAAGTGCAGGAATCACAGAACAATTCACATTATGTGATATAATTGCGTTTTTGAAAGTTGTTTCGCCAGTTTAGGGTGTTAATATGTTGAAATATGTTTAACCCCTGAAAACAACCTGTGATTGTATTAGCTACTTGTTCGTTAGGCAGTAATATGATTTATGAGGAATAGGTTAATAATAGAAGTTTAAATGGTTACTCTAATATTTAATTGCAAGAAATATTGTGGATGTACAACATTTGGGTACCCCGATAAAATTAAGTTTTATGTACTGTTTATATATATATATATATATATATATATATATATATATATATATATATATATATATAGATATAGATATAGATATAAATGAACAAAACATGTGATATTATGCCATTCATTGCTTGTATGTTCTAGCTTATCTACTGTTGCATGTCATAATTATGTTGTAATCTTTGCAGAATGTTTATCTTTACAGAATCCTTTTCTACATGTACTATTTGTAACCTGATTTAATGCCTTTTACAATTCCCCACATAAACTATAACGTAACCAGATTGAAATTCTAAGTTGGGCACCCCTGGTCAAGGGAACTGTTCTGTTGATTTGCTAAATAAAATCTATTCAGGACCTGAACTTCCAGGATATGAACCAGGCTGGCTCATTAGTAGATTGCTGGATCATGGTAACTGCGAATGGGTCTGTGGCATGTCACGCAGACCAGGGGTGCCCCAGAGGGTTGGGTATTGTTTGCATTTTATTGATTTCAACTCTGATTCCGATTCTGCTTATTGATTCCGGTTCTAATTGATTCCAAGTTTGGTGAAAAAGTTGTGCCAAATGTTTTAGTGTAAAGCATATCTTTATTTTGTATTATTTCAGCTTCAAAATAAATCATTTTTACGTTAAGCATTTAACTATAGGTTTAAATGGGGGGAAAAAGCTTAACATAAAACTTACTGCTTTCCCTTTGGTCCACAGGTTCATCATTACAGCAGTAGAGATTACTTATGACCAGTAGTTAAGAGATGTTTATTGTTCGTAGGTCCTTGTTTTAGGACATTAAACCATGTTAAGCTTTTCGCACACAGCTTGTTTGCTTTTTTTGCACACAGCTGATGTTTTAGATGTTTTTCCAGGTTGGAGGTGAAGCCTCCTTTACCTCAGATCAACTTTCTAAACATATTGCATTTAGCATTTCATTTTCTCTGAAAGCGAAGCAAATCTTTTGAGCGCTTTTGAGCGTCCGTCTTCTGCTAATGCTCTAGAGGAGCGTATCAGAACAAAACTACATGATGATGTATGTGAACACATGACACACCTGTTCTGGAAGATAGACGTCTTCTTAATACAGACGTATGTTGCACTAATGTTGCCGTGGGTTTGAAGCATAAAATGCGTTAGGAACTGTAGGAACCGATAAGTGGAATCGAAATTCTATTTTTTTAACGGGTACCCGGTTCTTGGAATTTTGGAACTGGTTCCGAATTGGAACCGGGTTTCGATACTCAACCCTAGTGCCCCATAAATTCTTACATTCATTCATTCTTACAATCCAATTCAGGGCTGCGGTGAAACGGGGCATAACCGGCAACGCAGGCCGCAAGACAGGAACCAGCCCTAGACAGAGTGCCAATCTATTACTGGACACACACACACACACACACACACACTGGTAAACTTTAGAGACATCAGTTAACCTAACATGTTTGGAATGTGGGAGGAAACCGGAGTACCCGAAGGAAACCCACATAATTACCGGAGAATGCAAACTCCACACAGACAGGTCCAGGAATCAGACCGGGGTCTCTAGAGCTGTGAGGCGACAGTTCTAACCACAGCGCCACTGTCCCGCCCATTATCTGCACAATTAAAGGCATGTATTCTAAAACTGTACAATTTGGCAAGTGTTAAATTTACCAGAAGATCCACTAGTGTTTTTGTATGATCTTAGGATTTCTAAATGCATTCAAATTTGCAGATACATGTCAGGTCAATGTTTATTCCCTGCACATTTGTGTTCACTTCCCATTTAGAAAGTCAAGAAAACGTCTTTTGACCAGCGGTGTCCAAACTTTTGCATAAGACTGTAATTAGTATATTTGCTATCTTACCCCCGAATTGGTGTTTTGGGTCGTTTTGTAAACCACAAAGCAAAAGTTTTCAGAAGCCCAAATTTTATGTGTTTTACTTCTAGCATGTATTTTTGTAATTGCTCAGAATATTTAATAAAATCTCACCTGATAAACGCAGGCTACTGGACTACGGACCGAAAGGTCCAGGGTTCAAAACCCACCTCTGTCAGGCTGCCACTGTTGGGTCCTTGAGCAAGGCCCTTAATCCATAATTGCTTGGATTGTAAGACTATCAATTGTAAGTCACTCTGGATAAGGGTGTCTGCTAAATTCTGTCTGCAAATGTAAATGGTAAGAGGACGTCGGTTACATATTTACAATCGCTAATACTAATTACTTTCTAATGAGGGTACATGTGTGGAGATTTGTGGGCATGCAATTATCAAAAATATACAAAGCAGTTTATTATTAGACCCAGATTTATTAGACCCATGTATACATGATCAGGGGTACTTCAAGTAATTCTAAAGTAATATGTAACACTAGATTATATTATGTTATATAAGAATAATAAGAATATATGTAGTCTATAGAGTAGCCCAGTATTGCTTGTGGAGGGGCAGCCTAATACTGTGCTCTCTGTGTCTCTGTCTGTTCACTCGTCTCTTTAGTAAGTCCAGCGAAAGCTCTTCTTCCAGTTTGGGGGATGTGATGTCATCAGGTGAGCCTATGGTCTGGGGGGGCAGGGCTTGATGGAGCTGGGGAGGGGGCGGGTGTCACAGGAAGCATCCTCTCTGTCCTGCATAAGGCTAAAGACAGAACAAGCAGCATCTTGTGAGCATGGGGCAGTGAATTTGTGATGTTCTTATGGTTTGTTTCTATTTTCCGCTTCTATTCAGGCAAGAGGCTGACTTCTGTTTCTTTTTCTTTTAACAGGCAAGCAGAAACAAAAAGTGGTAAGTATGAACCAGGCACACAAGTCATCTTATGAGGTGTATATATGGGAGATGATATTAAGGGTCCATTTGCATTAAAACACCGTAGAGCAAAATCCTAGTAAATAACTACACAAAGTGTACTACAGTGGGGCAAAAAAAGTATTTAGTCGGCCACTGATTGTGCACGTTCTCCTACTTAGAAAGATGAGGGAGGTCTGTAATTGTCATCATAGGTACACTTAAACTATGAGAGACAAAATGAGAAAAAAAATCCAGGAATTCACATTGTAGGATTTTTAAAGAATTAAATTGTAAAACATGGTGGAAAATAAGTATTTGGTCAATAACAAATGTTTAACAAAATACTTCAAATACTGAATAGGTCAAATGTTTCCTGTAAGTCTTCACCAGGTTTGCACACACTGTAGCTGGTATTTTGGCCCATTCCTCCATGCAGATCTCCTGTAGAGCAGTGATGTTTTGGGGCTGTCGCTGGGCTTGATAGTATGCTATAATTTCATATTTTTTTCTAAAAGGAAAATGGTGGTAAAAACTGGTTTGTGCAATGTGGAAACACCCCTGATTTGTCATGTGATCTGTGTCAGTGACCCAGGGATGTTCTTCCCCATCATAGGCTACCAAATCTCTGTTCTACTTGGGCTGGTATCTGGGCATTTAGCATCAGGGATGCCCCCACTTTACAGTACAAGGGTGCAAACAGTAAGGATTTAAGGAAGTAAGGATGTGCTTATTCATAGATAATCATAGACTAAGGGTAATGATAATATCTCCAACAACATACTGTATATTGGCAAGTACTACACGGTTGCTTATGGAAAAGTTACATATGCTACAGGTAACAACCTTGTACATTTTTATGAACAATTAACAATTGTTGGGTCATATAACAAGGCACAGTTTGTGTTTCTGTTCCATTTTCTGTATAAGGGTGCCGTGACTGCATTACAGTACAGTACAGTTTCATACTAAACTAAGTTGTATGTTTGTGGCTCTTTTTCAGACTGAGCATGTGCCCCCTTATGACGTGGTTCCATCCATGAGGCCGGTGGTACTGGTTGGTCCATCCCTAAAGGGATATGAGGTAAGGATTGTGTGATTTCATTGGTCCAACCGTCGTGGGTGATTTAAAGAGAAGCAATTTCTGTTTTAGTGTGAAGGCTAGTTTCTGGTTTATTTCCATTCTGGTTTATAGTTGTTTAGGTGGGTTTGATGTTTTGATGGACCTGACACTTGACATAAGCCAAAAATGCGTTGATAGACAGTATTACGAACAAGAGGAAACGGACTAAACGAGTGAATGTGAACAATAGTTTACTGAGAATATACAGGTAGTGGGGGGACAAACAAATGAGTACTATTTACAGTAGGACAGGCATATACACTTACAAATGCCATGTACTGCTTGTTACAAATGAGTGGTGGAAAGTCATCCAGACAAACACAAGTAACTTACACAAGAAGTCTCTAAAAGCATTAACCGAGTTAACCTAGTCCAAACATGAGCTAACCAGCAACCGAGCACACGACTGGTAAGGTAGCTGAACTAACTCCCACCTCTGCTCATGGAACTGCAGCATTAATTGGCTGTTGAAGTGACCAGCTGTTTACGGCTCTAGAGTTAAGAGACAGATTTTTATTTCCTCTTATAATTTTTAAGACTTTATTAAAGTGAGCGGATGTTGATCAGATATGTAATATGTCATGTAATAAATAAATAAATAAATATATATATATATATATATATATATATATATATATAGATATATATATGTGTGTGTGTGTGTATATATATATATATATATATATATATATATATATATATATATATATATATATATAGGGGCTCTGCTCGGTGGACGTCGTATTCTTTAGAATTTTCTATATTTTTCTGCATAAATTATGACCTAAAACAAAAAAAAAAACATCATCAGATTTTCACACAAGTCCTAAAATGAGGACAAATAGACAACAAAATATTATAACTTGGGCCATTTATTTATTGAGGACGATGATTGCCAATATTACATATTAGTGAGTGGCAAAAAGTATGTGAACCTCTAGGATTAGCAGTTACTTTTGAAGGTAAATTAGAGCCAGGTGTTTTCAATCAATGGGAATGGGGGACAATCAAGTGTGAGGGGCCACCCTGTTTTATTCAAAGAAACAGGGATCTATCAAAGTCTGCTCTTCACACAACATGTTTGTGGAAGGTGTATCATGGCACGAACAAAGGAGATATTTCTGAGGAGTGCTCATCAGGCAGGAAAAAAGGTTACCAGTCAACCATCTATAAAGAGTTTGGACTCCACCAATCCACAGTCAGACAGATTATTTGTGTACAAATGGAGTAAAATTCAAAAACCATTGTTACCCCTTCCCAGGAGTGGTCGACCAACAAAGATCACTCCAAGAGGCAAGATGTGTAATAGTTGGCGAGGTCACAAAGGACCCCAGGGTAACTGAAAATGAGGGGGCCTCCTTCTCTCACATTGGCTAATGTTAATGTTCATGGAGGTCCACCATCAGAAGAACACTGAATAACAATGGTGTGCATGGCAGGATTGCAAGGAGAAAGCCACTGCTCCTCCAAAAAGAACATTGCCTGCTCGTCTGCAGTTTTCTAAAGATTCACGTGGGACAAGCCAGAAGGCTATTGGAAGAATGTCTTGTGGACAGATGAGAGCAAAATAGAAACTTTTTGGTTTAAAAGAAAAGCGTTATGCTTGGAGAAAGGAAAACACTGCATTCCAGCACAAGAACCTTATCCCATTTGTGATATATATCCCATATATATATATATATATATATATATATATATATATATATATATATAGATATAGATATAGATATAGATATATAGATATATATATATATATAATACATAATTGCAGCTAAAATTAGTTATAACTTTTATAGCATTATAGGATGTAATATAACCTAATTACAATTCTACAGTTTTTTAACAGGCCTTTTTTAAGGACTTCTACTCGAGTCCCTGCATGTGACAGCCATAGCAATTTCACAGCCTTTTTGTACTGCTTCTGTATGCATGAAATCAGACAAAATATTATTCTCAGTTGCAACATAAATCTAAATATTTGGTCTCATCTCCCTGGACCATTCAAGGTTTCACCTTCATGTCTGTGTATGTGTGTGTGTTTTTTTAAGAAGGCTAAATCTGTTCTCCCCTCTCCCTGTCTACATTCGTGGACAAAACATAGAGCACGCTCCTCCTCCTTCGTCCCGTGGTTGCCATGGCAACAATCTTCCGGGGGTCCAAGAGACGTCAGTACTTGGAAAGTAGAGCAAGGTTTGAAATTAGAAAGCGAGGAGGAGAGCGAGAGACAGAAAGGAGGATGAAAAATAGCAATAAGGAAAAGGAAGGAATGGCAAAAGGGAAGAAGTCATGAGACTGAATGAGCTGGAGACAAACCGAGCACGGATGGAAAATTGTTTACACACAGAACACGCCATAAGGATCAAAAGACGTGTGATATAGGCGTGTGTTCATGTTTGTTCATTCTGCAGAGGCTTTTATTCCAAACAAATTGGAATTCTCAAAAAAACTGACAGAGAATACAATTCAAACATAATGCTAACATTAAAGCCCTACTCCAGTTTGATTAGTTTATCATGAGGATGTTCTCAATGTAAAATCTCCTCAGTGGAAAAAAAAAATTATCTAGACGATAATAAAATTCCTGCAAGGGCTTCTGGTGGGTTATATTCTCTATGATCCTGGGTGTTTGCATCCCACATAACCGACTGATAAAACTGGTCAATGTTTCAAAAAATATACAGTAATAGTACATATTGTACTATTGTTCTGCTTTAACAATGGAATATTATTCCATCTCCTCTTTGTCCACATTTTTGGCTAGAGAGTGGAAATGTGCATCTAGACCAGCTGGGAATAATTTTCTACAATTTTTTCGATCATACATCTTTTGTGTGTGTGCGTGTGTGTGTGTCTTAGGTGACCGATATGATGCAGAAGGCCCTCTTTGACTTCCTGAAGCACAGGTTTGATGGCAGGTGAGCAGAGATCTTGCACGTTCAGTGTAATACACCATAGTGTGTGTAGGATACATATTAGGACATAAAACTATGAAACATGAAATCTGGCATGTGCAAAAGTTTAAGCACGTTTTCAGATGATTCCCCAGTGTTAATGGTTCATTACAATTTGCGGATATGTGTCCCTTTTTTAAAAAAGAAAATTAACAACAAATTACCAAAGACTGTACACTGGATTAAGCAATACACATATTTACTGTCTAATAATAGTAATATTAAAATTAGCGTAATAAGTGTTATATTCGCTATTAGCTCATTTGCACAGCATTACCTGGCACAATAGTGCACATGTATGCAGTTTTTATTTATTACATTATTTATTATACAGAGGTGCTTGAGAGTTTGTGAACCCTTTAGAATTTTCTATATTTCTGCATAAATATGACCTAAACATAGAGAACCAGTGAAACAAATGAGACAAAAATATTATACTTTGTCATATATTTATTGATTAATATGATCCAATATTACATATTAGTGAGTGGGAAAAGTATGTGAACCTCTTGGTTTAGCAGTTAATTTGAAGGTGAAATTAGAGTCAGGTGTTTCAATCAATGGTATGACAATCAGGTGTAAGTGGGCCCCCTGTTTTATTTAAAGATCAGGGTTCTATCAAAGTCTGCTCTTCACAACACATGTTTGTGGAAGTGTATCATGGCACGAACAAAGTATTTCTCAGGACCTCAGAAAAAGAGTTGTCTAAAGAGTTTGGACTCCACCACTCCACAGTCAGACAGCTTGTTACCCTCCCCAGGAGTGGTCGACCAACAAAGATCACTCCAAGAGCAAGGTGTGTGATATTTGGCGAGGTCACAAAGGACCCCAGCATAACTTCTAAGCAACTGAAGGCCTCTCTCACATTGGCTAATGTTAATGTTCATGAGTCCACCATCAGAAGAACACTGAACAACAATGGTGTGCATGGCAGGGTTGCAAGGAGAAAGTCACTGCTCTCCAAAAAGAACATTTCTGCTCATCTGCAGTTTGCTAAAGATCACGTGGACAAGCCAGAAGGCTATTGTAAGATTGTTTTGTGGATGGATGAGACCAAAATAGAACTTTTTGGTTTAAAAGAAAAGCGTTATGTTTGGAGAAAGGAAAACACTGCATTCCAGCATGAGAACCTTATCCCATTTGTGAAAAACATGGTGGTGGTAGTATCATGGTTTGTGCCTGTTTTGCTGTGGCTGCATCTGGGCCAGGACGACTTGCCATCATTGATGGAACAATTAATGATTCTGAATGATATCAGAGGGAAATTCTACAGGAGAAAATATCACTGACATCTGTCCATTGATAAACTGAATCTCAAGAGAAGGTGGGTCAATGGCACAAGCAAGACAACGACCATAAGCCCACAAGGCCGTTCTCTACCAAAAGAATTGATTAAAGAAGAATAAGTTCATGTTTTGGAATGGCCAAGTCAAAGTCCTGACCTTAATCCAATGGAAATGTTGTGGAATGGACCTGAAGCGAGCAAGCTAATGTGAGGAAAACCCACCAACATCCCAGAGCTGAAGCTGTTCTGTACGGAGGAATGGGCTAAAAATCCTCCAAGCCGGTGTGCAGGACGTGATCAACAGTTACAGGAAACATTTAGTTTACAGTTATTGCTGAACCGGGGGGGGATACTGAAAGCACAGGTTCACATACTTTTGCCACTCACTAATATGTAATATTTGATCATTTATAATCAATATAATGACCCAATGACCAAGAATAATATTTTTTAAAAATCTTATTTGTTTAACTGGGTTCTTCTCTCTAATCTACGGTTAGGACTTCTGATGATGTTTTAGGTCTATATTATATAGAAATATATATAATTCTAAATGGTTCACAAACTTTCAAGCACCACTGTATATAACGTTGTCTAATATCCTATAGTTTTTTATTCTCTATTCTGTTATACTCTCCATAATATTGTATTCTGTTTAATTTAATGTAGTCTGTATATTAGTCTGTATATTATTCTGTTTTATTTTGTTTATTAGATTTTCTTTAAATGGTGTCTGTATTTTTTTATTTTCTTTCTGTGAATTTAAACTATTACTATAAACTTATTAATTAGGTATGTTTAATTCGTACTTACAATGTCGACTGCCAAAGGAGGTTGAGTCCCTTTTTAGGTTTATGGACTTTTTCCTTGCCACTTGCTGAATTAGGGCTCTAGGCGTAGAATTTTGTAAAGCTGCTTTGAGACAATGCTCCTTTGTAAAAAGTGCCATATGAATAAATTTGACTTGACTATTGCACACCCCATACCATCTCTTATACCATTTTTCTTTTATATTTATATTTGAATATTCTGTTATGCCTCTTTTTCCTCCTCTTCTTCACCTCCTATATACTGTATATCTCTTTACCCTCTGTCTCAGTTAAAAAAAACATAGTGTATATGTGACCAATAAAATTTGATTTGAATTTATTTGATTTGAGCCTGATTTGATAGTGAAGTGAGAAAATAAATTGAACACAAATGTTTGATATTTTTCATTTTAGGATATCTATCACCCGTGTGACAGCAGATATCTCTCTAGCTAAGCGATCTGTGCTGAACAACCCGAGTAAGAGAGCAATCATTGAACGTTCCAACACCAGATCCAGTCTTGGTAAGACCAAACAAGCAAGGGCCAAAATTTCTAATTATAGTCAATCCCTGGTATATGAACTTCCAGGATCTGAGATATTTTAACCAAACCATCCAAACTTATGAGCTGGGAAAACACATTCTGTAGCCAGTGTGTGTGTATCAGTATATTGTACCTGAACTTTTGTATGTGTTGCTGATAAAAGTCAGCAACAAGTCCAAGTCCTTTTTGTCTTTGGTTCGGAGTACACGGCATCCATTTCTTCAAAAAATGCTCTGGACATTTTTCCACTATGTGATGGTCCATTCCAGATTCCTCCAACTCCTGGACATGGTTAACATGGTTAAGACCTCTTTTTTTGGCACAGTAAAGTTTTAAGTGGCATTTGTGAATGTAACTCTTTATTGTAGTGCTTCACAAAGCTTTTTTCCAAAGTAATCCCTTGCCCATGTGGTTATACCAGGTATTAATAAATGAAGGTTCTCGATCCAGTGCAGTCTGAGGAATCAGGGGTCTTCAGTTTGGGTTTGCACCCTTGCCCTTTATGCACTGAAGTTGACCAGACATGAAATATCTTGTGTTCATACTGTCTGCAACAAATGCCTGCATACTGTAGGCATTTGCTGACATCCTTGCAGCTTCGCACTTCTAAAAGATCATACGTCCATCTCAAAATACCCAGATCCATTCAATATCGAAACATACCCAAAATGCTATGGGGTTGTATGGGTATTATTCTAGAATTTATCGTACGTCCGAGCATTTAGTCATAAACTTTCGTGCCACTTCTCCAATTGATATTCTGACTTATGGTTTGGGAGTGTTTATTATCTCAGTGTGTGCCACAGCTGCATTATAAAAGCTAAACATGTGTTTTTCCTTGCGTTTCTTTATAGCCGAAGTGCAGAGTGAGATCGAGCGTATCTTCGAACTGGCACGCTCCCTGCAGCTGGTGGTTCTGGACGCAGACACCATCAACCACCCGGCTCAGTTGATGAAGACCTCGCTAGCTCCCATCATCGTTCACGTCAAAGTGTCCTCACCGAAGGTACACACAAACTCCACTAACAGCAATGCAAGTGCCATAAATAACATGGAGCTGTTTCATAAGGTACTTCTCTGCTTTGCAGGTCCTCCAGAGGCTGATCAAATCTAGGGGAAAATCTCAGAGCAAACATCTCAACGTGCAGCTGGTGGCAGCTGATAAACTGGCACAGTGTCCACCGGTAAATCACTTACACGTGCATATACAGAAGTGCTGCTGGAGTTTTAAACCACTGTGCACTTACTGTACACTTTATTAGAGACACCTTATTGCTCCACCTTAGAGATTTAAAGTCAGAGATAGTCAGAGACGTTATCTGGTGGTAGTATCATGGTTTGGGCCTGTTTTGCTGCATCTGAGCCAGGCCGGCTTGCCATCATTGATGCAACAATGAATTCGGAATCCACAAAATCACATTGTAGGATTTTTAAATAATTTAATTGTAAATCATGGTGGAAAATAAGTATTTGGTCACCCACAAACAAGCAAGATTTCTCACAGACCTGAAACTTCTTCTTTAAGAAGCTCTTCTGTCCTCCACTCGTTACCTGTATTAATGGCACCTGTTTGACCTCGTTATCTGTATAAAAGACACCTGTCCACAGCCTCAAACAGTCAGACTCCAAACTCAACCATGGCCAAGACCAAAGAGCTGTCGAAGGACACCAGGAAGAAAATTGTAGACCTGCACCAGGCTGGAAAAAGTGAATCTACAATAGGCAAGCAGGTCGGTGTGAATAAATCAACTGTGGGAGCAATTGTATGAAAATGCAAGACAAACAAGACCATTAATAATCTCCCTCGATCTGGGGCCCCACGCAAGATCTCATCCCGTGGGGTCAAAATGATCATGAGAACAGTGAGCAAAAATCCCAGAAAACTACACGGAGGGAACTGATGAATGACCTGCAGAGAGATGGGACCAAAGTAATAACAAAGGCTACCCAATCCAGTAGCACACTACGCCGAGAGGGACTCAGCTCCTGCAGTGCCAGCCATGTCCTCCTGCTTAAGCCCGTAGTACATGTCCAGGCCCATCTAAAGTTTGCCCAGAGAGCATATGGATGATCCAGAAGAGGATTTGGGAGAATATCATGTGGTCAGATGAAACCAAAATAGAACTTTTTGGTAAAAACTCAACTCATTGTGTTTGGAGGAAGTATATGCTGAGTTGCATCCCAAGAACACCAGACCTACTGTGAAGCATGGGGGTGGAAACATCATGCTTTGGGGCTGTTTTTCTGCAAACAGGACGACTGATCCTGGTTAAGGGAAGAATGAACAGAGCCATGTAACATGAGATTTTAAGCCAAAACCTCCTTCCATCAGTGAGAGCATTGAAGATGGAACGTGGCTGGGTCTTCCAGCATGACAATGATCCCAAACACACCGCTGGGGCAACGAAGGAGTGGCTCTGTCAAAAAAGCATTTCAAGGTCCTGGAGTGGCCTAGCCAGTCTCCAGACCTCAACCCCATATAAAATTTGTGGAGGCAGTTGAAACTTCGTGCTGCCCAGCAACAGCCCCAAAACATCACTGCTCTAGAGGAGATCTGCATGGAGGAATGGGCCAAAATACCATCTACTGTTGAACCTGCTGAAGACTTACAAGAAACGTTTGACCTCTGTCATTGCCAACAAAGGTTATGTTACAAAATAATGAGTTGAACTTTTGTTATTGACCAAATACTTATTTTCCTCCATAATTTAGAATGAAATATTTTTTTAATCCTACAATGTGATTTCCTGGATTTTTTTTCTCATGTTGTCTCTCATAGCTGAAGTGTACCTATGATGAAAATTACAGACCTCTGTCATCTTTCTAAGTAGGAGAACTTGCACAATCAGTGGCTGACTAAATACTTCTTTGCCCCACTGTACATGCATGTACTGATAATAATAGTATACATTAAAGTGGTTATTACTTAAAATTTCCACCATAGAGCTGCTTCACACTGGGTGTGGACATTCTTCAGATCTTCTAGAATGGAATCAAGTTGGAATGGATGATTTAAGATCTAATAAAGATATAAGCTCAGGTCTGTATGCATTATAATAACTGTACACAGTAAGGTGGTCACCAAAATTCAATTTCCTTCAAAGATCTGCTTCAAACTCAGTGTGGACACTCATGAGATATTGTAGAATAGAAGCAAGTTAGAATAAATGATATATAATGAGCTTTATTAAACATATAAGATCAGATGTGCATGCTCTATATGCATTTATTCATAATTACAATATAAAACGGAGTTATGTTACCCGGATACTCCTTAAATATGATATGAACACTTTTCAGACAAAGTTAAAATATATCCATGTCACAAACCAAAAACATATTTTAATCCCTACTTTATTTGCCATTTAGATGCTGATAGCTTGACCGCTGTTTCAGGATGATATGCGTTGTTGGTCAGATCTGATTGGATGTCGTCTCTGCCAAACATCTTCGTCTCGTTTTTATTTGTTATCAAAAGCGTCAAGTCATTTAGTTTTACTTTTTGTCATTTTTCATTCATTTTAATTTAGTCATCACCTCGTTTTCCTTAGAAAAAAAAAGGTCGTTGATGAAAACTATGTCGAAAATCATTTATCAACAAAATTAACACTGCTGGGGTGCCTGAACTTCTGCGTAACACAGTCCACTCATTTTACTACACTGATATTTGCTGTCTTGCGACTGTAGGAGATGTTTGACATCATCCTGGATGAGAATCAGTTGGAGGATGCATGTGAGCACTTGGCTGAGTATCTTGAGGCATACTGGAAGGCAACGCACACCTCCAGCAGCACTCCTCTAAACCCACTGCTGGGCCGAAACCTCGGCCCCTCTGCCCTCGCCCCCTACCCGTCCACCATATCCAGCCTGCAGGTCAGTGAGCAAGCAAAATGACGCCTGAGTGATTGCGTACCGCTAAGGGTTCATAGAAACAAACTGTTTTAGATAACTTTAGCCAAAGAGTTATTTGGTTGGGGGAAAATGAGTTCTCTAAATGTGTATAATATTTCTTTCATACTTGTACAGACGCATTGTATTAAAAGTACACGGGCATGTATTTTAATGCCTAAGTAGACACTAAAAATGGCTTAGTAACATCTTGTATGATAATCCTCAACAACTGTTCTTTTACTGTGTTAGCATAAAGGCTCTGAGTCTTTAGAGAGGGCTGTTTTGTTTTATATTGAGTTAGCATGTAGGTTGTAAGTCAGAAAGTCCTAGAGCTTGTCATCCTTTAATTCGTTAAATAAACCGCTATTTGAAGCATTAGCTTAGCATGAGTATTAAAGCTTGCTGGATTTTGTAATCCTCTAACTCATTAAATCATCTGGATAAACCAAAACCACCACTTTGATTCATAAAACACCCAACCACCTCTGTTTCAGGAGCGTGTCGTCTTTTTTTATTATATCAGCAAGATAACCAAACCGCCTTCACTATGTTAGCATGACGATCTCATTGCCTTGTCATCTTATTTTTCATATTAGCTTAGTAAATGGAGCCACCTTTTTGTTTTCACTCTGCTAGCATGAAGTTCTTTGTATCTGCCAGTTTTCAGGACCTTGTCTTTTTTATTTATTAAATTAGCTGGATAAACCAAACCACCATTTTGTTTGGAGCTAACTTAGAATTGTGGTTTGGAGCCAGTAAGGTTTCTGGATTTGTCATCCTCTAATTAAGCAGTAATACACGATAGGGAGAGCTTTAATGTGAGATACTGGCACGGGTGTGCTGCGGTTGTAGGCAAGAGGCCGCATGTTGGTCATCAATAGCTTAATCTTCCAATTTGAATCGTTTTCAAAACCAATAGATTATATAAACTAATTATAGCTTTCATTTTGGCAGTGTCATTATAGTTTGGCTGCTTTTTAGGGCGGGCGTCGTTGCTAGGTTACGTGTGTGTGCCGCGGAGTAATACTTGTAGAGCGTCAGTCAGAGTGCCATTATCGTCAATAATGTCACGGAAAAAGTGTCTCTCAGCCAATCAGACTGCGGGGTCGGAACTAACTGTGGTATAATTATACAGTGCTTGAAAAGCATCTCTCATACTTCTTATAAGTGATTATCATTGGCGGTTCTTCTTCCTCACATTTCTGCGATTAATGCGGCTCAAACCGTGTAACGTACAGACACGGTTCAAACACCATTACGTAGATAATCGCTCTGTGGGGTGCGCTGTGACTTTTGGAGTCGATCCGATTTATCGTTTTTTAATAGATTTAACTTTAAAAATGAAAAATCTCCCATAGAAAGTCATTGAGGGAATGTTAAGATTCAAATCTCAACCGACAAAATTCAAACTGTAACTGAACACGCCCCCACACACAGGCAAAAGTATTGGGACACGCCCTCGTACATGGTAAAAAGTATTGGGACATGTCCCCACACACAGCCCAAAGTATTGGGACACATGCCATATTCTATTTGTTTGCTATATTTCAGGCAGTTGTAGTTCCTTCAGGAAATGCAGAT
Organism: Ancistrus triradiatus; assembly: GCA_025084515.1. NCBI lineage: Eukaryota > Metazoa > Chordata > Actinopteri > Siluriformes > Loricariidae > Ancistrus > Ancistrus triradiatus. The sequence goes on along the minus strand of JAJAGP010000458.1, from coordinate 331,417 downwards.
CTAGTTAACATGAACACCTCTACGTATAAGCTAGCCAGATAAATCATTGAAAACTATATTGTTTTGACCTTGTTAGTTGGTTTTGAGTTAAAAAATATTCTGAACTTCATCATCCTCCATCATCTTAATTAGCTGAATAAACCTATTTTGTTTTTATTATGTTAGCATGATGATTCTCTATGTATTACAGTTTTCAGGACCATGTCATCTTTTGATTTATTATATTAGCAAGATAAACCAAACCACCTTTCATTTTTACTAATGTTAGCATGAAGTGTCTTACAGTTTGCAGGACCTTGTCATTTTCTTACTTCTTATATTAGCTGCATGAATCAAATCACCATTTTATTTTCAATATGTTAGCATGAAATCCTCTGTATCTTACACTTTTAAGGAGCTTGTCGTCTTATTCTTGGTTTTACCACGTTAGCAGGAAGGTTATGAGTCAAAGTGTGCATTAGCCTTGTACTAGCATAGCATAAATGTTTTGAGTCTTAAAGTATTCTGAACTTTGTCTTGTGCTAACTCATTCAATTAGCTGAATCAAGCCAAATAGCTATTTTATGTCACTATGTTAGCATGAAGTTCTCTGTAACTTACAGTTTTCAGAACCTTGTCGTGTTATTCTTGCATTAACTTTGTACCAGCTTAGCATAATGTTTTGAGGCTAAAAGTATTTGGAACGTCATCATCTTCCACTAACTCATTCAATCAGCTGGATGAACCCAGACACCATTTAGTTTCATTCTGTTAGTACGAAGTGCTGTGTGTTACAGTTTGCAAGACATTGTCAAGTTTTCAGTTATTATATTAGCAGGAAAAACCAAACGACCTTTTCATTTCTGCTATGTTAACCAAAAATAGCTTAGCATAAATGTTTTTTTAATTGTATTAGCCAGAAAATATGATACAATTTTCTTTTTTTCAGGTAGCATGAAGTCTTACCTGGACCTTTGTTTTCTAAAAGTCTTTTATCTGAGTCATTTTGAACCGACTGCACTACGTGTGATGCGTGCTGCTAGTAGCCTAATTTTGGAGTTTCCTCTGCCTAGAACCAACAGGGCCAAAGAACACGGCACGCCAACCACGCGGGCGACCATTCCACAGCCAACGAGCGGCGCAACCTGATGACCCCGGATGAGAACTACCACAACGAGCGGGCTCACAAGGGTCGCAGCAACCGCTCCTCCACTGGCTCTCAAGGCCGAGAGCACCACCACTACATGGACGAGCAGCAGGACCCTTACCAGGACAGCTACAAACCGCACCGCAACCGCAGCTCACCAGGAGGCTACAGCCAGGACTCACGCCACCGACTCTGAACCAAGATGGCATCCGTTCCCGTTTTCCATTTCTTTTTTTTGGTAGGCACTGGATTATTTTGGCAGGTGTCTGAAGCTCATTCTGAAACCCATCTGCATTTACAGTACAAAAGGAAAGAGGGACCATCCAGAGCTCCAAGACTCCACGTTCACGTTCTCTTGTTCTTTGTTTGTATGTGTGTTCTTTTGCTTCAGGCAATGGTTTTCTAGTCACAAACCTCTAAGAAGCCTAAGAGGCTACTAAATCCCATCTAACCCCCCACCTCCTTCCAGCTCCCAGAACAGATCAAGCCTGTGTGTCGACGTCGCTACTAGCGTAGTAGCTTAACGCATGCTTCCTTCGATGCTGGATGTTCCTGCAACACAGAGGCACTTCAGTCAGGCTTATCTCGATAAAATATCGACCCACTGCCAGTGTATTTTGTTTTATGTATATATATATATATATATATATATATATATATATATATATATATATATATATATATATATATATGGAGTGTGGATCAATTGTAAAGATCAGGATCTTAGAGTCTTCCAAAGCCTCTGGATCTAGCGATTACACAGCGGATCTTTTTCTACAGCTGAGAAAACAAAACGTCGAGTTCAGCCGACCTTAGCTTTCACGTTTTCTTCAGGAGATTGAGGGTGACTTCTCTGAAGACGCTGCTCCGTGGCTTCCAGAGCCTTTACGGCCTTCTCAGCATAGACCATTCTGCTAGGTTGCTAGTTAGAATAGCTGCTTAAACCAACGCACACCATGTTGAGCCGTAGTCTTGCTCTGTCGAGCTAGTTTAGGTGACATTAGGCTGCTTTGTTTCTTTTAGATACTCAGCACGAGCAGACCTCCGAAGTGTAAATTAGCAGGACCTATCCTGCTGGATGTCAGGTAGACGATATTCCCTGATGATCGCTCCTTAAGTTCGATTCGCTCCCAGCCTGTTCAGGATCAGATGATGTACAGCAATTGCAAACTGTGCCATGAAGTAAAAAGACAGATCCAAACCCTGGATACAAGCATGCATGAGCAGAAAGTCAAGAGCCTGTATTTTTCGCCTGAATCTCTGCATATCATTGATTTTATGCTAGTTTTTTGCATTTCAGAAAAAAAGAATTGAAAAGAAGAAGAAAAAAAACCCTTAAGGCCGTTAGACGTAATCGAACATGTACATTCTGTATGCAGTTGTCTATGAGCATGCTTGTCTGTTAATACTATAACTGAGGATGAATGAAACAAATGGATCGAGAGCCGATGCCCATCGGACCATAACTGAACTGAAGAATCATCTCTTTGAGTTTGCTGCTTGAGACAATCACACAGATTTCCTCTGTTCACCCGGATCCGAATTCATCGCTTCCCGACATCGCCCTTCCAGCTCCACCTGAGCTCCGACTCAGAAAGGGGGAAAAACAGCGTCCATTCTTATTCTGTTGTGTTTTTGTTTGTTTTTTATTTGTGAAACTATGAGGAAAAATCCATGAGGGAAATGCAAAATGCATGCACAATATATGATTTTAATTTATAAAAACAGATTTGAAAAAAAAAAGGTTTTCTGGAAATAATTGTGTAAAAGACAAATGTAGAAGTATTTAAGTTTTCTTTTACAAAGAAGAAATGAGATTAAAAAAATAAATGGCCATTTTGAAGATATGTCAGGTTGTTCATTGGGGAACACGAGAGAGTGAGTAGCTTGTGCTATTTTGCCTTACCACTGGATGCCACTATGTTTTAACAAAAAATGCATTCTCAGTTTTCCTCTACAGTCAGCCCTTAGTATTATCCACTGAAGATTGGTTTCAGGAATTCCCATGGATACCAAAAGATGCTCAAGTCCCTTATGTAAATTGGAATAGTGTTTGCACATAACCTACGTAGAATCCTCCTGTATCATTTAAATTATGTCTGGATTACTTATAACACCCGATACAAAAGTAAATTATATGTAAATAGTTGTTGTACCGTGTTGTTTAGAGAATAATGACAAAAAGGCCATTCGATTAGATTAGATCAGATCAGATTCAATTAGATTCTATTTGATTTGTTTAAATATACATTGTTTTACCAATGGTATAATGATCATATATAGTTATTTTTTAGTCTCTTTGTTAGAATACAATCAGAATCGGCTTCTATATGCTACAGTGGTAAGTATTTAGTGTGACCTCCCCTTACACTTGAGCAATACCAGCATCTGACAGATTCATCGGCATGCCAAGGTGACAGCCGAAGAAGCCTGATCGGGAATGATATTTTTCGTAGCACCCAAGAAACAACTTTTATGGGTGAACAGGATGAAAAGACAAAGATATGCAAAAGCTCACAAAGATTGGAAAGAAGATCAGTGGAAAAAAGGATCATAGAGTGACGAAACCAACTTTGACATTTTTAGGTCCAGTCGTTATGATCATTACACCACTGTTGCCTTTGGAGTAAGATGGAAAAAACACACACATATATATACATACACGTATATGCAGTGGTGCTTGAAAGAAACCTTTTAGAATTTTCTATATTTCTGCATAAATATGACCTAAAACATCATCAGATTTTCACACAAGTCCTAAACGTAGATAAAGAGAACCCAGTTAAACAAATGAGATAAAAATATTATACTTGCTCATTTATTTATTAAGGAAAATGATCCAATATTACATATTAGTGAGTGGCAAAAGTATGTGAAGCTTTGCCTTCAGTATCTGGTGTGACCCCCCTGTGCAGAAATAACTGCAGCTAAACGTTTCCTGTAACTGTTGATCAGTCCTGCACACCGGCTTGGAGGAATTTTAGAGCATTCCTCTGTACAGAACAGCTTCAGCTCTGGGATGTTGGTGGGTTTCCTCACATTTACTGCTCGCTTCAGGTCCTTCCACAACATTTCCATTGGATTAAGGTCAGGACTTTGACTTGACCATTCCAAAACATGAACTTTATTCTTCTTTAACCATTCTTTGGTAGAACGGCTTGTGTGCTTAGGGTCGTTGTCTTGCTGCATGACCCACCTTCTCTTGAGATTCAGTTCATGGACAGATGTCCTGACATTTTCCTTCAGAATTCTCTGATATCATTCAGAATTCATTGTTCCATCAACGATGGCAAGCCGTCCTGGCCCAGATGCCGCAAAACAGGCCCAAACCATGATACTACCACCACCATGTTTCACAAATGGGATAAGGTTCTTATGCTGGAACACCTGACTCTAATTTCACCTTCAACTGAACTGCTAGTCCTAGAGGTTCACATACTTTTGCCAGTCACTAATATGTAATATTGGATCATTTTCCTCAATAAATAAATGACGTATAATATTTTTGTCTCATTTGTTTAACTGGGTTCTCTTTATCTACTTTTGGACTTGTGTGAAAATCTGATGATGTTTTAGGTCATATTTATTCAGAAATATAGAAAATTCTAAAGGGTTCACAAACTTTCAAGCCCCACTGTGTGTATGTATATAAATATATATTAAATATAAATAATTTAAACAGGTAGTCCCCAATTTATGATGAGGATACGTTCCGACAAATCCATCGTAAGTTGAATATACTGTACAGAGTACGAAACTAAGTGTTAAATGAGTGACACATTTTATGAGTGGCATTTATGAATCAATCAACCATCCAACTGATGGAATGTGGAATTTGGTTTATAGTGCTATGCAAAAGTTTTAGTACCTCTGGTCAATTTCCTTTTTCAGACTGTACACAAGACTATGTCGGATTGTCTAACAGTACTTTAAAGGCAAAGGTGATATAATGAATTTATTAAACGAATCATAACTTTATCTTGATAAGAGTCGCTGTGGAAGAAGCATTTCCCAGAATCCTTAGTCACAAGGCAGGAGAAAGACTTTCAGGCCAGTTTAGAGGATCCAATTCACAAGCTTTATGAATGTGGGTGGAAACCAGTGTGCTTAAAGAAAATCCATGTAAACACCACACACAGGAACTGGAGCTCAGGATTAAACCTGAGACTTTGGAGCTGTGAGCCACCAACGCTTCCTAATGTGCCAAGTCAGCAGTTGAATAGTGAATGGTGCAAAGTATAGTGTCTTGGCCATCTAATGTCTCATCAAACACTTCATTTGAGCTGATAAACCACTGGATTGGCCCTCAAATTGTCAGGAGTTCCAGCAAAGACGTTTGTGGAGCTGCTCGGTACGTAATGTGACTAACGAGGTCCGTACGTTCTTCAATCACAAATAACTATGCACCAGAGAAACAGCAGAGGGCAGTAGACCACGTTTACTTCCGCTTCCAGATCTGCTCAAGGCTTTGCTGATGAAAGAACATCTATCCCCTCTGCTGTTCAGCTTCTCTTCTGTCGTTCCTAGATTAAAGCCACTTTGTAGTGGGTGACCCTTTTAAGATGGAAGAATCTGCTCTGTCTCTCTCAGGTAAAGAAGGATGGAGTGTATTTCCTTTTCTGTCCTTTTAGAAGAACCTCATTTCCCATATGATGCTACCAAACCATGCTCGGTTTAACTAGTAAACCATTACAGAAGTGTACTTTGAGATTATATTGCTGTTTTGGAGGAAACAACCAGCACTCAGGGATATCACAGATGTCTCGCAGCATTTGGACTGATGGGATTTCCATCAAATATCTGTTCAGTTGATAGCCTGATCTTGGAAAAGCTGAACCCTGCAAGCTTTTGTTTCTCTCAGATAGTTTAAAGTTCACCTCTCTCCAGACTAAATCATTTTAACAGGACACTAAGCAACTCGAACAAATGACCAAATGTTGTTGCCAAGCAACGCTATTTTATCTGCTTCAATAAAATGATGAGAGCTCTCATGGTGAAAGGACTGCGCGCAGCCAGCGCTTGACATAACCGTTTTATATTATTGGGGAACATCTGTGAGTTTTCTATTACTAATTTGCTGACGTAATGTAGGCAATAAACCTGGCTCGCTCTTGGAAAAATGTGAGGTAGCTGTGTAAACTCCCAGACAAACAGATACAGTACACATGGCCCTGAATTTATTTATATTAAGAGGCTCACCAGCCTCTTCTTTAGGCTTTATGTACACCAGTTCAACTGCTTGTTAATGCAAATATCCAATCAGCCAATCACATGGAAACCCAATTCATTTAGGCATGAAGACATGGTCAGGACGACCTGCTGAAGATCAAACTGAGCATCAGAACGAGGAAGAAAGGTGATTTAAGTGATTGATCGTGGCATGGTTGTTGGTGCTAGACGAGCTGGTGAGTGAGTTCACTGTACTCAAATGGCCTAGAATAAGTGCACCTTTGGGATGTGGTGGCATGACAGTATGGAACAAAATCACTGAGGAATGTTTCCAGCACATTGAATCTATGCCATAAACAATTATGGCAGGTCCAACCAGATAACAGCTAAGTGAATACATATATTAATATGGAGGAATGGGCCAAAATACCAGCTACAGTGTGTGCCAACCTGGTGAAGACTTGCAGGAAATGTTTGACCTCTGTCATTACCAACAAAAGTTATGTTACAAAGTATTGAGTTGAACCACATTTATTGACCAAATACTTATTTTCCACCATAATTTACAATTAAATTCTTTAAAAATCCTACAATGTGATTTCCTGGATTTTTTTTTCTCATTTTGTCTCTCATAGTTGAAGTGTACCTATGATGAAAATGACAGACCTCCCTCATCTTTCTAAGTAGGAGAACTTGCACAATCAGTGGCTGACTAAATACTTTTTTGCCCCACTGTATGTAATGTATAATAAATAAGGTGGTGAGTAGATAGATAGATAGATAGATAGATAGATAGATAGATAGACATTAACATCACAATCAACAAATCAGTGTTCAGTCTATCAAACTTAGTCTATCAAACTCAGGATGAGATATTTTAATAAAGACCTGGCATCCAAAAGTAAATAACAAAACAATGCTGAATTGAACTAAACTGGTTAGAGATAATTAGCTTCTTTGAAAGCCAGCCTTTTGTCTTTAACTGTCATTTCGAGTGCAAACATATAGCATTCCTTTGTCCAACACTCTCTGCATTTGTCTAAACGCATCCCATTGTAAACGTTAGCATCGTTCGTGAATGAGTTTTGAATATGGAGTTTAACCTCAATTTTAATAGTCTAAAGCTTGTAAAAGCTAGACAAATCAGAGATCCTGCAGAACCCATTTCACATGCAAATATGAACACTGAAGAATATGATGGGGGATGCAATTAAACCAACCTGCCGTAATATTTTAACAACGCCGCACAAGGCTGTTAAATAATAAATGGACCCTGACTGGAGCGAAATTGCAGTATGCTAGCACAGATGGTCGCACGTCAGGGTGCACCCAGTGACTCCTACCAGCACACCATGATTGAGAGAGGCGAAAAAAAAGACTTTGCCCGTCTATATACTGCAATAATGACCTCCAGGTTCAGGAACTCGTTAATTCTTAACTCTGACTTACTGGGGTGTTTTTTGGTGTCTTTTAAAACAGTGGGGGATCGGTGACGATTAGAAAATGTTTCCAGTCTTACTGTGTGCCGACCAGTGACCAGGTTTTAAAAAATAGGATGCAAAGATCACCTTACAGATGAATTATAATCTTATAATAATTTGGTCTTTTGAGCATTTTTGGGGTAAATAAAACGGATTATCATGAATTATCATATAAACATTAACATGTACAAAAAAAATCATTGTATTTATACATTTTTTTTACAATTTAATAGACTGTAAAACAGTTCCGACAGCTTAGCTAAATTATATCATAACATATCCAATAAAGACTATAAAATGTGTGTGCCTGGATGCACGCAAGGCAAGTTTGCCCACGTTCACAGATTTGCGGAAAAAACATCCACTTTACTGGCCATAAAGCCATAAACTCGTGCTAATTATACACTATTGTGAAGTCACTCATCAAGTCGTTCACTCTGTGCCCTTTACTCGTAAAGAGCCATTTACAAAACGAGTAGCCTGCATGTAGTTTTGTTTTATAGATCAGAGATTAAATGGATTCATATGGTTTCAAAATCAAATATTCATCAAGGAAAGTAGGTTTTCTCTTACAACAGTACACCAATTCAGTTAAATGAAACATAAAGCTACGCAATCTCCATAAGAAAAACCATGTCCAACATACTGCTTCTTACCAGAGTTCATTTACTTCAGCATCATAAGGATCCCAGCAACTCAATCGAGTTTCTGCTCTGCCAGAGTGCCCCATTTAACTGTATGACCTGTTATAGCTGACATAAAGCATTAGGATCACCAAGATTTCAGCAGTGAAGCTACTGAACACACAAGCGCAAAAAACTGGAGCACTAAAACACATAGAAAGGAAAAACCAGCCCTCAGCTGTAACCCTCACTACAGAGCTCCAAACTGCATCTGGAAGCACAATAGTATTCATTCAAGCGCTTCATAGATTGGGTTTCCATGGACATTTAGTCGCACACAAGCCCAGATCAATATGTTTATTGCTAAGGGATAAAAAGCACACCGGACTCGGGAGCAGTGACGAATTATGCCACGTCATCTGGCACTCTGAGAGATGAACATGAGTTTGGTTAGAGCAAACTGGCAGATTGGTGGAGGTGACATGAAGGTGTTCCAATACAGCATACAATGGCATACAAATGCATGGACTTGAGACTTGCTTGGCGAACAGTGAGTGCACTTAATAATCCGATCATAGTCTTATTATTCAAGCAGTCCTGTATACTGCATACTCTGATCTAGAAATCAGATTAAGAAATCCGAAGGACTTTACTCCAGTAGTCGGATTACTCATAGCATGGATACCAGTTACCTGATTTCAATCGGACTTGGCAGTCTGTGCATGTGCGCACAGTGCCTAGCAGGAAAAAAAACTTGTTTGCCTGGTCCACTTATTCTTAAAGATTTCGCTTCTTTAGGACTTATTCACATAGACCAGTTGGGGGATTCTTTTGTGGGATTTGGCAAACCTGAAATTAAACAGTATCTGCTAAACAGCTATCAAACACTTTTGTGGAGACTATGAAACGCAATACATATTCAAGAAAATGAAGAATTTGATTATTCAAAATTAATAACTGAAGTTTACTTCACAACCTTCTGTGAGACTATTGGCTGGTTGCAAAAGTAGAATTACTTTAAATTACTGTCTTAGTCGGAGGTTTCCCATTATCTGGTAACTCCATTGCATGTACACTCCTTGATCGGATTACTGACAAAATCTGATTTTCTGCAGTTATCGGATTATTAAGTGCATGTAAAAGCACTCGACTTTACTTTGACTTGATATTCCTGACTTGAGACTTGACTTAGAATTGAGCCAGATGACTCAAAATGACTTGATTTTTATTCAATATTTATTATAATTATAATATTTAAACATGATTTGGTGACTGTGGGACTGTGGTAGGCTAGCGGGTAAGGTATTGGACTATGGACCAGAAGGTCCAGGTTTCAAATCCCACTTCTGCCAAGCTGCCACTGTTGGGTCCTTGAGCAAGACCCTTAACCCACAATTGCTTGGATTGTAAGATTGTATCAGTTGTAAGTCCCTCTGGATAAGGGCATCTGCTAAATGCTGTAAATGTAAATGCTGTATATGGTGATTTCTGTTTCAACGTGCACAAACCTGCCAACCTATCAGCACGCAGGAAACCCACAGAGACAAATGTACAAAGAAGCTCGTAACATGAAAGCGGCTATTCCAAAAATAGTGAATTTTGGACTCAGATTTTTCTGTCGATGAAATCAGTAAAAACAGAAACTGGAATGTAAAAGGTCTGCAGATCAAAAATCAGCTACACGAACACCAAAACTTCATCCGTCACTATGAAACCCAGCTACTTTTTGGCTACTCAACAAGAGAGATAATGTTAAGTTTAAGCTATGTTAGGTTTGGCTTTGATTTGAATCGATTAACTGAGAAGGCAAAACAGCCAGTATTCGGGAAATTTTCCTTCAGTAGGTGGAAAGGCAAATTCCGTATGATTTTGGTCTTTTGAAATGCTGTTACTATCCTAGACCAAGCCTAGTCCTGTCTGGGGTTTTGGCACGATGAGTTCGACAGATGAGTTAAACGTCGTAGAAGAAACCAACAGTGTTTGTTAATGTTGAAAATAAAATCCAGCTCTTTATGACCGCTGTCTTTAGACTGATTTAAATATGGAAACTGGAGTTATGGCACCATAATTTCATATAACTAGACCTGGGTATCACCACAGCTCTTGAGACTTGCTTAGGACTGGCACATATGGGCCTTTTTCCCACCTCTAACCATCCAATATCTTTGGCATGAATCAATATCTGGATGGGTGTGATGATGCCCACCAATCAGTGGTCAAGAGTGAATGGAGACTCTTGTTATCCTGTGGCCCTTCTCACTTTTTTGTAGTGGCTTGCATATTCTGGGGACTGTCAAGAGTCATCAGTCATGTCTCTATAACTATATTATTGCCAGTGGTTTGGCTAGAGTTGTTTGGTGGGCCAAATACTTTTGTCTATGTACTTTTGTGTATTCACCCTTGCTCATTTTAGCTCATTTTGCTCATTTTAGAGCGTTTTCTCTACACACATTTGGCTGAGTCTTGAACCTTGAGCTGTAAATCCAGTAGCTATCAACACTTTGTTAATATACAACTCATTAACAGTCTTGATTAATGATTATGTGTGCTTTGGAAGTTCTAAGAGACTGGTGAGAGATGAGTAACGTGTGCTTATCCTGCCATTTCAGACCAGCCAATCAGTGGCGCCCTCCGTTAGAGGTGACATTAATGTCACCTCATGGCGACTTCGCACCAATGTCCAAAAGGTCACGCTTCACCAAAGCTCCCTTCTGTCTTGGTCCATTGTATTTTTCCTCTGTTTGTGTCCTGCTTCTTCTTCTACTTTCGGACTAAATAATGCCGACGTCCATTTTTTTACGTTATTTTATTTTTTTATTTTTTTATCTGTTGATATTTATTTTGTATGTTTTTCTAAACTATTACTACAGACTCATTTTGCTAAATCAATATAAATTAGTTGCATTCTTACATTTATCATCTAAGCCACCCAAACAGGTTTAATGTCTTTTTTGAGTCTTGGTCCTCCCAAGGTTTCTTCCTTATACCATTTAGGCAGTTTTTCCTTGCCACTGTCGCTCTAGGCTTGCTCAATTTGGGTTTGGCCTTAGATATTAGAAGACAATCTAAAATTGCTTTGAGACAATGCTCCATTGTAAAAAGTGCTATAGAAATAAATCTGGCTTGACTTGATTTTCCTTGATCATTATCCAAGGTTACTCCCATGGTGTGCATTCTGGAAAGCACTGATACTGGCTAAGACCAGAGTGGGGTCAGATAATCTTGAATCTTGGCTTCATTGCAAAATTTGGTCTGGTGACAGGAAACCCAGGAAGAAAGCAGATTGCTGTCAGATTGTCTAGAAAAATGTAATACCTGAGAGTATACTCAAACACAAGCTCAACGCTCTCAAAGGTCACTGTTGTAACAAAGGATACTGTTGCAAACACCATCAGGTGTTACTTTGTATTCCTGTTTTTTTTTATCAGGCTAAACGAGAATGTTTTCCTAACTGCCATGGACTTTGCTCCATGACACCGATTGTTTGTTCATGATTGTTTGTGTTCAGATTACCTTATCTTCATTTTAATGCATTCAGCACCACCAGAGCTACTAGATTTGGAAATAAAGGTGTGAATTTACAATCTCTTATGCAACAGTATACAGATTTACCAAGTGGCATAAGCATGAGTCTGCCAGCTGTTGAAGTACTGTCTCTCTAATGCCAAACACTCAGGGCAAAGGGAGTACTCCTGTACTATATGTACTATGTGTATTACGTTATGCTATACTGAGGAAAGAGAGCTCACTAAACAGGAGGAGGCCAAAGTCTGGGAGCAGCAGTGAAAATGCATACAATGTATTTCATTGCAAATCATCTAATCAGCAAAACGAATGGAATGAAACATTGAATATTTGAAAAAGATCACTTGTATACATTTCGAAATGAGTTAGTATTTGGTATGTCCCTGGACTGATTTGGGAGGGACTGCCCTCCATTGACCCCTTTACCACCAGTAGGAACGCCGTCTGACGCTGAAATGACCAAGCTGTGCTAATTTATCTTGCACAATTCAAAATTATGTTACATCTCCTCTATCGCATATAGTGGTGCTTGAAAGTTTGTGAAGCCTTGAGAATTTTCTATATTTCTGCATAAATATGACCCAAAACATCATCAGATTTTCACACAAGTTTGACTTTGGACTTTGACTTGGCCATTCCAAAACATGAACTTTATTCTTTTTTAACCATTCTTTGGTAGAACGATTTGTGTGCTTAGGGTCGTTGTCTTGCTGCATGACCCACCTTCTCTTGAGATTCAGTTCATGGACAGATGTCCTGACATTTTCCTGTAGAATTCTCTGATATAATTCAGAATTCATTGTTCCATCAATGATGGCTAGCCGTCCTGGCCCAGATGCAGCAAAACAGGGCCAAACCATGATACTACCACCACCATGTATCACAGATGGGATAAAGTTCTTATGCTGGAATGCAGTGTTTTTCTTTCTCCAAAAATAATGCTTTTCTTTTAAACCAAAAAGTTCTGTTTTGGTCTCATCCGTTAACAAAACGTTCTTCCAGTAGCCTTCTGGCTTGTCTATGTGATCTTTAGCAAACTGCAGACGAGCAGCAATGTTCTTTTTGGAGAGCAGTGACTTTCTCCTTGCAACCCTGCCATGCACACCATTGTTGTTCAGTGTTCTTCTGGTGGTGGACTCATGAACATTAACATTAGCCAATGTGAGAGAGGCCTTCAGTTGCTAAGAAGTTACCCTGGGGTCCTTTGTGACCTCACAAACTATTACACGCCTTGCTCTTGGAGTGATCTGTGTTGGTCGACCACTCCTGGGGAGGGTAACAATGGTCTTAAATTTCCTCCATTTGTACACAATCTGTCTGACTGTGGATTGGTGGAGTCCAAACTCTTTAGAGATGGTTTTGTAACCTTTTCCAGGCTGATGAGCATCAACACCTCTTCTTCTGAGGTCCTCAGAAATCTCTTTTGTTTGTGCCCTGGTACACTTCCACAAACGTTGTGCTGTGAAGAGCAGACTTTGATAGATCCCTGTTCTTTAAATAAAACAGGGTGCCCACTCACACCTGATTGTCATCCCATTGATTGAAAACACCTGACTCTAATTTCATCTTCACATTAACTGCTAATCCTAGAGGTTTGATAGAGGTAATATTGGATCATTTTCCTCAATAAATAAATGACCAAGTATAATATTTTTGTCTGATTTGTTTAACTGGGTTCTATTTATCTACTTTTAGGACTTCTGATGATGTTTTAGGTCATATTTATGCAGAAATATAGAAAAATTCTAAAGGGTTCACAAACTTTCAAGCACCACTGTATAGGCTCAGTAAAGCCTGAACATCACAGACGGTCCATTTGTCTGGGTTTTTTTTTGGCATGAAGACCTGGGGCCATATTCATGAAAAATTCTAAGAAAACTCTTAGAGAGCTCCTAACTTAACCTAAAAACATTTAGCTAGGAGTTTAAGCCTAAGAGTGATTCAGAAGTGATCTGAGAGCAACTCTGACCAAGGAGAACACAAAAACTTTTATCTCAATGAGGAGGCGGGGTTGACCCGGTTGCTAGGTATGACGCATTCTTTTGAAGATTGTAATTGGTTGTCACCTGCATTGGTCTCTCTCTCTCTCTCTCTCTTTCTCTCTCTCTCCCTTACACACACACTCAAACGCACTCTTATTAGGATAATACTGTATAGCCTATCATAAGCCTTCTTATAATGACAGGCATAGGCTATTTCTGTGTATTTTACACTAATCACACGACAAGCTTTATCTGAAATTTTAGTTTCAGCGTCAAGCCTCTAACTTCTACATATAAATTGTATTCAATTCTTACATAATTATATTAAATCCAGATCATGATTAATCTCTATGACCATGTAAAAGCTTTAAACTAACACTTTAACGTCAAAAATATAGTTATTCATCATATGCACTTACAGAATAAAAGGATCACATGGAATAAATTTGCTTATTAATCAAATTACAAATGATTGAGTAATTATACACATGAACATGTGAAATAACATAAGTTACTGGAGTTTACAGCTAGTCTCTGTTAAAAAATCTTACGCACACACGTACCCACACTTCACAAAACTGGTGAACACTTTCAAGGCCAAAGAACATTTTGTACTTTCTCAGTTAGGGTGAGACGCATCTGCAAAATCATGTCTTAAAGAGACTTAGTCTGAACGAGTGACATCACCACAATTAAAAATGCAAATATATAAGATGTAAATAATTATATGGGTACAAAAATGTGTGGCCGCCGCAGCCACAAAGGCACGTGTCCAACAAATCCTCAACACACCTTTATTTGCTTTATTTAATTGACAACTTCTTTAAATGCTGATATTTTTGTAGGCTACTTAATCTATTGGATAGCCTATAAACTCTAGGGAAGGCTCTGCTGTTTTCAGGTATGATTGCTGCCATGTCTAATCTATTTAACTGGTGGAGTTGGTTCAAATGTAGCTTTCATTTCAAGTGTTACACCATCGTTGCGCTGGGGAGGAGATGTGACTGAATCTCTAATAAGGTCAAAAACAAACATTATTCCTGCACGATCTAATTAGTAGTATGTGATTAACTCACTAGCTCTTTGGAGAACATTTCCTCTGCCTTGTCGTCTTTCTGGATTTTTGTCCTCAGCTTAAGAGAACCACTAAGCATCCAAAAAGTCCTCCTCCCTACTCCTAATAGTTTTTCACCATAGTTGCTCATAGGGGTTAAGATGCTTTATGAATAACTTTTATCTTTACCAGGATCTACTTCTAACTTTAAGAGGGAATCGGCCATAGATCTACAATGTTTCTGTAATTTAATGATTCTCATTGCTCTACTCTTAGCACTAGGAATCTTTATGAATACTGCCTCTGTTGTTTATACAGCTACCTGTGTTCATGTATATTTAAACATGGTGGTTGAACTCAACACAGGCACTTGTGTCTGGACCAATCACTATACCCTTGAGTCACTACATCTGGACCAATCGCTCTGCTCTTACATCTGGAATAATCACCGCAAACATATGATACTCAGGGTTCCTCTGTGCTGCGAAAACACCCTACTGAAAATCATTGAGTGGACTCAACAAGTTTGTGCTAAATATAACGTTGTTAGAAAATGTTATCCTGGCATGACTTCCCAATACAGTAATCCAAAGAGCATCTCGTGACGTTGAACGATTGGCTTCCTCCGTCTTCCAGCGCCCCATAAATGCTTGAAGGGATTTAGTTCGGGTAACTGTGGAGGAAAGTCCATGACAGTCAATGTTCCTTGATCCTCTTCAGTCTTCAAGTCGCTGTTGCAAAGCTTTGAGGTGTGTTTGGGGTGATTATCCTATTGCAGCATGAATCCTTCTCCACAGAGATCCAAACAAGCATTTTCTCTAGTTGTAAGATACTTTTTCCCCACTGTATAACCCCAACGCTTGTTGGGACAGACAATAGAGATTCTCTAAATCCATGTAGTTTGAGAGATGATGCTACTCTGTCAGATGCTTAGGCGTTATTAATGTAGTAATGCAGGTCTGAAGAGAACGTTTACCATTAAGCCGTATTCATTTTAATGAGTTTTTTAATTGGCACTTTCGTGAGGAAACAGGGGTCCTGGGTGTTGATGGCTGTAGTCCATGGAGCTCTTCCTCCCATCAGACATCATTTCACCCAGTGATCTTAGTTGAAAATGTGGTTCACCTCACTAGCAACACCAGTTAAGGATGATTTACTGCATGATTATGAGCCCACTGAGCAACTCTCAACTGCTCAGCTCAAATACAGTATTAGTCACTCTGGAGAAAGGCGGCTGCTAAATGGTGCAAATGTGGAAATCCTAATTATCTGGTGGTACCAGTGGTGGATGAAGTACACAAATCAAAAATGTACTTGAGTTAAAGAAGAGATAAGGAAGGTAAAATATTATTCCAGTAAAAGTCCTCCCTTTAGACCTCCACTTGAGTAAAAGTATAAAAGTATTTGCTTTCAAATATACTTAAGTATCGATAGTAAATGTGCCCTGATTTATTCTGGCTGTAATGTCCTAACATTTTTGTAACAGCACTCATGCTTAATCAACTAATTTTAGGTGGAAAGAATCTAGTGTCAATCTTTCAACAGAAGATCGTTATTTGTGTGTTTTTCTCGCATCTTTTGTTTTTATGTTACATTTTTTTACGCAAAAAGGAATGACAGATTTGATGGAAGAGGTTGTGGATTAAAAAGTAAGAGCTTTGATTTTCAAATGTAGTGGATTTGAAGTAAAAAGTAAAGATAAACAGTAAAGATAAACAAAAATTACTTAAGTATAGTAACTAATTATGTTTACTTAATTATACTCGAATGATACGGAATGTTGCGTGGCAAAACTTGCTTCTTCTGTGTTAGAAAACATTTCTAAGGTTGATCATCTGTGCAACTGGGTTGCACATGGATGAAATAAACCTTAGAAGAAAGCCTAAAAACCTAAATGATTGTATTATATTGTGCCAGAGTTTATAGTATAATGTCTGTTTCGTGTTTGTCTGATTGTATTCGCGTGTTTGACTTGAAACAGTGAGGTGTTTTCCCATACTGTCTGCTGATCACCCATGTGCTACAGATGTGGTAAATAGAGATTAGGTTGAAAATCCACTGGAGTGTACTTTAAACAAAGCATGGAGGAGGGGCTGATGGCTCCAACACTAACACCAGCCAGCCCTTCCTCCTAAACTCCAAAGTCTCCCCCACTGCCGAAGCCCAATATAGACCAGGCCTTAGGGTTAGAGAATGATCTCGCACCTCACGCAACACAATGCCCTCCCCTGCCTCATCCGCATGTGTCAAAGCCAACAGCACAGAGCCCAGGCTCGTTGGCTACAGCGTAAATGGGTTCAATAGAAGAATGACAATGGGCAAGGTGTGAACTTCCTTCGATCTTGAAAACAAGACCTGAATAAAGTGATTTCCCTGAACAGCCCCACACTTCCATTTTGACTACCACCGAATTTAAGCAGTTCTACAAAAAGAGACCTCGAGAGCATTGATCCATCTGAGTGCGTTGTGTCTCTGCAGGTTGTTTTTTTTATAGAGACCACTCAATCTCCTTCTGCAAACACTCAATCCACTTCAGCTATTTCTTTAGCCTTTTTAACAGCAGAATTGCCACTGACAAACCAATTACAAATGTTAAATATATGGCACTGGAAGGATATATTTTTGTCGTAAGGCTTACTGCTGTAGTTCAGCATGCAGTCATTTGTATTTTGGGATAAACACATGCATGAAGATTACAACCAATGGCATCAGATTAGGAGAAAGGGTGAAGAAAATTAAGTGAATAAAATCTAGTTCAGAGATTTTTCAATAAAATTAATAATCTGTCTGGATATTTATTTTGCATAGATTGCTGATCAGATATGACCTGATACTGCTATACATTTTATGTCTTTATTAGGTGCATTGATAAAAACACATCCAGACTGGATAAAGTAAGAAGAAAAACATGTAACAGAAGCGGTAATAAAACTATATAGATATCTTAATAGATGCTGTTGTGTAATCCCAACTCTAAAGCATAGTGGAAGGAGCATCATTCAATAGGTATTGTTCTCTAGACAGATTATTTTCTGTAATTCCAACTGTAAAGCCTGGTGGAGGGAACATCATTCTTTAGGACTGCTTTGCTACTTTAGGGTTTGAGCAGCCTTCAGTCAGTGAGGGAACAATGAATGTACAGTGGTGCTTGAAAGTTTGTGAACCCTTTATAGTTTTCTATATTTCTGGATAAATATGATCTAAAACATCATCAGATTTTAACACAAGTCCTAAAAGTAGATAAAGAGAACCCAATTAAACAATTGAGACAAAATATTATACTTAGTCATTTATTTATTAAGGAAAATGATCCAATATTACATATTAGTGAGTGGCAAAAGTATGTGAACCTTTGCTTTCAGTATCTGGTGTGACCCCCCTGTGCAGCAATAAATAACTGTAAAGAAAAGTTTCCCTGTAACTGTTGATCAGTCCTGGCACACCGGCTATTGGAGGAATTTTAGCCCCATTCCTCGTACCAGAACAGCTTCAGCTGTGGGATGTTGGTGGGTTTCCTCACATTAACTGCTCGCTCTTCAGGTCCTTCCTCAACATTTCAATTGGATTAAGGTCAGGACTTTGAATTGGCCATTCCAAAACATGAACTTTATTCTTTTGTAACCATTCTTTGGTAGAAACAGCTTTGTGTGCTTAGGGTCGGTGTCTTGCTGCATGACCCACCTTTCTCTTGAGATTCAGTTTCATGGACAGATTGTCTGACGTTTTCTTAGAATTCTCTGAAAATAATTCAAAATTCATTGTTCCATCAACGATGGCAAGCCGTCCTGGTCCAGATGCAGCAAAACAGGCCCAAACCATGATACTACCACCACCATGTTTCACAGATGGGATAAGGTTCTTATGCTGGAATGCAGTGCTTTCCTTTCTCCAAACATAACGCTTTTCTTTTAAACCAAAAAGTTCTATTTTAGTCTCATCCGTCCACAAAACATTCTTCCAATAGGCTTCTGGCTTGTCCACGTGATCTTTAGCAAACTGCAGACGAGCAGCAAAGTTCTTTTTGGAGAGCAGTAGCTTTCTCCTTGCAACCCTGCCATGCACACCATTGTTGTTCAGTGTTCTTCTGATGGTGGACTCATGAACATTAACATTAGCCAATGTGAGAGAGGCCTTCAGTTGCTTAGGAGTTACCCTGGGGTCCTTTGTGTCCTCACAAACTATCACACGCCTTGCTTCTGGAGTGATCTTTGTTGGTCAACCACTCCTGGGGAGGGTAACAATGGTCTGGAATTTCCTTCATTTGTACACAATCTGTCTGACTGTGGATTGGTGAAGTCCAAACTCTTTAGAGATGGTTTTGTAACCTTTTCCAGCCAAATGGGCATCCACAACTTTTTTTCTGAGGTCCTCAGAAATCTCCTTTGTTTGTGCCATGATACAGTTTCACAAATGTGTGTTGTGAAGAGCAGACTTTGATAGATCCCTGTTCTTTAAATAAAACAGGGTGCCCACTCACACCTGATTGTCATCCCACTGAATGAAAACACCTGACTCTAATTTCACCTCCAAATTAACTGCTAATCCTAGAGGTTCACATACTTTTGCCACTCACTAATATGTAATATTAGATCATTTTTATCAATAAATAAATGACCAAGTATAATATTTTTGTCTCATTAGTTTATCTGGGTTCTCTTTATCTACTATTAGGACTTGTGGGAAAATCTGATGATGTTTTAGGTCATATTTATGCAGAGAAATAGAAAATTCTAAAGGGTTCACAAACTTTCAAGCACCACTGTATAGTCATATGAAGAAATTTAAGAGGAGAAATTCACATTAGCAGTCTTTCACCTAAAACTTAATAAAAGTTAGAATATGTAATGAACCCTTAAGCACACACCTGTTATTTTGATTTGGGTGAAGATCAGACCACATTTTTTAGCAACTAATGGTCATGCAGTTCCTAAGGGTTAATAACATTACAATACATGCAACAATATGGAATCTATTGCTTTGTGGACATTTACATCATTTACATTTTGCACACACAATTATTCAGAGCAACTTACAACGGATACAGTCTTACAAGGTATAGTCCAAACAAGGATGAAGAGCCTGCTCAGGGACCCAACAATGACAGCTTGGCCACTGCCCTCAACCTTTTGGTGGATGGTCCAGTTTTTTCACCACTGCACAACTCATACAAACATCTTGGCAGCCACATTAATAATCACCTGACACTCATCAAACAAACAGATCAAGTTGGTATTTATTGTGGCAAACATTCCATATGTGCGTCTGAGCATCTTTATGACTTATTATGTGTTAGTCATCTTAGTTATGAGTCAGAATCTTTCCTGCTCTGTGTCAGGTGTAGCCATGGCTACCAGAGTCATTGAGGTTATAAAAAAAGAAGATGATTGGGTGAGGTGTTATCCGGAGCTACTGAATGACGGTAGGTGAATGGGAATTGAACTGTGGGATTCAAGGCATCCAGGTGTATAGAAAAGCAGGTGAATAAAGCTCTATTCAGTGACTATTAGAAATGCCTAATCATGCTAGTCATATTAACTGCTGAATTGAAGGGCAGTGACCTTATCCGGAACGACTGTGCCACAGAATAAGGAGAAACCTTGAGTGTGTACAATAAACACCGCGCACACAAGTCACTTTGGAAATGATTTTTTTACCGTGTTACAGGATGATTCATTCTAAAGCAAGATGTACCTGAATTGAATAGTTTTTGGATGAGTCAAGGGGCAGTTAAGAGAGGTGAAGGTGCCCCGCATACACTTATGACCAATGTGAGAAATAGACTGTACTGTAAGTTTGATTTGTATCAAACGTTAAAAGAATGCTTCTGAATTCCTGTATTAATTAACAACAAAACATTTATATAAGTGCCCATGCAATGCCCAATCTGGCCAGAAGGCACTGCCGGGACTTGAAACCAGTCTATCAAATTCTTGTACCAGCTTGTCGTACATTTTCAAAGGGAACCAACAATATCTACTTCAAATCAGACTTATTTTTGAGCGTTACATCATGTAAATGAATAATTTGTCTTGGTCAGGGCAACTCTTTGTACATTTACATGTACATTTCTCACAGTCACCTCACAGCTCCCAGATCCCAGGTTTAATCCCGACCCTGGACCCTGGAGTTTGTCTGTCTGCATGGGTTTACTCTGGGTGCTCTTGTTTCCTCCCATATTCTAAAGATGCATGTTAGGTTAATTGGTAACTCTAAATTGGCCTATGAGTAGCAAGCCGGCATAAGCTTGTGTCTGTCGTGAAGATAGAGATTGATGCTGATACGACGTTAAATAAAACTAATAAACAAACAAACATATACAGCATTTAGTAGACACCCTCAACTAGAGGGACTTTCAGAAGTGTTTGTTGCTCTTCATTTTCTACAGCCCAAGAACATCTAAGGACTGTGGTGGATTAGTGGTGAAGGTACTGAACTGTGGATGAGAAGGTTCTGGGTTCAAAAGATAAGGTAAAAGTCAAATGTATTTCCATAGCACTTTTTACACTCAAGCATTGTCTCAAAGCAGCTTTACAATTTTATATGATCTTCTATTATCTAAGGTCAGTCCCAAATTGAGCAAACCTTGGACAACAGTGTCAAGGAAAAAATCCCAAAACATTATAAGGAAGAGACCTTAGGAGGACCAAGACTCAAAAAGGTGACCCATCCTTCTTTGGTGGCATAGATGATATATGTAAGAAATAAACTAATTTATCTTCTAATAGAAAATGTTGGAAAATACAGTGTAATAATAAGTAGATTAGTGTTTTAGAGAAAATGAAATAACAGGAAAGTGCATAATGTAATAGAGAATATAACCTATAGAATGTAAGACGTAATAGAATGTATTTAGTCCAGTACACAGAGACACTGCAGGATTTTGAGTCCCCCAGTAATGGTGTGTTTTCCATTGTTGGTTATGAACCCTATATGCTGCGGCTAGAGAATGCTGGAGGATTTGTTTAAGCTTAAACTGCGTTGGGAATGCTTGTAGGTGTAAACTCCTAAAATAACTAGGTGCTATTTTTAGAACGTGGGAAGCACCCAATTTATGAAATATTGCAGCATATGGTAAGACATTAACTTCTTTGAGCTGAGCTGATGAAAGAGTTAGGCTATTTATTGGTTGAGTCATTGTCAAACAAACCCTAAATAAGCAGATTGATTATTGCTTTCCATTCAGTTTCTTATATCCTTTGTGGGATCTGATCTCAGCCTTTTATTCTTTCTGCTCTGGCTGAGAGCTGAAGGTTTTTTTATGTGCTTTCATAACCAGGAGAATCATGGAGGTGTTACATAACAGCCATGGTGGAACACTATGTTTAGAACAGGGCCTTGGAGAAAGAGGAAGAAAACTTAGATTCAGTCTTTTTGTGTCCAGGTTTGTTGTATCTCTCGATATTTCTATCTATCCTTCTATCTATCCTTCTGTCTTTATTTGAATGCATATACTGTATAGCAATATCTATTTTACGAATATATAACAAATAGAACACACACAGAGGGATAGAGAGAGAGATGACAGAAGAGTGACTCATAACATTACTTTCAAGTGTATGCGAAGTAATATTATGCTGCCTTTGGCAGACTTTAAGCTTGTGTTCATCTTTTAAAAGACTCAGTCATCCACAGACAAGTACAAACACATTAGGCAAATCTGCAGAGTAAAAGTATGTGGACATCTCTTTTAATGTTTAGAAAATAATTGGTAGTATGTAATGGGACATACCAAAGAGCTCAGTCCTGTTAAGTGTTTAAGTTTCTATCCTGCCAGAGCTTCCCTACTCAACTGCAAGTTCACAGTGGTCCAGCGCTCACTACCAAGAACAGACTGCATCTGGAAACAACATCTGCACAACATCTGTTCTTCAGGAGCTTGATTTATATTTACAGTGTTTAGCAGACGCCCTCATCCAGAACGACTGACGCAGTCTTACAAGGTACAACCTGAACAGTTCCAGCAACAGATTGGCACAGACCGGCAGTGATGGGAATTAAACCCTCAACATTGTCATCAAGAGAGAGCCAGAGTGGATTTGTTTAGAGTGGCTTCTGGGATTGTTGTTGAATCACACCAGTATTTGAAGATCTCAATAGAACAGTCTAGGATAGAAGGAATCATGAGACTGTGTTGGAAAGGTGGTTAAGGTACAGGACTACTGAGAACTTGGTTCAGGTTTTAATGCCATTAAACCATAATAATGAATAGACCAGAGTGACTTGCACAAGAGTGACCCTTATCCAGAGTGACTTACAAGTGATACAACTTTCCAATCAATGCAATTGTGGATTAAGGTTCTTGCTCAAGGACCGAACAGTGGCAGCTTGGCAGAGGTGGGATTTGAACCCTGGACCTTCTAGGCTAGCACTGTCCATATATTATGGGGCTGTTTATGATGGTTTAGTTCTAGGAAAATCTTTGTGGCCTACAGTGTCATTCCCCAGTATTTAGGGAATGACCTGTCTTGTTTCAGCTTGGCAACAAAAGAAAGTCAAGAGAAGAACTGGTCTTGACTCAGATTTCCAAACACACCACCATGGTCAAATAGTGTAACCAATTATGGACCCAGGCCAGAACATAATTAATAAAGTCCTCCTACTACTGCAGGACAGTTAAGGTACTGGAATATGGACCAGAAGGTCCAGCTTTCAAATCCCACCTTTGCCAAGCTCCCACTGCTGGGTCCTTGAGCAAGACCCTTAACTCACCCAACCCAACTGCTTGGATTGTAAGACTGTATCAATTGTAAGTCGCTCTGGATAAGGGCGTCTGCTAAATGGCGTAAATGTAAATGTCCCACTGGTACATTTCTGATTGACCCTTGATGAGTGTGAGTCCACACGCGCCAGTTCATTACTTGCAAAAGTAAACAGAAGTATGGCTGAAGAGACCACAGACATTTTCCTTACTGGAAAGTGAGAGCAGATGTAGACCAGACAGCTTTGTCTGGTGTGGGGATATACCATCTCTTTGAAGGCTAGACATGAATAATAGATCAGAGACTAAAGAGGTTGCTTGCAGCGGAGAACGCCCCCTTTTCTTAGGCTTAGACTTTACAAGCTTGCTTGTGATAAATCAAACCAGCCAAGACTGGTGTAGGTATGATGTATGCATGGAGTTCACAGCTCACCAAGGCTTGATAATGATGGGATCATCAGGGGTGGACAGTGTCATGTCTCAACACGTCATCAGGGTGTAAGATTATGTACCGGCTCAATATTATCATCAGTGCTTGAAGCATCTCATTTTTTCCACATCACCTGTATAATTTCACCGACCGTTTTCAGTGGTAGAGCTCATCAAAAGTAAACAGCATAATACTAGAAAGGTCAGTTGGTTGAGGTACATGATGTTTTCTCATTTGAACTGTTAGGCTTTTTGATTGAGTGCCTAGCTTTTGCTTCAGAAGTGCCTCTGGGAAGTAGTTTATTAAAACGAACAGAGGTGACCTCACATATGGCAGGATAATACGTAGGAAACAGCAATGATTGGAGTCCATTTCTGACCTGAAATGTTAACCCAGTGAAAGTCAAACAGAAAAGATTTCTTTCTGAACATAATGTTCCAGTAGCATTTGTTTGAAGGTGACTAAAAACAGGTGCAACAAAAGACCATGGCCTGAAATGTTCCTACTAACAATACTATTCCTTCATTCACTTTCTTATCCGCTTAATCCTGGACAAGGTCGTGGGAGAACCAGTGCCTAACCGGCGGCATAAAGCACAAGGCCGGAATGATCCTACAGGGTGCCAATCTACCATAGGGCACTCACACTAGTGTAATCAGTTAACCTGAAGTATATTTTTGGACTGTGGGAGGAAACCAGAGTAAACTCACACGGGCACGGGGAGGACACCCGCCGATTCTTGACAACCAAGAATATTATTATATTGCTATATTTTTTCATTATATTTTATATTATATTATATGTTGTATTATTACAGTATTATATTATTTCAGGGCTTATTGGAACAGTGGTGGCACTGGTTAAGATAGTGACAGGGTTCAAGTTCCGGCACTGCCAAGTGGATATGTTAGAGGGACTAAATACTTTCTACCTATACATTGTGGCCATTAAGAAGATTCATTAATTTGCTCACTCCGCATTTTGGGGGACTTTTGTGGGGCCAAGCTTGTGGTCAAAAAGGCACTGGCCTCCGCTGTTCTCCACAGATCTTCCCTGGTCCACAAACTTTTGACTATATAGTATAGTTCGATTTCTTATATCTCACCAACAAATCATGATCTGTAAACATCTAAAATCATGCCCTACCCATACTTGATACTAGATTCATGGCACAGCTTGTGGTGGTTAAGTAGGTATTTTCTAGAAGTTTAGAGCGCCGTGACAAAGGAATCTTGTAAAACTGTAAGAAATGCCATGCTGTATTCTTTAAAGAATGTGTGTCTTGGCCCTTTAAGAGCACACCATGGAGAAACATCTGGTCGTTGAATGAAACCTTGCCATTCATAAAAACAGGAGCAGGTCCGCCTGTGATTGGCCGGACATAGCCTAGACGATCATTGGTCAGTTCTCAGAATGGCGTGTGGATCTAGCCAATGAGATTGGCGGTTCAGTGTGAAGCCCAGTCCTCGGCAAAGCAGGCGATTCCATTGAGAAAATTTTCAGTCTGGCTCGGGCTTACAGAGCGCAGCACCGGTGTGCGCGCAGAGGGGTCTTGTTTTGCCTTTGGAGTGGGTAAATTGCTGTTTTTCGGCTCTGAGGATTATATTAGGGATTGGTAAGTGTATTTGCACGTTGTGTATGTGGTTTTGCGAGGTTGGGTTCAGTTAGGAGCTATTTGTTGCTTAAATGTTTTTTATGCGAAGTTAGACTTTACGCGCTGGATTTTGTTTATCCGTGGGGCTATTCCGCCATTTTCTTTGTGCCCATCTCGCCCACCATTTTCTGCTCACTTGTTTGAGAGGTTTTATTAGTAACACGTAGCAATAGTGGGGCAAACGGTCATATGTGCAACCGATAATGCGTACGATGTTAGAATAAAACCGCTTACGGCTCGGTGCGCTTGTGCTGCAGAGTGCGCTGTAATTTCTATGAATGGAGCGAGGGCTTGTTTTTTTTTGTCGCGCAGCTCCAGAAGGATCAAATTTCAGTTCATTGAGAAAAACAAGAGGGAGGAGGACGAGGAGGGAGGCTTGCGTGTAAAGGATTGAACTTCTTGAACCTTAAAGAGTCTCACCGAGTTAACCCTTTCCTGTGATTCTTTTTTTTTTTTTTAAAGAGGTGGTTAAAGCCTGTCTAAATCGAGCACGCGCTTTCACGGAGCGCGTCGTTTTTGGAGCCCGTGTGCACACGACGGCGTCCGTGCCATAATCCAGAGGAAGCAGTAACATTAAATGATAGGTGTTGTATTACAGCTTTGAGAAGATTACCACGTTTTGGTGGCAGTAAAAGCGCGGCGCTGCCTGCGTCAGGGAAAATGCGCACCCGCCTGGGAGCGCGCCTGTAGTCCCTTTACTAATAACATGGGTGTCATCAAACCCACTTGACTAAAATTACGAGGTTAAAAAGGCTATTTTATCCTGGATTGCTGAGCGTAACTATAGCTACAGAATACGGCACGCATATTCGCTACAGGCACTACATTTCCCATAATGCCCCAGCATCTTTAGAAACGCTTGAGCGGCCAACGCTTTCAGAGCCGGTTTCTTTTGGTTTATTCTCATCCACGCTGCCAATGTCTATGCAGTTAATAAATAAAAACGATTTAGTGTTCATTTGCTTTACTTCTCATCCAAGGCAGCATAAAGCCCACATTAGTGTTAAATCTCTTAATCTATTTAGTGTTTAACAGGTTTATTTTTATGCACGCTTCTGCCCCACCGCTGACTGGCAAGCAGAGGGGTACAGCTGTGCTCTTCTAAATTAAAAAAAAGTAGTCTAGGAACACCCCTGACTAATAATTAAGCTTAAAATAGTAGAATATCACACTAAAGGGCTTAAAGGAGAATCACCATGTTGTTTGATAAATGGAATAGAGGTGTAGATATTAAAAGTACTTAGTTCAATATTTATCCAACCTTTCAATATCACCCTCAGCTGGTGTTACCACTAAAAGGGTGCACACGTTTTTGGAGAGTCCTTATAATTATGACTATCCACATTTTCTGTTCCCAATGCTTTCTATTCAGCCCAAATTCTTGTGTAAAGTCCCATCTGTACTGTGAACCCTAAGCGTGTGCGAGAGGGAGAGGGAGGTCATGTGCGACAAGAGAATAGTTGCACAAACTCACAAACAAACCAATCAGATCAAAGGAACAGTTGGCCCGGTCCTGTCACGGCTAGGGATGATTTCTGACAGCTGCCAATGTGCTTGTCTAAGTGCCACTTTTCTCGCTTGCTTCAGCAGGACCTGACGACCGAGGAAATCTCCCACAAGAGCAAAAAACAAAACCAAGAGAGGACCCCACCTCCCGGTCTTCATCACTCCGGCTGTGCTGCTAATTCCACAGCATGGATGGCTTTTATGATCAGCAGGTCCCTTTCTTGGTGCCACCCAATGTAAGTGTCAAGCCAGACCTTCTAACGTTCATTAAACACGCACCAGATCTGGATGTCAAGTTTCTGATCACAGCCATTTGCATTTGCAGAAATCTCACACCGAGGTGCCACCATGCAGGCCACTGAGTGAGAGGAAGAGAAAATTCATGGACCAAGAGCTCGCACAGGACACGGAAGGTAACGAATCGTGATCACGAAACACAATACGTATTAAACAAAACCGTATCGGGTCTCATGTTGTGGATTGTCCTTCGCAGAACTCTTCCAAGACTTGAGTCAGCTGCAAGAAATATGGATAGCTGAAGGTAAGCGTGTCATTTATGGCCTTGTTTTCGTTTACCATGGTTGACTGGCAGATGGTCTCGCCCACACTTGTCATAAGGCCTATAGCTGTAAACGCCATACATGTTTGTAGTTCAGAACTGATGAATACAAATGCAAAAGGCCAGACAGTCGTAAGAATGTTTGTTTGTTTGAAGAACCATGTTTAATGCAGAAATGTACTTACGCCTTTTGCTTCCTTTTCAGCCCAGGTTTCCGAGGATGAACAGTTTGTTCCAGATTTCCAGTCCGATAATTGTAAGTATTTTTTGCATTTGTAAGACAACGAAGACCAGCATGTGTTGTCTATTGTACACTGCTATGCCGGTTAACCAGTTTTACCAGCAAGACCATGCGATTTCACTAGGTAAACCAGCATAAACTAGTTTGACCCAACATGGAGCTCTCATGGTCTTGCTAGGTGGCCAAATTACTAGCATTTAAAACGCAACATATGCTGGTCTTTGCTGTTATTTCTTTAGAAGAGTATCTGTTTTACCATTAAGAATAGTGTTTACATTATAATAAACTCTGTATTTTTAGATGCGTTATAAGCCATGTCAACATACCTAAATCTCTTATCATCCTTAAAAAGCCCAGGTTTTATTGCTATACAGTACATCATTTGGAAAGATTATGACTTTCTGCCTTCCATTAATATCTGGCTAAGTGCTAATACTTATGCTTGATAGTTCTCTAGATAGTACTGCTGGACTGTTAAAATAATTTTAGATTTATTGTACTTGGTAGTTCACTGGGTAATTTACAGAAGATCTAGAAAGGAAGCAGAATATCCACATTAGCTGTTTAGTGCTAATCAGTTGCTAGCAGACAATGTCAGCAGTCATAGCTGAGTTAGCTAGCACTCCAGCCGACTGCTAGCAACTAAATTACATGTGTCATGGATCAAAAACAATGAGATTTCGGTATCAGAGTCTTAATTTGCATTAATATGTTGCAAACAAATTCTTTGAGTAGACGGTGTCACACGTACTGGATATACTGAACAAAATTAATTAAATTAAATGGTGCTATCACAGTTCATGGATATCTGAGGCAAAAACATAAGATACACACATACTTAAGACAAACACTAAGAGTTCATAATGTTCTTAAATGCAATTTATGGAAAAAAAAGTTGTCTAAAAAAATGTTAATTGTCTTATGCAGGCTATGTAAAATCTTCGTTGTCTTACGTTGCATTTTACAGCTTACAATATAGCGCATTTTGAATTTTTTACCGTTGTTGAGTTTAATCCACACAGAGCACAGCAAAAAGGAGAAAAAACACCATACCAAGCATTCCAAACATTTTAGCAAACAAGAAGTAAGGTGATGGTGGAAGAAATAAAGCTAGCATAAATCATTCTTGGAAAATACGATAATTGTGGGGTGAGGGGAAAGTTTGATACATTTAGATGCTTACCTTGTCAACTCTCTCAGTCCAAGACAAGTGTGAGAATACCGTACGGTTAAGAAAACATTTAAGAATGTAAAGTTTTCAAGAATATTACTTGTTCTTAGAATTCAGGAGTTAAGGAAAAAAGGTAATTCATAGGACGTTATTTGTATAGAAACTTTTATAGCTTTTTCTTAACAACAATATTAAGAAAAAACATGCATGTAAGAACATTTACTCTCAAGACACTTTTGTGAATCCGGTCCCTGTACTAAACAAGTTACCCAAGTATTTCTTTCGAACTATTGCTCTACAAGGCAAAAAAAACACCTAAATGAATTACAGTATGCACTGCTTCACTTTACTTGACTTCTGACTGTTGCTTTTAAGCATATGAATTGAGGGAGTGTGTGTTTGGGGATAGATGTCATGCAGGGGCCCAGTGTCCCCTCTCAGTGTCGTAAATCACTGCAGCCTTCAACAGGGTGACATTTTAATGGGGCAAGGACACACACACTTACTTCATCACATGCTGAACACTGGCCTTTCTGTTTTCGCCTTGCTAGTGTTTTCCTGCCTTTTGGCATTTTGAAGTGTGACCGTGTGTTTTGTAGTATTAATGTGGCGTTGTCCAGCTACTATTTGAAAAATGCTCATGTTTGCGTACCCGTGCGTTAGTCTGACAGGATCCTGCCCTTTTGGCAGATCGCCGCTTCGTCTCACAGACTTCTCTTTCACTATATCTTGGCAAACGGGCCATGTTTCTATTGAGCTCATGCAGTAGCCTGGTAATCCATGGACCCCGTGAGACTGATGAGATGATTAAATCCATTATTTGTGTCATTACATCGACGTCAATTCAACTTAGATTTGTGACTTCATGGCCGGTGAAATGCATTTATGAATCGTGTGCTTATACAGTGATGTTCCACGGGCCACCTCAAAGTAAAGTGAAGCGGGAGGTCAGTCCGAGCAGAGAGTACTCCCCCTGTGGACAAGAGCAGAGGCTCTCACCATATGGAGAAAAGTGCCTTTACAACTACAGGTTTGTCTTTAATGATTTCTTCAAATACCTGCTGATTTTATGCAAGTGTTATTAATGGAAAAAATGTTATTGTAATGATACAAGCGGCTTCACTAACGCCTGCATCTGTCTCTCCTCAGTGCCTATGACAGGAAGCCATTTGCATTCCGCAAGCCTCTGACGACACCCTCCACCCCTCCCTCACCTTGCAACTCCACTGAAAATCCAGGAGCACTTTCGACTTTGTCGAAAAGAGTCACGCCCCCAGTCCATACTCAGACGCGGGGGCTGCCAACCCTGGCTGGCCAAACTCAGCAGAGAATACACACCACAGTTCACAGCCAAAGTCCACCTTTTGCAGTCCCTCACCCACCTGTCAGTCACCCCGTTGCCTCCTACAGTGCGGACCACAGGTATGGGTCTCCAACAACTTCCATGTTTCAAACTGAGAAACGTTATATTGAGTAATTTGTCTCCAAGATGCTCTTATCCAATACAATTGAACTGATACAAATTGAGCAATTGTGAGTTAAGGGCTTTGCTCAAGGCCAACTGTGGGCTTGAACCCTGGACCATAATGTTTCTTAACCCTTTTCTAAAGAACAAGTGATATTCGTGAAACCGATTATCAGATAACTGCAGAAAGTCAGATTTTGTCTAACGACTTTGCATGTACTGAGTAATCAGGTAATGGGAAACTCGGGCAATAATCGGATTTCTATGTTGCAACCAGCCAATAATCGAGATATGTGACATAAACTTTGAAGTTTAATATTAATATTAATTTTCTCGTGTATATACTGCGTTTCAGAGTCTCCCCAAAGTGTATGATCGCAGTTTCGCTGCCTTTAATTCCTTGGTACGGTTAAATCCGGGGTTGCCACATCCAGCAAGAAAAAAACCACTAAAGTCAATGGTACAAGAGGTCAAACAAAGCCTAGTCTTTTAGAAATAAGCGGACCTGGCAACCGTGGGGGAATTTCACAGACTGAAAACACAGATCATATTCACGTAACTCCGATTACTGGACTAAAATCCAGCTCTCTTTACCGGATTTAGGTTTTGGAGAGAGGAAATAAGTATTTAAGTATATTGTAAGCTGTATAATGCAACATCGCCTGTATAAGAAAACAATATTGTTTGTATTAAGAAAATCTTAGAGAAATAATTAAGATTTTCTTAAGGTAACATTTGAGAACTCATTAAGAAGATCATTAAGAACATTCTTCAAGTTTTGTTCTTAAGAACGCTTTTGTGAATCCGGCCCCTAGTTAGCAGTCCAGTATCATCACAGTCCAGCAGGATCTCAGACTCGAACCCTGGCACTGCCAAACTGCTACGGATTGTACACAATTGTTGGGTTGTACCTTTTACGAATGCATCCATTGTAAGTCAGTCTGGATAAGATGGTCTGAAAAATTCCTCAATGTAAATGTAACCCATCACTGACACTATGCTCCATGATATTGCATCGAACAGCCTTATCTCGAATGAGCATGTTATCCCTAATTCTACCAGACTTGGAAGGGTTGGATGAAAACTAGCTAATGGTCTCAGGCTTTGACTCCAAGTTGCATGCTGAGGCTTCTGTCAGTCGGTCAATGTCATTTGTTAATCTGTATCTCTCTTGTACTTATCCAGCGCTGTAATCAGCTCTGGCTTTGTGTTTAGGCATTAACCTCTTAAGGAATCCGAGCCTAAGGAGAAGCTATATTTATCCCAAGGGTTAGCTAATGAGGGGAAAGGTTTTGAAGCTCAGTTTGCCCTTAATATGGTTGCGTCCTCTTGTGCTGAACACGACTTTACTCTTATTTTTGTCCTAGATTCCACAGGCAGCTCTCGGAGCCGTGTCTGCCATACCCACAGCCCAATGCTCGCTCTGGGACTCCGTACCCAACACAGACGGCTAACCAGTTCCCAAGGGACAACCGGCCACAATACCATCGGCAAATGTCTGAGCCGGTGATCCCACTTCCTCCGCGGGGGTTTAAGCAAGAGCTGGTGGATCCCAGATACCCTGAGCATGGTGCCTCGAGCATGCCAGCTCCTCGAGTTCCCCCGTTCCACCAGATGCCTATCAAACAGGAGCCCAGAGAATTTGGCACCGACCCTGGTGAGCGCTGCAAAGTCACACATTCCTGTGGTTTGTGTCATGGGTCTGGTTTATTTTACATAGTTCAGAAATGTGCTTTCCTTAAGAACCCAGACTAACAGGCTCGACTCTGTTCGTATTGCAGAGATACAGAGCTGCCAGTCATCCTTTGGGAAGTCAACAAACTTCTATCGGGCCAATGGCGAAGGTAAGATCGGTATCCTTCTCACTTTTTGCTGTCTTTTCTATTTCAGGCCTCTTTTTTTCTATCAGTTTGTAAACGTGACATCACAAGAGTTGCCGAGTTGTCACGTTGTAACCCGGGCCTCTCGTTACAGCGTTCATGTATGACGGCGAGCCTCACCTCTATTATGACGACGCGTGTGTGGTGCCAGATCGGGTCGATGGGAAAAGCAAACAGGAAGGCGTAGGGTTCAGAGAGGGGCCTCTGTATCAGAGGCGGGGCTCCCTGCAGCTCTGGCAGTTCCTGGTCACGCTGCTGGATGACCCCTCCAACAGCCACTTCATCGCCTGGACCGGACGTGGCCTTGAGTTCAAACTCATTGAGCCAGAAGAGGTCAGTTTTTGTCAGTTGTGTATGTAGAGTTGTAATATCCTTATCTACCACATACTTGACATTATTGCAGCTTAAAGGAAGTTGTTGAATTCTCACAACAGGCATGAAATGTGGGATTGTTTAATGTAAAATTAAAAAAGGGTGTAGGTTTAGACTGAAGTCACCTTTTGTGATGTCCATGAGTGCTCAGCCCTAAGTGATAAAAGTGCAACCTTTTAAAAAGTAGCCCCGTCCGGTGTACACGGAGCCTGCCACATAAATCATCAGAAGCTCACCAGTTCACTCACCCCAAATGGTGATTTATAGCGAGAAACTGCAACCTCGCTGTGTGCCAGAAATCTTATGGCCAGTAAACTTCGGAACCTGGTTCCCAGGACCCAGTAGTTGAGTGGCATCCCTCGCTGCATAGGGGTTGCTATTGCAATGTAGGGGGATGAGCACCCCTTTCACCAACCTGGAGGTCAAAAAACTTTGAACTGATTAATAAATGAAGGAATTCTCGAAATACTCTGCGTTATACACTCACCAATCAATTTATTGGTACCCGTTTATACTTTTAGTCCCCTTTACTCTGTTGTTTAATGGTCAGGACTACCACAGGGCAGGGACTGTTTACCTAGTGGATCATTCTGAGCACTGCAGTGACACTGATATGTGTAGTGTGTGTTGTGTTGGTACGAGTGGATCACAGAAACCAGTGCTGCTAGAGTTTTTAGACACCTCAGTGTCATTGCCAGACTGAAAATAGTCCAAAACTCAAATAGTACCTGACCTGTGGGGGTCCTGACCATTAGAGAACAGGGTAAAGGGAATGAACAAAGTATGTAGAGAAACAGATGGGCTACAGTCTGTAATTGTAGAACTACAAAAGGCATTTCTATGGTAAGTGGAACTGATCAAATGGACAATGAGTGTAGAAAGTAGGAATAGTGACCAGCAAGTGTATTTAAAGACTTCCCCAGCATTTGAAATGGTCTGTTTTTAATTTATGGTTGCATCGTCTTCAAGGTCCTGGATGGGTCCTGTTCTAGGTCCTCGTTGGGTCATTTTCTAGGTCTTGGTTTTGTCCTGTTCTAGTTCCACGTTGGGTCCTCCTCAAGGTCCTGGTTGGGTCCTCTTCTCGGTCCTCTGAGTTGTTTTCTAGGTACTCGTTGTGCCCTCTTCTTGATCCTGGGTGGGTCCTGTTCTAGGACCTTGTTGAGTCGTCATCTAGGTCCTGGTTGGGTCCTCTTTTAGGTCTTGGTTGGGTTGTCTTCAAGGTCCTGGTTTGGACCTGTAATAGGTCACTAATGTTATAAGTCACTAATGCATTAACTTGTATGCATTTGTATAGGTTGCCAGACGTTGGGGCATCCAGAAGAACAGGCCTGCCATGAACTATGACAAGTTGAGCCGATCTCTGCGCTACTACTATGAGAAGGGCATCATGCAGAAGGTAAAGGCACGTTCCCGTTCCAATTTCTTCTTTCCTCCAGTACATTTTAAATACTTCAAAATGCCTAGTAGTGAGTCAAGTCATAACTAGACTTTAATATCATCATCACTGGCAGTCTGTCTTAATTTTATAGGTCTTAATATATCCAATCTTGTTTAGGATCCGCAATGATCGTGCCTTTTCCTTTTTCCCGGCAGGTCGCCGGCGAGCGTTACGTCTACAAGTTCGTATGTGACCCCGAAGCTCTGTTCTCCATGGCCTTCCCTGACAACCAGAGGCCGAGTCTGAAAGCCGACCCAGACGGCATGCAGGTCCCCGAGGACGACACTGTCCCCCTGTCCCACTACGAGGAAGCCAGCAGAGCCTCTTACGTAGATGCCCGGGATCAGTGTCTGACAGGGCTATCTTTCCCCGACAGCTATGCTTTCTGAACCGCCTTCATGTCCAGTCGGATGCCGTCCATCGAGCAGGACCAAAAAACAAACATTCAACCACACCCGCATGCTTAAAAAAAAACTCTGTATATAACAACGTTCATATTGTTTTCTATACAACTATCCGTCCTTCACCTTATCTGGCACCTTCTCATGTGAAGGGCGTCTTGATGGCTTCTTTTTAAAACACTAGACGGGAATGCTACAGTATTTTTCGACTGAGTTTTCTATGTACAAATGTCTAAGCGACTATTTTAAGAAAAAGCCAATTTTTGTGTGCTTGTTCCTCTTCGTCTGGAGCCTGCTGTCTATTTTTCTGTGCTTGGATAAGATTTCTGAACTTGCTATCGAACTTGACAATTTCTAACTCGTTTTATGGATATAATCCCCCATTATTTTCCTGCCGTGCAAAGTGTACATGCTCTATTACCAGACAGAAAGAGTGCAAGAGTCTCTGCTTTTGTAGAACAAGAGAAAGTAAAATCTATGTATATTAATATAGGTCTATTTTTGCAAAGTCTTGCTTTTTGTTATCGTATAAGCTCTATACCAGGTATTTGTCACATGTTTATTTTACATAGTGGAAACTTGGGCTGCATCCAGGCAGACGTGAGGCTTTTTTTTTTTATGGTTAATATCTGACACAAGTGCAAAATCTGTACCTGCCCGAATGCAATGACGCTAATGGACCTGAAAGTCTGACTCTGTTGAATACCGTGTCCTGGTAACTGCTCGTTCTGTGTCAGCAGTTTAGTGGGTCATGCCTGCTGTAACATGGGCTTCATGGGTAACTGTCAGGTGTCCCTACCTCCACTATTAAACTTTATAATCTGTACTGGGTACAATAAACTCCTTTCTGCTTCACCTTAAATGTACGAGTTCTCTGTGTTCAGTTCCTCTAACTTTTATGGGATGTTTTTTATGACGACCATTGAAATATGCTGTGTGATGACATGTAGCAGGGATAAAAGTCACAGAAGTTCAAATTCTAACGTTGTAGCCAGTTTATTCATGGGAAGAGGGTGACTTAGATTTAGTGATTTAGCAGATGCCCTTATTCAGAGCAACTTACAACTGCTATCTTACAATCCAGAGATTGGGTGAAGGGTCTTGATCAAGGACCCAACAGTAGCAGCTTGGCAGAGGTGGGATTTGAGTAGGTTTGGCTATTGTTTGTGTTTTGTTGATTCAGACTCTGCTTATCGACTCCAAAATGGTGAAGAAAAAAATTTACCAGATGTTTAGGTATAAAGATTATATATAATATATAGTTTGAAATGGATTTCAACTGTATAATTTAGAGTGGAGCAAAAAAGTATTTAGTCAGCCACTGATTGTGCAAGTTCTCCTACTTAGAAAGATGAGAAGTCTGTAATTTTCGTCGTAGGTACACTTCAACTATGAGAGACAAAATGTGAAAAAACATCCAGGAAATTACATTGTAAATTATGGTGGAAAATAAGTATTTGGTCAATAGTAAAAGCTCAACTCAATTCTCAATAAAACATAACCTTTGTTGGCAATGACAGTGCTCAAATGTCTTCAGGTTTGTACACACTGTAGCTGGTATTTTGGCCCATTCCTCCATGCAGATCTCCTCTAGAGCAGTGATGTTTTGGGGCAACACGAACCTTCAACTCCCTCCACAAATTTTCTATGGGGTTGAGGTCTAGGCCACTCCAGGACCTTGAAATGCTTTTTACGGAGCCACTTCTTCCCACTTGCCCGAGCGTTGTTTGGGATCATTGTCATGCTGGAAGACCCAGCCACGTTCCATCTTCAGTGCTCTCACTGATGGAAGGAGGTTTTAGCTTAAAATCTCATGATACGTGGCCCCATTCATTCTTCCCTTAACCCAGATCAGTCGTCCTGTCCCCTCTGCAGAAAAACAGCCCCACAGCATGATGTTTCATCTTGTTGGATGTTTTGTCTTGTTTTAGTGCAGCCTACACTGTGTGCAGTTATTAGGCAAGTGAGTATTTTGACCATATCATAATTTTTATACACATTTTCCAACTCAAAGCTGTATAAACTGGAATGCTTATTGGATTTAAGCCTATCAGGTGATGTGTATTTGTGTAATGAGGGAGGGTGTGGCCTAAGGAGATGCAACACCCTACATCAAGGTTAATTATTAGGCAGCTTCTTTTTCTCAGGCAAAAGGGGCCAAAAAAAAGATTTATCTGACTCTGAAAAGTCAAAAATTGTAAAAAAAAAAAAAAAGTCTTCCAGAGGGATGCAGCACTCTTGAAATCACTAAGATATTGGGGCGTAATCACAGAACCATCAGACGTTTTGTTGCAAATAGTCAACAGGGTCGAAAGAAACGCGTAGAGAAAAAAAGACACAAATTAACTTCCAAAACATTTGAGAAGAATCAAACGTGAAGCTATTAGGAACCCATTATCCTCCAGTGATGTCATATTCCAGAACTGCAACCAACCTGATGTGCCCAGAAGTACAAGGTGTTCAGTGCTCAGAGACATGGTCAAGGTAAGGAAGGCTAAAACCTGACCACCACTGAACAAGACACACAAGTAGAAACGTCAAGACTGGGCCAAGAAATATCTGAAGACAGATTTTTCAAAGGTTTTATGGACTGATGAGATGACAGTGACTCTTGGCAGACCAGATGGATGGGCCCGTGGCTGGATCAGTAATGGGCACAGAGCTCCACTTCGACTCAAACGCCAGAAAGGTGGAGGTGGCCCAATAATTAGGCACACATGGATGTTCTCCTACGAAAGCCAAAACCTCACTTTTACTTTCTTAAACATTTAGGTTGGAGGTTTATTAACATTTTGGGTTGACCAAGAGCACTGTAGTTGTTCAAAAATAAAATTAATCCTCAAAAATAAAACTTGCCTAATAATTGTGCTCACAGTGTATTTACAACAGATACACTTTCCAAGAGTGTTGTAGCCAAGACCAAATCTTTAACTAGTTTACAACTTTAACTTTAATTAGTTTACATTCATTATGTTATAGAACTATTAATGAATAATATTATTTCATCATAGATTTTGTCAAATATCACTTTAAAATAATATATAGCCTAAAATTATTATTAATTATTATTACCTTACAGTCAATCAAATTAAGGCAAAGTAACTTTTGGAAGCAAAATGATGGTGATGATTCTGTTTCCCTTCTTCTCTCAAACTTAATCAGAATCACCACATAAAGTCACCTGAATATAACCAACAGCAACAAACTGCCTCTGTTGGCCTTTTTCTGCCACGTTGAACTGCTCAGCTCAGAAGAAGGTTATTTGATAAAAGCTGGAAATACAAACCATTCATTTTCACACGTGTAAGCATTTGCCCTGGAGCTCTGAAGCTAATTTTCTCAGCGAGTAAACACTTAAATGACTTTAAATGTCTATCCTCGAAAACATGCCTTGCCTAACTGACTAGACCTGATTTTCACACATACAACCCGGGTCATTACCAGGCTACCATGTCCTACATAAAATCCCTGCTTTTGTGTCTTTCATACATGTAGGCTTTGCGCAGTAATTTACCAGGTCGCACCCTTATGCACATAAAAGACCCGTTTTACATGACGTGACGTACAGCAACACCACATACAATGGACACAAAGGATTTGGTCGAGCTTGCTTTTTTTAACACCTGAGTTTGTTTGTCAGTTCTTTCAGGCTTGACATCTCTTTCGGTTTGAGGTTCAGTCAGTCTGAGATGAGATGAGCTGACATGGAGCGTTATCCTGCTGAAAGTAGCCATCAGAAGTGGTACACTCTGGTCATAGAGGGATGCACATGATCAGCAACGATACTCGGGTAGGCTGTGATGTTTACACAATGCTCAATTGGTATTAAGGGTCCCAAAGTGTGCCAAGAAAATATCCCCCACGCCATAACACCATCACCCTGAACCGTTGATACAAGGCAGGATGGATCCATGCTTATATGTTGACCCATTGTCTGAAAATATCAGCAGAAATCGAGACCAGGCAATGTTTTTCCAATCATCTGTTGTTCAATTTTGGTGAGCCTGAGCCTGTCTTAGCTGACATTAGTGGGAACCGGTGTGGTCTTCTGCTGTTGTAGCCCATTTGCTTCAAGATTTGACACGTTGTACATTCAGTGATGCTCTTGCTTCCCCATTCTTATGCTTGGTTTGAACTTCAGCAGGTCGTCTTGACCATGTCAACATGCCTAAACTCATTGAGTTGCTGCCTTGTGTTTGGCTGCTTAGATATTTGTGTTAACAAGCAGTTGTGTATATGATACACTCCGATACATTCTTAAACCTGTCGTCTGTTATGGGGGTGATTCTAGAAATGAGAAATCAATTTTCTTACCATTTGTGAGGCAAGCAGTAAAGGCTATATTTCATTGTTAAAATGTTAGGTTTAAATCATATTCATTCTATGGTTGTAACATTTTTTCAAGACAAACTGTTAAAGAAAACAACCAAAAAGAAGACTTTGTATTTTTAGGGGTGCTGGGACTAGAAGATAATGGTTTCAATCCCTCAGCTCAGGAGCAGATTATCAGCATTTGTTTAGACACATTCAGCCTAATAATTACTTTGGGAATTGTTCTAGAGTTCAACCCCACAGATTGCTGTGTTAGTCAGTGCACGACTTTGACTGCGGGGAACAGACGTAATAATGGTCTGATTCTGATTGTCTTATGGTGAGTAGTACTCCTTTGTTTGTATCCTCACTACCTCTGTATTTTATCTAACCTACAGTGGTGCTTGAAAGTTTTTGAACTCTTTAGAGGTTTCTATATTTCTGCATAAATATGACCTAAAACATCATCAGATTTTCACAGTCCTAAAAGTAGATAAAGAGAACCCAGTTAAACAAATGAAACAAAAATATTATATTATATTAGTGAGTGGAAAAAGTATGTGAACCTCTTGGATTAGCAGTTAATTTGAAGGTGAAATTAGAGTCAGGTGTTTTCAGTCAATGGGATGACAATCAGGTGTGAGTGGGCACCCTGTTTTATTTAAAGAACAGGGATCTATCAAAGTCTGCTCTTCACAACACAGGTTTGTGGAAGAGTATCATGGTACGAACAATGGAGATTTCAGAGAAAAGAGTTGTTGATGCTCATGAGCCTGGAAATGGTTACAAAACCATCTCTAAAGAGTTTGGACTCCACCAATCCACAGTCAGACAGATTGTGTACAAATGGAGGAAATTCAAGACCATTGTTACCCTCCCCAGGAGCATTCTAGCATAAGAACCTTATCCCATCTGTTAAACATGGTGGTGGTAGTATCATGATTTGGGCCTGTTTTGTTGCATCTGGGCAGGACGGCTTGCCATCATTGATGGAACAATGAATTCTGAATGATATCAGAGAATTCTAAAGGAAAATGTCAGGACATCTGTCCATGAACTGAATCTCAAGAGAAGGTGGGTCATGCAGCAAGACAACGCCCCTAAGCACACAAGTCGTTCTACCAAAGAATGGTTACAGAAGAATAAAGTTCATGTTTTGGAATGACCAAGTCAATGTCCTGACCTTAATCCAATGGAAAAGTTGTGGAAGGACCTGAAGTGAGCAGCTATGTGAGGAAAAAAACCCACCAAACCATCCCAGAGCTGAAGCTGTTCTGTACAGAGGATGGGCTAAAATTCCTGCCAAGCCGGTGTGCAGACTGCTCAACAGTTACAGGAAAAAATTTATATGCAGTTATTGCTGCACAGGGGGGTCACACAGATACTGAAAAGCAAAGGGTAACATACTTTTTCCACCACTACTATGTAATGTTTGATCATTTCGTCAATAAATAAATGCCAGTCTAATATGTTGTTATCATTTGTTTAACTGGGTTCTCTTTTCACTTTTAGGACTTGTGTGCAAAATTCTGATGGTTTAGATCATAGTTATGCAGACAGAAGAAATATAGAAAATTCTAAAGGTTTCACAAACTTTAAAACACTAATACTAACTATATAAACTGGTTCACATTCACTCAAGTCATTCTTTAATTTTGCTGATCTTCTGTGTTGTTTGTAATACTTTCTATCAATGCATTTTTTGCTTCTGTCAAACAAAAAACAAAAGTGTCTGGTCCGGTTGCTGTATTTTTTATAAGTATTGTGAATTTAAACAAATTAAAGGGATGCTGTTTAGATGGTAGAGTTCCACTCGCGTTGTGACTGGGATCTCATTTACACATAGTTTTCTTGTCAAAATACTCATTATATTGACATTACAGTAACATAAAAACGATGTGACTATGGTAATGTTCAGTAAGTGTTTAACAGAACAAAATGCAGTGGTTAAATTGTGTGACTGTTTGAGGAAAATGGCCAGTTATGTGTATTACGAATTATAGTTGATGGGTCTATAAGGAAAAGCCGTTGCTCTTCCTTTTCCCCTATGATGCCAGACATATGGCAGTGCATCTATCACACTACATTCAGCAGCACTGTCTATTTAGTGGATAAAAAAATATTCCAGTGTAAAAGCATGGAACAGTGTTATGTAAGAATAACCTACTGCTCTCTCAAATCCTTCTGGTGACCGTGTCCTGCACAATCTATCTTTGTCACAGCTTGCGTGAGGTGCTGCACTTTAAGCCTGTTATTACCATACGTTAACGCATGTGTGCGATCTGTGAGACTAATCACCGTTGCAGTCCAGACAAATAAAAAGGTTTGAGAAGCGATTACAAGTCGTTCCTTCATTACTCTACCTAAATTGACTAACTTAATAAAACAGTAAAGGACACTTCGAAACTAGTACACATGGGATATGTGAAACGATCTAGCTACATTGCCGATAGGAAATCATCCATACGCCCCTTTGAAATAGTGACTTTTACATTTACAGCATTTAGCAGACGCCCTTATCCACAGCCACTTACATTTGATACAGTCTTACAATCCAAGCAATTAAGGGCCTTGCTCAAGGACCCAACAGTGGCAGCTTTTGACTGAGGTGGGGTTTGAACCTGGACCTTCTGGTTCATAGTCCTGCACCTTAACCACTAGGCCACCACAGTCCCCTAGGCCACTTTTATAGCCTGAAATCCTACTTCACATTAGGCATGGTGTTTTAGGTTTTAGGTTTAGCTTATGAATTTCAGTCCAAAACGTTCAGTCTTATCTGACTATAAAACCCATTGCCACATGGAGGAAGCCTAAACAAAACTCAATGTGGCACTTTTTTCCGTAAATGTTTCTCATTTTGCCATCCTGCCATAAAGTCCAGTTTTGTGTGGAGCTTGTGAGATTGTTGTCACAGGCACAGACCGAACAATCTCACCCATACAAATCATTATGCATAATGTATAAGTGTAGGGTTTTTAATTTGGCGAGCTATAACATAGGCTACGCTTAAATAGGTGGGCATGTTTTACCCTTTTAAATAAATTTTACCCTTTAATATATACATATCAATATATTTTAAGAGTATTTGAACAGCTGTACAACTATCTGTACAATTAAGATTTTCTGTTTCGTAATTTTGTAAATTTAAGACGCTCTAAAATCATTTATATGTAGCTACAGTGTAAACTGTAGAATCCAATGAACCTACAAATCACTTGGGAAACGGCGCCCTCTGGTGCCTAAACGTCCTAATCACATGACTGCGACTTAACGGCGTTCAACGTGGACAGAATTAGTGGGATTTCACCATACTATTTAAAGAATGTAAAATATATTATTTTGTTCTAAATATCTGCAAATCAACTAGCAGCAAACGCTCATTCTATTCTATATACGCCATATTCTGAATACACACTTGTATACACAATAGTTTGAAGTGGTTTCCATTTATTTATTTATTTACTTGTTTATTTTTATTATTTCTACTATTTTTATTTATTTTTATTTATTTATTTATTTTGTAGTAAAATTTGGTACGCTACATTGTCATGTGACAACGAGCTAGTGAAATGCTACATGGGATGAGTAGTTTCTTTCATAGCCGTCACTGGCTGCAACTGTATTCTACTATTAATTTTTTATTTTAATTTGGGCACTTCATGGTTCTACTGTGAAATTTCGTAGTACAACTGTAAACTTGGTTGACTATGAACTGACCATGAATTATTTAATAGTTGTACTATGAATGTTTGTGGTAATTTAGCCACTTCATGCTTCTACTGTCAAATTTCACAGTGCATTTTTTCCTGGGCAGTCCCGCGCAAAAGCAAAGAAACTACTGAAACCAGGGGTCACGTCTTCCATTCTTCACTGTGTGGCATTTAGTTTTCAATTAATTTCCTTTAGTTGTCTTTAAGTCACTCTTTTTTCTTTAAAAGTCAACAGATGTTTTTTTTTCTCAGCATGCCAAATTTAGAAATCGCGAACAGCCATCGCATTAGTTTGCAGTCTCCACCTCACTTGTTCATTTATTAAAATGGCATATTGTTACTTTTTTCAGCATGGCGTGGTTCTCTCCGACAGATGTCGCTGTGGCTTGTACTTTACTCTTCGGTGATCATCAACGTGCCACTTTCACTTTTAGGTTCCCACCTCCAACAACACACAGATAATCAATTTTCTGCACAGTACTTTGCCGACAATTATGGAGAATTTGACTGGCTTGCACAGAGCCAGGACCTTAACTCCATTAGCCACCTTCATAATTAGGTGGAATGCCAACAGTGAGCCAGTATTTATAGTCCAACATCAGTGTCTGATTTCAGTCATCTAGTGGACAGCCTTCTGAGAGAAGTTTAGGCTGTTTTGATAGCAAAGGAGGAAAACCTCTATACAAATATCCATGCTTTGGATGTCATTCTTTGGTTTCCAAACACTTTTGACTAGATAGTGTAATACTGATGATGCTGAAGTTTACTCTACAGGCTTCATGAGACCAATTTATAGAAAGTGCATAGAAATTTTAGTTTAGCATCTGCTGTACACTTTTTGGACGCTGGCTGTGGGTCTAGCATTGGAAGGTGGCCTTTACT
Source organism: Ancistrus triradiatus (assembly GCA_025084515.1). Lineage (NCBI taxonomy): Eukaryota > Metazoa > Chordata > Actinopteri > Siluriformes > Loricariidae > Ancistrus > Ancistrus triradiatus. Next base: position 287,739 of record JAJAGP010000458.1, on the reverse strand, counting down.
GTCATATTTTCTTCCTTTGAGTTCGTGGTTCAATGTGACGAACTGGATGACAGTTCATCTAGTCCTAGGTTGTGACGCCAACGTACCATAGTTGAACCCTTGCATTGTATACGACATATTGAGTCATCTGCAGAGTAGGCTAGAAGGGGTTTCTCTTGGCCATGTCTGAGACTTGTATGTGGCAGCAAGGACAATAGAGAGCTTATTTTCTCAGTGTAGTAGAATGCCTTTGGCACTTACACAGTTGTGAAACCACAACGAAACTTGGTGTCATTAAGCAGCTTACGATATCACTATTGAGCAATTTAAAGACATATCACTGAAGTGGCTGTCAGTTGTCAATGTATACACTTGGGCCAGAGTTTACATATATTAGTCACTGGCTATATCCCTCATTTCTAGTAAAAGATTTGATATATCCATAAACTGCTTTTAACTGTGTTCATAGATAAGATTTAACCAAAATGAGGAAATGTCTAGTGTTTAGCTGGCCACAGATCAACGGTCATTGTGTTTTGTAGACAAATGAAAGAAAGCGCCTAAATACAGACTAGCTAATTGAGTGATTGCATATGTACATATGTATTTAAAAAATCTTTATATTAATCTTGTTTTACCCCCAGTTATTACTGGTTGGGTTGCAGAACTTATGCAAGCATAAATGTGCCCTGGACAGAATGACATTTGTCGTTCCAACACCAGGTGTTTATTCGCTCCACTCCCTCAGACACAGCCAATAGTGACTGGATGTGACACAAGACCTGGCCAGAAGACCCTGCTGGGACTTGAACCCAGAATGCCGTGTCACCTGAGCACCACTGCAAATATTATTTCTGCTTTTTTTATATTCTATACATGTTTAATCCAACATAGGGTCATTAGGGCAGGGAAGGGCCAACCCTGGAGCAGGTGTCAGTCCATCACTGGGCACAAGCATACACACACACACACACCACACACACACACACACAATACACACTGACAATGGCACCAGCAGGACTGTCTGTCAGAATATGGGAGGAACCAGGAGTACTTTTTCTTGGTTCTTGACAATGTTTCGCCTTTCATCAGAAAGGCTTCTTTAGTTCTAGAAGCAGTTGTTGAATCCCAGGTATTTTATCTGTAGTAGTGTTGTCACCTTGGAGGTGGTTCTGAGAGTAATCGACCCACCCTGTCAACAACTGAGTCATTAGGATAACAGCCCAGGAAAAATGTACTGTGAAATTTCACAGTAGAACCATGAAGTGGCCAAATTACCATCAAAAATGCATAGTAGAACTGTGAACTTCATGGTCAAACTGTGAAAGAACCTCTTGGATTAGCAGTTAATTTGAAGGTAAAATTAGAGTCAGGTGTTTTCAATCAATGGGATAAAAATCAGATGTGAGTGAGCACCCTGTTTTATTTAATTAGAACAGGGATCTATCAAAGTCTGCCCTTCACAACACAGCACGAACAAAGGAGATTTCTGAGGACCTCAGAAAAAGAGTTGTTGATGCTCATCAGGCTGGAAAAGGTTACAAAACCATCTCTTAAAGGGTTTGGACTCCACCAATCCACAGTCAGACAGATTGTGTACAAATGGAGGAAATTCAAGACCATTGTTACCCTCACCAGGAGTGGTTGACCAAGGACAAGGCGTGTAATAGTTGGCGAGGTCACAAATGTCCCCAGGGTAACTTGTAAGCAACTGAAGGCCTCTCTGACATTGGCTAATGTTAATCTTGCTGAGTCCACCATCAGAAGAACACTGAACAACAATGAGGAAGCATGAGGTTGCAAGGAGACCCAGGAAAAAATGTACTATGAAATTTGACAGTAGAACCATGAAGTGGCCAAATTACCACCAAAATTCATAGTACAACTGTTAAATAATTCATGGTCACTTCATATTACACCATGTTTACAGTTGTACTATGAGATTTCACAGTCGAACCATGAAGTGGCCAAATTACCATCAATAATGCATAGTAGAACTGTGAACTTCATGGTCAAACTGTGAAAATTCACATTAAAACTGTCAAGCAATTCACACTTTTACTATGAAAATTCACAGTACATTTTTTCCTGAAGAAAGCCACTGCTCTCCAAAAAGAACATTGCTGCTCGTCCGCAGTTTGCTAAAGATCAGGTGGACAAGCCAGGAGTCTATTGGAAGAATGTTTTGTGGACCAATGAGACCAAAATAGAACTTTTTGATTTAAATGAAAAGCCTTATGTTTGGAGAACTATGTCTATGTCTAATTGTACATAGATGGCCTCCTTATTTCCTATTTCAAACAATCTGCCTTTTCTGTCTAGAATGTGAACATTTGTCTCCTAAGAAGGAAGCATTTTGGACGAGAGGTGAAACGTCTTGAACAACCAAGTAGTCTACCATAACCTGCCTGACTGAGAGCCTGAATGTTACTATTAATATACTATTATTTAAATGAAAAATTGTAACTTGCTAACAAATAGCTATAATAATGTAACTAATCATTTATCTTTATTAATTCTTATTAGTAGTAAATACACAGAAAATTCATTATTTTTGCGTAACTTTCGGTTCATTTTCAGTACAGGTTAGCGGATTAGCCTTATTTGTACATTAAACAGGCGCTTCTGAGAAAAGTTATTTTTTCTCTACCTGTTTTGTGACAACCTCTTCTCCTGCTTTAGGATTGGCCAGCGGCTTATACACAACCAGCATTCCGCCAATCAGAGAGCAGAGACGTTGCTTCACGAACAGTTTACAAGGAAACATTTGGGGTAACTTGACACAGACATCGAATCTAATTCCAGTTTCAGCACCTTCATCGTAGACATGGCTTATCCCGGATACGGTGGTGTAAGTGATAATTACGTCGTTATGACATATTTCGAAATGCAAATTTCTTTTTGTATGGATTTACGGCTAATCAGTTTAACACGGAAATGGAGGGGGGTGGGAATGTTCCTGATCGGGCATAATAACGTTTTATAACTGTTTATTATAGGGTTATTGAAGGATAACGGGGCCATATGTTAAGAGAATAAACACCAGCCTTTGGGATTTACATTCCTGGGTTTGATTTAAATGAAATGAAAAAGGCCTTTCGTGCGGAAATATGAAGTTGCTATGAGTGGGTGGGTGCTAGGTGGGTTTACAAGCAGTAATACACGGCATTGTAAGGGCAGCGATTACAGCAATCGGAAGAAAAGTGCAACTAAGCTCCGAATTTATTGTGAATGCGATTCTATCCTATTCAAGTCCAGAACGAGTTTTCGATTGCAACCGGTTGCTTCCGAAAGTGTCCGAAATATGACGCCTGCATTTTAAAACTGTGAATTAGGAAAACATGATGTTCCTTATTAGAAGAGTATTTCATTTGAACAGCCGTAAAAACATAACGGTTCTCTCTTTGACGCCGTGTTTTGCACATAAACTGTGTTTTTGCTCTCAACGTCCCGACATGGTTAGACCAAGCTTGTCATTGTGTACGTATTGTACCAACTTTATGCTGTTTGGCCGCCATATTTTTACGCCGTACTGTTACAACATGCTTTCAGTGTCCCTCTGTGTTGTATAATTAATGCTAGCCTTTGGCTGTGATGTGGACTTAATATAATAGTTCAGGGTTGCTTTAAAAGTGAGGCTACAACCAACGAGCATTGTCTTGCTGGTCCAAGCTGGCTTATACTGGTCCAAGCTGGTTTATGTTGTTTTTTTGCTGGTCTAAACTGGTGTATGTTGTTTTTTGCTGGTTTATGCTTTTCCAGTGCTGCTATAGCTGAGCATCATGGTGGTTTCAGTTAAGGTAACTGACCAAAATGTTGAGGGTTCAAGTCCCAGTACTGCCAAGCTGGCACTGTTGTGCCCTCGGGCAAAGACAGAGGATTGTAGCCCTCAGTTTTAAGTGAGTCTGGATAGGTCTCTGTTGATGTTGAAAATGTAATCTAGCATGACATGACATACTGGTGACCAGTGTAATGTGGGACTGTGGTAGACTAGTGAGTAAGGTACTGGACTATGGACCATTTACATTTACAGCATTTAGCAGATGCCCTTATCCAGAGCGACTTAGAATTTGATACAATCTTACAATCCAAGCAATTTTGAGTTAAGGGTCTTGCTCAAGGACCCAACAGTGGCAGCTTGGCAGAGGTGGGATTTGAACCCTGGACCTTCTGCTACCACAGTCCCAGAAGGACCAGAAGGTCTAGACTTCAAATCTCACCTCTGCCAAGATGTCACTGTTGGGTCCAACCCACAATCTCTTGGATTGTAAGATTGCATCATTTGTAAGTCACCCTGGATGACCAAACCAATATCCAGTGCTAATGATCAGCCTACTCACCATACCACTATCCCATGCAAGTGACCATCATTCCCATTGTCCAAAAAAGACATCATATACTGGTCATGTCTGGCCTTTGCTGTCTTTTAGCAAGGCCTAAGGTCCCGAGTAGTGAGAGGGTCCAAGCAGAGATTTGCCTAATTTGGCATGGATAAAATCTGATGACCATTGGGCTCAACAAGATGCAGTAAAACCTTCACTCGGCAACCCCTGAGGCTGTCTCTTTGTCACATGCTCACTCTGCAGGAACTGGGGACGATCGTAGCTCTAGAATGCTGTGTATGGGGACTTTTTTTAGCTCCTACTTCAAGGTACACATTTTTCTCAGTGCTGAGGAACCCTGGGTGGGGTAAGAGTGGTGAAAGTATGCTCTGAGTGGTCCAGATGTACCATGATTAGTCCAGACGTAGTGACTCAAGTGTATAGTGATTGGTCACTTATCTTGGAGAAAAAAAAAACACACACAGACAAAAAAAATTCGCATTACATTCGTTACTTCAGCTGTTGGGTACGAAAGTGCCTTTAAATGACCAAAACGTCAAAAAGTACATCTTTTGCTTAACGGCTGAAAGTTTTTACTTGACTGCAAAAGTTAGCTGGGAATACACTTTGCAGGCCATTAGCTTGCTAGTTGTTGTGCAAGACCCATGTGTTCCTCACGCTTTTACTGTCTTCCCACATTCCTGATGTGTAGTTGTACAAACGTTTGACGAAACGCATGTGTGTACTCGTTTCTGCCCTCTCTATGACGTGGATTTTGTGCAAACGTGCTGCCCACAGGCATGACGTGGAGTTCCTGTTTAATGTAGAAGGCGTACTGCTTTACAAGCAGCATGGACCTGCTGAAATAACGAGCAAGAGATTAACAGCAGATTTACACAATCTGGATTTTTTTCACTCGAACATTGCCACAGACTTTGCTTTGGCTTCCTTGGCTGCTCATGCCAACCTATTATAGTGCTATTGATTTAGTCTTACCACATACAGGGTAAAAACACACGTGACAGGGGCACCACTGGTCTGTCACATACCTCAGATCCAATACCCATCCCAGAGTTGGAGCTATAACTTCAGAGCCCCCGATGAGGCAGAACTTAGGAACACAAATTTACCCAACCCTTGGTCTTTTAGGTGCCAGATGCTCAATTGGGTGCTGAGCTCCTCCTGCACCGGACCCTGTTTGGTCTTTTAGCGGAAACCTCACCTCGCCAGTGGCAGGATATGAACCAAGGTGGTTGTTTCTGCCACTGAGCCACTGTGGTTATGTTGATGTGAGGTTTCAGTTGCATTTGAAGTTGGCAAAGGGTTTCACTGTTTCTGGGGTCTGGTTAAGAATAGATCAAGATGGGACTAGTGCATGTAGGGGCTGGGAAGGGCCTGGCACCCAATGGTCTGGTGGTTGAAAGACCAGGGGTTGTGTATAGGTATGTTCCTAAGCCCAAAGGGACAGTGGTGGCCTAGTGAATAAGGTACTGGACTATGGACCAGAAGGTCCAGGGTTCAAATCCACAGTTGGGTCCTTCAGCAAAGCCCTTAACCCACAATTGCTTTCAGTTGTAAGACGCTCTGGATAAGGGTGTCTGTTAAATGCTGTAAATGTAAGTTCCCATATGGAGATTGGGAACTGGGTCTGTTGTATGTGATGCAGACGAGGGTTTGTAACTTATTTTCATTAGAAAAGCACCAACACATGTAATTCAGCAAATTCACAATTTCATCACATTTCCCTGAACTCAATCCCATTTACTTAGCTTATTTATAATGGAAGTCTAAAGGGAGATGTTAGGGGGAAGGGAGCTAGGATGTGTTTATACAAAACAAAAAATATTTTTGTAGAAGGCTTGGAATTCCGGAATTGGAATTCCGACCCAAAGTATTAATAGATACAGGAGCAAACGTCAGTGACAGTTTGCAGGTACAATGAATACACTCATTGACCAAAAAATCACCAAGATGGAGTTGTTGGAATCGACTGAACCTTTATATGTATGAATGTAATGATGATATCTGGAACAATATTAGAGTGAAAGGATACATTTATTGGGAAAAACTGTACAATTTAAAGGAGGCTCTAGTACCCTCTTAAACCTGGATAGAAGATCAGATACGGTTTGGCATGGGAGGCATACAGATTTCATATGGTTTCATGCGGCACATTTGAGCACAGATGTTGTAGCTGGGCCTGTAGATCCTCATCCCATCACACCAGCAGTTCACAGTGTCAGTCCACTCGAGCCTGACCATCATTGGATCCCAAACAGAACCTGGATTCGTCGCTAAAGACGATACGGTTCCAGTCTGTGGCAATCCAGGTTTCTCGTTCAAGACACCACTGAAAATGAAGGCAACGGTGGCTCTCTGTCAATGGCAGGACTTGTAATGGGTAACGTGACAACAAATGTCCTTCTTCTAAGCGCCTGGAAATGGTCCAGGCAGAGACGGGCGTGTAGTGAAGGTGCCACCTGTGTCTGGATGGTGGACAATGAAACTGTGGGTGCTGCTCGTGTATTTTCGGAACAGTTGATCTTCTCCACTGGTGGTCTGTCTGGGCCGTCCCGAGCCTGTTCGTCGTGTGTGCATGCGGTCACGGAACCCCTGTTCCCAGCACCTCCTAAGATCTAGGTCAGAACAGCCTAGATGGCAGGCAGTTCGTCAAAACGACCGTCCTGCTTCTCTGACTCCAATGGTGCACCCCCTCTCAAAGTCTTTCAACTGGACAAAGTGTCTAGCAGTCAACAATCTCACCAAGAGGTACGCTAGCTTAAAGTAGCCTCTGAGAGCCTTTTTATAGGGCAGCGGTGGAAGCATATTAACGCCGTCTTGTGGCAAGACCCAGGGTCTAATCAGACCACGCCTGTAATCATTAACATATCTGCCTGAGACGTAAGCGCATGCGTTTTTTTTGTATACAGTGGTGCTTGACAGTTTGTGAACCCTTTAGAATTTTCTATATTTTTGCATAAATATGATCTAAAACATCATCAGATTTTCACACAAGTCCTAAAAGTAGATAAAGAGAACCCAGTTCTGTGAAAATCTGGACTTGTGTGAAAATCTGATGATGTTTTAGGTCGTATTTATGCAGAAATATAGAATATTCTAAAGGGTTCACAAACTTTCAAGCACCACTGTAGGTAATTGTGAGAAAAATTCAGTATCATGAATCGAATCAAATGTATGTTTACACCTCTGGTAATGTGACAAATAGTAAGGATTTTGACAGGGCATAATGGTTTTCTAAAAGCACTGTAGATTTTTGCGTTGTGTTCTTGTCACTGTGGAAAATTTGCAAGACTGGTTGGCTTGCAAAATCAAAACAGGCCTGAACTTGACTTTGATGCGTGTTTTCGGTAAAGAAAATTTTAGGTAAAGTGGAGGGTTCCTCTCAGAATGGGTGTGTCAGTGGGAGAGTAAAGGTGGTCTAAGTGAACAGTGTGGAATGGACGACTTTCACTATGAGAGATTCTGGTTGCACACTACACACCTGAAAGAGGAACGTAGTAAAGGCCCTATTGTGTTGCGTTATTGTATATCCTGTGATGCAGACGCCAGAAAATGAAATCTACTGCTAGGAAGACATTGTGACAATGGGGCGGAGAAAGCTGTTAAACTCTTATGCCAGCCCAGAAGGGTTTGTGTTCATATACTGCTCTTTCTTTGTCAGATTGTTTCTTTTCTATGCATTCCGTCTGTGGCCATGGTCGGTGAGCAGCAACTCTTATCTATGAAATACGAGTTGAAACACTGTGTGCGGAGAAACCATTATTTGCAATTTCCCGTTTCCAAACATGTAGTGGCTTCTCTCGCTTTGACTCATAATGATACTGGGTAACATTTACCAGGAATTTCCCTGAGTTGTGTTATTTCCATACACAGTCATATCAGATATTATGGCCACCTTTTGTTTCTGCAAGCCCATTATATCAGCTCTGTTTACCATATAGGAGGACTTTGTAGTTCTGTAATTACAGACTGTAGTCCATCTGTTTCTCTACATACTTTGTTAGCCTCCTTGCTCTCGGTTCATCAATGGTCAGGACCCCTACAGGACCATCTCAGATCAGGTCTTATTTGTTGGGTGGATCATTCTCAGCACTGCAGTGACTCTGATGTGGTGTGATAGTGTGTGTTGTGCTGGTATGAGTGGATCAGACGTAGCAGTGCTGCTGGAGTTTTTAAACACTGTGGTCACTGACTGTCCACACTGTTAGACACTCCTACTTAGTTGGTCCACCTTGTAGATATAAAGTCAGAGACAGTAGCTCATCTGTTGCTGCACAGTTTGTGTTGGCCATCCTATAACCCGTCAGCAGTGCTCATAGAACGCTGCCTACAGGGCGCTGCTGGCTGGATATTTCTGGTTGGTGGACTATTCTCAGTCCAGCACTGACACTGAGGTGTTTAACAACTCCAGCAGCACTGCTGTGTCTGATCCACTGTTACCAGCACCACACACACTAACACACCACCACCATATCTGCATGACCCACCTTCTCTTGAGATTCAGTTCATGGACAGATGTCCTGACATTTTCCTTTAGAATTCTCTTATATAATTCAGAATTCATTGTTCCATCAATAATGGCAAGCTGTCCTCAGATGCAGCAAAGCCGTCCCAAACCATGATACTACCACCACCATGTATCACAGATGGGATAAGGTTCTTATGCTGGAATGCAGTGTTTTTCTTTCTTCAAACATCACGCATTTTTTTAAACCAAAAAGTTCTATTTTGGTCTCATACATCCACAAGACATTCTTCCAATAGCCTTCTGGCTTGTCCACGTGATCTTTAGCAAACTGCAGACGAGCAGCAATGTTCTGTTTGGAGAGCAGTGGCTTTCTCTTTGTAACCCTGCCATGCACACCATTGTTGTTCAGTGTTCTTCTGATGGTGGACTCATGGACATTTTTGTTGGTCGACCACTCCTGGGGAGGGTAACAATGGTTTTGAATTTCCTCCATTTGTACACAATCTGTCTGACTGTGGATTGGTGGAGTCCAAACTCTTTAGAGATGGCTTTATAACCTTTTCCAGCCTGATGAGCTTCAACAACTCTTTTTCTGAGGTCCTCAGAAATGTTCGTGCCATGATACACTTCCACAAACATGTTGTGAAGAGCAGACTTTGATAGATCCCTGTTCTTTAAATAAAACAGGGTGCCCACTCACACCTGATTGGCATCCCATTGATTGAAACACCTGACTCTAATTTCACCTTCAAATTAACTGCTAATCCTAGAGGTTCACATACTTTTGCCACTCACTAATATGTAATATTGGATCATTTTCCTCAATACGTAAATTATCAAGTATAATATTTTTGTCTCATTTGTTTAACTGGATTCTCTTTATCTACTTTTAGGACTTGAAAATCTGAAGATGTTTTAGGTCATATTTATACAGAAATATAGAAAATTCTAAAGGGTTCACAAACTTTCAAGCACCACTGTATGTTGTAGCGGCAGGGAGATGATACTTAATCTTGCTGTAGCCTTTCTGTCAGCTCTAACATCATCTGTTGACCTCTATCATCAAAAAGGCATTAGGGAATAGTGACTTGTGGATTGTTTTGGACTGTAGGTATGGGTGCATCACAGGGGCAACAACGGTATTAAGGGTATTAAAAAGGGTATTAAAATGATTACTGTTAACACCTGATTAAGGCATTAATAGTTGCAGCTTTCCTAGCAAAAAATTTCCTTTTTTGGAGACTCTCCTACCAGTAACACTGGGCACAAGGTGGAGACCAACCCTGAACAGGGTGCCAACCCATCACAGGGCAAATGTGCACACACATAATCAGTCACACTGGTACACTTTGGAATGTGGGAGGAAAACCTAAAAACTATTTATTAGTGTATTTATTAGTGACTATTTATTAGTGTAATGGTTATGTCTCCACGCATAATGAACCCTCTCTTCTTCTTTCAGTATGGTGGCCCTATGCCAGGTGCCCCAGGAGGGTACACTCTTCAATATGGTGGCTATCCTGCAAACTTTGGTGCACCCCCTGCTCAAGACCCCATGTGGGGCTACTTCACTGCTATAGCCGGTCAGGTGAGTTCAAAATGAGCCGATCTAATCTGTTAATCTGGGTTTGAGCAGATATTCCAATGAGCAGTGGGCAGTTATACCCATTGCCAAAAAAAATAACACACCAAGAAGGAGTTGTTGGATTTGAATGAAACTTATATTTGTGAATGTAATGATGAGATATGTAAGTACTTAAAATATTAATTGAAAGGATACGTTTATTGGGGAAAACTGTACAATTGAAACAATCTCTCACTGAGAGGTACCCAAAAGTAGCCTCTGAGAGCCTTTTTATAGGGCTGCGGGAAGCAGTTTTACGCCCTCTTGTGGCAAGACCCAGTGTGTAATCAAACCTGTAATCAATCACATATCTGCGAGTTTTGCAGCAACCTTTCCATTGGATGAAGAAGTCGAACGTCAATTTATCACAAGACTTTGTTTCCAGGATGGTGAGGTGGATGCTGAAGAGCTCCAGAGGTGTTTAACACAGACTGGCATCAGTGGCACCTACGCTCGTAAGTGTGGAATTGCACGATTTTCTCGGATATAATGTGTGAATTTTCAACAGTACAACATGTTCCATTTATTTCCAGCCTTCAGTTTGGAGACCTGTAGGATTATGATTGCCATGCTGGATGTATCCTTTATAAAATGTGAAAAACATCTGTTTAGGAAAAGCTCCCCCTCTCTTTTAAATGGTTTCCTCAGTGTTATAATTTGTGTAGCCTGGGGTGTTACTTGAATTCTTGTGCTTTCTATTCATAAGACGTTCACTGTCTGGGTTGAAGACATTGATCAATCATTTACACTCCAGGTATGAGAGGTAATGGTAACGACTAGTCTGAAGGTCATATGTTCCAATAAACAAGATGAGGATAAAGGTTTGAGTTGGGAGGTTCCATTAACACTACTTGGCAAACATTTTCCAAATCCAAAACTGCAAAATTTGACAGCTTTTTGCAGCTTTTTCTCCAAACATTTAATGCACTAATAATCCAATAACTGTAGAGATTTAGTCCGGGTTTACATAACTGCAACCAGCCAATAATCTCACAGAAGGATGTGATGTAAACTTCAGACTTCAATAATTAAATAATCTTCATTTTCTCAAGCACATAGTGTGGTTTGGTTCGGAGTCTCCGCAAATGTGTTTGGTACCTGTTTCGCAATGCTGTGTTCAATTCCAGGGTTGCCAGATCCCGCGAGAGAAACAAGTAACCAGGTCTATGGAAACAAGCCCAGAAGAACCAAAGTCTCTTAGAATAAGTGGACCTGGCAACCATTCTTCTGGGCTATGTTTGCGTGCATGTGCAGACATATTTTCATGACCACTTGAAAAATCAGCTAACTGCAGAAATCCTGTTATGATCGGATTATTAAGGGCATGTAAACACGCTTGCAACAATGAGCACATGGTCCAGTCCGAGAAAATACAGTGTAAGTGTCTGGCGCCATCTGGTGGAAAAGCAAGTACGAATGGAATTGCAAGTACTCAGTAGGATTCTGCATCGAAGTACCTATTCTGCAATGAGAACCTGATATTGAGATACAACCACGATTCTGTGCCAATGTCTGTGAGACCAAACACTGTAACTAATGAACTGAATTATAATTACTGAAAGGAGAGTTGAAATTGGGCAGAGTTTTTTATTAAAACATGTAAAGCCTCAATACAGCTCACTACTGTGGGTATTTGTGCTCTAGTTTTGGGCTGATTGGCGAGACACAGAAATTAAATCTAATTAAAAACTTATATTGAATATCAGTTTCTAGTTTCCTTAACCATTGTGCTGTAGAGAGACTACACAGGAAAGATGGGCTTCAGCGAGTTCAAAGAGCTGTTCACTGCGCTTAATGGCTGGAAGCAGAACTTCATGATGGTGGATCGAGACAACAGCGGCAGCGTGGAACCTCACGAGCTCTCTCAGAGTATTTCCAGCATGGGTGAGTTGGCATGCATCAGTTAAGCGGTACTATGTAGTTTGGTGATCCATAGTACAGAGCATTATGGATCACACCCTCCCACGTTTCCTATTACATGTGTACAGTAAGATAAAAAGTCCACTTAGAACTGTGGGTTAACATATGAGACAATGGACAAGCCTGTAGACCAGAGCTGGACAAGATCAAGTGTAAAACAAATATGCACTCATTGACAAAAAAATAAATAAAGCTCTCAGATAGAAATGTCGAATTGCTGCAAAATTTGGCATGCAGTTACGTATGCAGGATCTGTAGCCCTAGCTGCAACATCTATGGGCAACTGTGCTACAGGATACCATACGGAACCGTATCTCATGTCATCTCATCTCATATCCAGACTAGAGGTGGCCTAACAGGGTACTTGAGCCTCTTTTCAACTGTACGGTTTTCCCCAGTAAACTTATCCTTTCGCTTTAATACTCTAATCAGGTACATGTATCACCATTACATTTGCATATAAAATTTCATTCAATCCCAACAACTCCTCCTTGGTGCGTTATTTTTGTTTGTCAATGAGTGTACATTACACTCACTTGTAAAATTGTTAATGAACACTTTTGCTCAGACTTCTTATGATATATACAGTGATGTGAAAAAGTGTTTGCCCCTTCCTGATTTCCTATTTTTTTGCATGTTTGTGACACTTAAGTGTTTCGGAACATCAAACCAATTGAACCAGTAGTCAAAGACAACACAAGTAAACACAAAACACAGTTTTTAAATGAAGGTGTTTATTATTAAGGGAGAAAAAAATCCAAACCTACATGGCTCTGTGTGAAAAAGTGATTGCCCCCTAAACCTAATAACTGGTTGGGCCACCCTTAGCAGCAACAACTGCAACCTAGCGTTTGTGATAACTGGCAGTGAGTCTTTTACAGCGTTGTGGAGGAATTGTGGCCACTCATCTTTGCAGAATTGTTGTAATTCAGCCACACTGGAGGGTTTTCCAGCATGAACGGTCTTTTTAAGGTCATGCCACAGCATCTCAATAGGATTCAGGTCAGGACTTTGACTAGGCCACTCCAAAGTCTGCATTTTGTTTTTCTTCAGCCATTCAGAGGTGGACTTGCTGGTGTGTTTTGGATCATTGTCCTGCTGCAGAACGTTTGTTTCAGCTTGAGGTCACGAACAGATGGCCGGACATTCTCCTTCAGGATTTTTTGGTAGACAGCAGAATTCATAGTTCCATTTATCACAGCACGTCTTCCAGGTCCTGCAGCAGCAAATCAGCCCCAGACCATCACACTACCACCACCATATGTTACTGTTGGTATAATGTTCTTTTTCTGAAATGCTGTGGTACTTTTACACCAGATGTAATGGGACACACAACTTCCAAAGGGTCTCTACAGAATGTTTTCCCAAAAGTCTTGGGGATCATCAAGATGTGTTCTGGAAAAATTGAGACGAGTTTTAATGTTCCTTTTGCTCACCAGTGGTTTTCGTCTTGGAACTCTGCCATGCAGGCCATTTTTGCCCAGTCTCTTTCTTATGGTGGAGGCATGAACACTGACCTTAAAGAAGTCATCTCCATCTGCCCTGGAGGACTACAGAGCAGTCGCCCTAACCTCACACATCATGAAGGTTTTGGAGAGACTGCTCTTAGCTCATCTAAGACCTCTTGTAAGCTTTTCTCTGGATCCCCTGCAGTTTGCCTACCGCCCTGAGGTTGGAGTTGATGATGCAATCGTCAGGAAACATCGTACAGATCATGTTTCTTGAGTTTTCGAGTGCCTTTAACACCATTCAGCCCTATCTACTGAGGGAGAAGCTCAATGAAATGCAGGTGGATGCCTCCATAACCTCCTGGATTATCGATTACCTGACAGACAGACCACAGTTTGTGCGGCTGAGGGGATGTGAGTCTGAGCGGGTAGTCAGCAGTACAGGAGCACCACAGGGGACTGTACTCTCACCTTTCTTCTTCACCTTGTACACCTCGGATTTCCAGTACAACTCTGAGTTCTGTCATCTACAGAAATTTTCAGATGACTCTGCGATCGTGGGGTGTGTCAGTGGTGGACAGGAGAATGAATACAGAGAATTGGTAGACCGCTTTGTGGAATGGTGTGGAAACAATCATCTCCTGTTGAATGTGACCAAGACAAAGGAGTTGGTTGTGGATTTTAGGAGGACCGGCACTGTACCAAACTCTGTATCCATCCAGGGAGAAGAAGTGGAGGTGGTGGAGAGCTACAAATACTTGGGTGTTCACCTTGACAACAGACTGGACTAGAGATGTCACACCGAAGCAGTATACAGAAAGGGACAGAGCAGACTCTACTTCTTGAGGAAGCTTAGGTCCTTCAATGTATGCAATAATATGTTGCATATCTTTTACAAGTCTGTTGTGGAAAGTGCAGTTGTCTTCGCAGCCATCTACTGGGGAAGCGGAATCAGAGCTAGCGACTTAAAGAGGCTGAACAAACTCTTAAAGAAAGCTGAATCTGTCCTTGGAACTACTCTAGAGCCCCTAGAACTGATTGTAGAGAGTAGGATGTTACACAAACTGATCAGAATAATGGACAACACAACACACCCTTTACACAATCTACTGGACAGACAGAGGAGTGTGTTCAGTAAGAGGTTACTGCAGCTCCGCTGTAATAAGGACAGATACAGGAAATCATTCTTGCCCACTGCAATAACACTATACAATAACTCACTCCTGTCCCGATAGATGTGTTACACATTTGTAACATTATCAGTTTTTGTAAATTTGTAATTTTCTGTTTTTTTCTGTATTTATATTTGTGTATTGTTATGTGTAGTGCTGCTACAACAAAGAAATTTCGCTTTGGGGATAAATAAAGTAATCTATCTATCTATCTATCTATCTATCTATCTATCTATCTATCTATCTTTAACTGTGGCAAGTGAGGCATGCAGTTCTTTGGATGTTGTTGTGGGGTCTTTTGTGACCTCTTGGATGAGTCATTTCTGTGCTCTTGGGGTAATTTTGGTCGGCCGGCCACTGCTGGGAACTTTCACCACTGTTCCATGTCTTCGCCATTTGTGGATAATGGCTCTCACTGTGGTTTGCTGGAGTCCCAAAGCTTCAGAAATGGCTTTATAACCCTTTCCAGACGGAGATCTCAATTACTTTCTTTCTCAATTGTTCCTGAATTTCTTTGGATCTCGACATGATGTGTAGCTCTTAAGGATCTTCTGGTGTACTTCACTGTCTCAGGCAGGTCCTATTTAAGTGACGTCCTGATTGAGAACAGGTGTGGCAATAATCAGGCCTGGGTGTGGCTAGAGACAGTGAACTCAGGTGTGATAAACCATGGTTATGTTTTAACAAGGGAGGCAATCACTTTTTCACACAGGGCCATGTAGGTTTGGATTTTTTTTCTCCCTTAATAATAATCACCTCCATTTAGAACTGCATTTTGTGTTTACTTGTGTTGTCTTGGACTAATATTTAGGTTGGGTTGATGTTCCAGAACACTTAAGTGTGACAAACATGCAACAAAAAAAAAAGGAAATCACGAAGGGGGAAAACTTTTCATATCGCTGTACTTGTATGTAATTCTTGTATGATGTGTCTCTTTAGGGTACAGAGTGAGCCCTCAGGCATTGGGGTTCATTGTCAAGCGCTTCAGTCGAGGTGGCAAGATCTACTTTGACGACTACGTGGCCTGCTGTGTGAAACTCCGAGCTATGACAGGTGAGTACAGAGGTTAGTTGGAGATAACTCGAACACGATTCTTTGGTCAACCGGACAAAAATGTACCTTTCTTGGCAACAAACAACGCAGGTGGCTTTGATTTGGAAAAACTAATCCCCACTGGTAAGTATGGTGAGGAATTGTTTCTGATCTTTTTTCCACATTTCTTCTTCCTTTAGACCACTTCAGGAGGAGAGATGTTATGCAGCAAGGAACGGTGAACTTCCAGTATGATGATGTAAGTGATTCATGTACTTTATATACAGAGGCCTGTGCCGGTGACAGGAGAAGCTGGGTTAAAATGTTGAGGAAAAAACTTGACAATTTGTGCCTCCTTATTCTGAACTTGTTTTCTCTCTTTCAGTTCATCCTGTGCACCTTGTCTATCTGAGCCTGACCGGGCAGACTTCCTCTGAGTCTCTTTGTAAATCAGGCGCCGGCTATATACCTACAATATGACTGTGTAATCAACTGTAGTAATGCAAAATAATATATACCATTTACAATGGTTGCCTCCGCCAAAATGTGCCAGTCAACTTTTTTTTTGTTTGTTTTTTAAAAGTGATTAGCTATTTAGACATGAAGTTGGATGTCAGTCACTAATAAGTGCTTTCTGATATAAAGCCAATTTTGGCAGCTTCTTTGAAAGGGACAGACCACGTACATATTTAAATATGTGCCAACATAATGCTCTTTTTTTGTACTGTTAAATGTGTATTTGTTTTAGCCAGCTTTAACAAACAGGTAGTCACTCTGTATGTACATTATGTTAATAAACAACACGTCAGACTGGTGTACTGGAGTTTATTTGAATACTTTCACTTTTGCCAAAGTTATTGGGTTGATCGTGGGTTTGATGAATTACCACGTATAATTAAATGATTTTTTTGGTGCACAGGACCAAAATGCTTTATATATGTTACAGGCAATGTGTGAAATTAGGGATTGTATAGAATGTGGGACATGGAATGTCTTGAGTTATTTTAACAGGCCATATACTTTCCCTAGGCATCGTACAGAACAAAATGTAGGAAGGGTGAAATATTAAGTGTTTCTTACATTCCCAGCCCATTTTCAATTCACAATGCATGATTCAGTATACAGGTTCACAATAGCCCTTGCTCAGAGAAGAGCTGTGCCATGTTTTTTTTTTACATCTACAGTACTATATTCTTAGTGCAAATAAGTCTATGGGTTCTAAAAAGGTTAGTAAAGAGCCAACCGAAAGGAAACCGAAAGCAAATCAGGAACTGTATCCTCCAGCACAGACTGCAGTGAGCTCATCAATAGAGTAAATGCTTTGCTTTTTCTTTTCCCTTTCAATCCATTACTCACTAAATTACATTGAGGTTTTTCAACACGTCATTATGAAATAAGTTATGAGTTAATGATTTTAGCCAACTCTAGGTTGTGTTTTAACTCCATTAATGCATGTAATGCTTTACACAGTGTGGATTTTCTGGGGGTCTGGAACAAATTAATTCAATTTACATTATTCCTTGTGAGAAAAATTTGTTCGGTACTCACTTTCAGTTCTCGAAAAGGAACAAATTAACGACAAGAACTGAGATACCACAGGACTGCTGGTTTATCTTCTTTCTTATCTTTCTGTTATTCCTTGTGAGGGTTGTGATGGCAACAGGCTGAGGAGGTTCTCTCTCCTTCAGCCACAGTTTCCAGTTCCTCCTATGGAATCCCCAGACGTTGATTCTGAGTTATAACCCCCCATAGGCTCTTGGGTTTGCACTGGGGTCTCTGTTTTGGAGCCTACCAGTATCCTTATGAGATGCCCAAACCATCCCAACTGATCGTTATTCACTACCTATTCTACTACACTACTATTCATGGCCACAAGTGGACAGCTTAAGGTCACGAAAAGGATCTACTTCTGAAGGATTTGCGAAACAAACCACATGTAGACGCCATGTTGCTGCATCACAAAACAGGATTTAATAAACAGCTCAAGATTCGAAAGTATATACTCTACATATTGTATACATATTTTATCTTTTTGTACTTTTTATGTTATGCAAGAGGAAAAGAACATTACACTGACCAGAAGAAGAGACAAGAAGGGAACGCATTCCTTAGATATCCAGCAGGTAGGAACCTGTCTCACCAAACCACATCAAACAGAGCGGGGTCAGATTTCATCTCCTTCCCTAAACCATTCACGTTCTTATCCACTAAAGCCACTTGGAGACACGAGAATCCCGGCAAAAAAAGAAAACCCACTGAGGAATCAGGACAAAGCCATCACCATGGATATGAGGAGGAATCAGAGGCATTAGGCATTCGACTGAGCAAACATGAAAAGCTGAGGATTACTCCAGCTTATTCCAATACTCATTCAGTACAAAGGGTCAGATGGAATCCTGAAGAGTCTGATTATTGAAAAGTGTGTTTGTGTGTGTGTGTGTGTGTACATGCTGGAGTAGTAACAGGCAGCCAGGTTCAAATATCATTAGAAAGTCAAGGACCAGGTAGAAATTGATTCCATGCATGACTACACTCTATATGGAATGTGTGTGTGTGTGTGTGTGTGTGTGTGTGTGTGTGTGTGTGTGTGTGTGTGTGTGTGCTTACCTTGTCTTGCTATACTTGTGAGGACCAAATGTCCTTACAATGACAGAAAATGACGTTTGTCCGGTCCTCTACCTTATTTACTTTTTGTTCTAGAAAAATGGCAACTTTTATATGAAAAACTAACAGAGCCAAAAGATTTGCTTTAGGTTACTGAGGTTAAGTTTAGTGTTAAGTGTAGCATTAATTAACTGCAGTAATCCTTCATTGTCATTCGCATCAATGGAAAGTCCTCACAACGATAGTAAGACACATATGTGTGTACCTTGACTTACTATACTTGTGGGGACCAAATGTCCCTACAATGATAGGAAAACCTTAAATTATGACTAGTGAGGACCATTTTTCTGACCCCTCCATTCATTAACTGTTTTTTTAAAAACAAAAACAGCAACTTTTATTTGAAAAACTAAAAGAGCCAAAATATTTGCTTTGAGGTTACTGATGTTAGGGGAAGGTGTAGGTGTAGCATTCCTTAGCTCCAGTTGTCATTCATGTCAATGGAAAGTCCTCACAAGGATAGCAAGACATACATCTTTGTGTGTGTGTGTTAAGTTTTTATATCATTGTGAGGGCTAAATGCTCTGGCAAAAATAGAAAGATAGAAAGATTTTTTTATTTTCTATCCATTTTGTACCTTGTGGGGACATTTTGCTGGTATATAAGAGCCAAATGACACTCAGGTCAAGGTTAGAATTAGTATTAGGTGTACTTCAGAGGCGACTGGTGGTTTTTTTTAAACAGGTGAAGCACTTATATATAATCACTTCAATTTACTGGCCAGCCATAGCAGTATGCTTCTTATGTCCCTCCATCCTTTGCCTAATACAAAGCTGTTTTACATAATAAAAGTCTTCATCTTTGTAAATTGAAAAAACAGGTACACGCAACAGCGTGTTATGCTCTGTGAAGCAGAAACCTCTGCCTGAAATTGACCGGAAATACCATAGTCACATATCACTTTAAAAACTTTCACATAATGTATAATTTTTAACTCTAATATTAATTAAAACACAATATGAAAACATATAGTACAGTACTGTACTGTAGAATATGGTAATTCCTATCTTTGTATCTTATTCAAATTTGAAACACTTACCGCAAACGAAAACTAGAGTGGAACGCTAATGGTGTTTTCGGCCTTTCAAGACTGCAGTTCTCTACTCTGTCAGCAGGTGTCGCCAGGGTTTGCTTTCACTAGTTTTCTGTCATTCAGACATGAATAATATACAGGTAGTCCCTGTGTTATGATGGAGATACATTCCGACAATCCACTCTAAGTGAAATGGATTGCAAGGTACTGGACTCTGGACCAGAAGGTCCCACCTCTGCCAAGCTGCCACTGTTGGGTCCTTGAGCAAGACCCTTAACCCACAATTGCTTGGATTGTAAGACTGTACTAATTGTAAGTCGCTCTGGATAAGGGCGTCTGCTAAATGCTGTAAATGGAAACCGAGGAGTTTAACCTAGACTGTATATATTATCATTTATGTATGACATTAACCTACAGTTGGGCAGAATAGTTAACATAAAGCGTATTTTATAATAAAGTGTTGAATATCTCATGTAATTATTGTATTGAAAGTGAAAAACAAAACCAAAATGGTTATCGCCATGGCTTTTCCTCACTCCATTTCCCAGCATTCATCACACCCTATGCCACTCCTGATTTCCTCATTTAGCACAGGAGGGTGTAGGAGAGGATTGTACTGTGTATCGCTTACCAGGGAAAAATCAAAATTCTAAGTTCAGAGTACGGATTCTGCTGAATGAGCATTTATGTATATTATCATATTCCCATCCTAAAGTTGAAAACTGGCAAACAAGACCATCATAAATTGGGGCGTACCTGTATATCGGACAGATTTTCATTTCCTATCATGATTCTTAAAACCTTGGCTGTTAAAGTGAACAGACGTCGATTGGATGGACGTTAAATAGCAAATTAATTGTAAGACTTAGTGGCACTGACTTATCGAAGTTTAAGAAGCCGGTTGTTCCTGATTGAGAATTTACTATGAGAGGCCATCATAAGAGAAACCAGGCTTCGGGATGGAATAAATAAAAAAACACTGTACAAAAAAAAAAAATGCTTCGAAATGGCACATCAAACTCATTTATCTGAAAGTCAAAGACGCCCAGAGAGGCATGGGCTTCAGTGGGTATCTATTCATTCTGTTAATGAATTCCACCCAGATAAAGGAATACTGTGCACACATTATCACATTTAACTGAAGTTGAAGGGACTTTTCATTGTCATAAAGCATTCAAGTCAAGTCCTCACAATGATATAAAGACAAACGTGTGTGTGTGTGTGTGTGTTCACTGGTTTAGGCAGGTCAGGTCTTGGTATCACTGGGGCAGAGCTTTTAGAATGGCATTGACCTCCTCGGCCACGGCAGTCAGAGCAAACTCAAACTGATCCTGAGGAGAGAGGAGAGCAGTGGTCAGGGACAAAGGTTTAACGCAGAACGCAGCATGTTTTGCTGATTTTCATTTCGTCCTCTCCTAAATTTGGCATGTGCACAATTTCCAGACTAGTCTTTTGTAAGGTCATCGAAATGATTTGTCTTAAAATATTATTTGTTTTAAAAGCAACAATAAAAAAAGAAAAAAATCCAAACATTTGAACACTGGTATATAACTTTACAGCAGGTTATTTCTGTTTGGCATCGATAGGACCGAAACTGTTACAGCCTTATTAAATTTGTCATCAATGCTTTTGATGAAACAGCAACAGGCAGTTCAGTAACTAGTTCATCTAAATGATTTCAGCTGAGTGTCATGAACGATAAATCAGTTTTAATAATTACAGATAGCTTACAGAATTTTTTTCTATCAATGAAATGATTATTTTGCTTCAAACTGTGTAGAGTTTCTTTTGCAGACCATAACTGACTTTAATCCAATTAATAGATTTCCTGATTTTTTTTTATTTTTAATTTTGGAATTTAGTCAGCGGATTAAAACATGTTAAATAGACACAGGTCG
This sequence comes from Ancistrus triradiatus, assembly GCA_025084515.1. Classification (NCBI taxonomy): domain Eukaryota; kingdom Metazoa; phylum Chordata; class Actinopteri; order Siluriformes; family Loricariidae; genus Ancistrus; species Ancistrus triradiatus. The sequence continues at coordinate 266,158 of JAJAGP010000458.1, read as the reverse complement.
AATAATGATAAACAAATAATACATGATAACAAACACCATAATTTACAAAGTTCCTCCTTTTTCCCCCTAATTTAATCCACTTTATAGTCCCATAACCCCAAATACGACACAACAGATATACACACAGACAAGCAGACAGACACACAGACACACACACAAGTAAAAATAAATAAGATATAATAAAGTAAAATAACATAAAACTAAATAAATAAAACAAAGTAATAAGTAAATAAACAATAAATAGACAAAAATAGAGTACAAATGAGGAAATTAGGATTAAAAATAAATAAATGAACAATGCACAAATATATGTACATACACACACACATGTATACTACAAAAAACAACAACAACAACAATAAAACAATCAGTCAGCCGGCATTATTTCAAGTGAGTGAGAACACACAAAAAAAGAATTCCATTTAAAATAAAATCCTGCAGGATTGCCTTTTAAAGTAAATGTACTCTTATCTAATTTAACAAAGTACAAAATGTCCTGAAACCACTGAGGGGGTTTTTGAAGACTTCCACATTAGCAGGATACGTCGCCTCGCCAGTAAAGGCGTGAATTCCAAGATATCTGACTGAACCCTAGGGTAAATCAGTAGAGAAACCAAATATTGCAATAAAGGGCTTCATATTAAAGTTAATGCCCAAAACCTTTGTCATTATTTCAAAGTAATTAAACCAAAATTTATGCAAGAAGGGACAAAAAAAGAACATATGACTTAAACGGTGAAGTGTTACATTTATCACGCTTATCACTCACACTGTTGGAGTAAAATTTTGATAGCTGGGACAGCATTCCTGATTTTAACCAATCTGTGACTGGTAGATTTGGAAAAACAGCAACAATGCTGTGTCAAGTTTATCAGTAAAATGAACTGGGCTGATAATAGGGTTCAGGAAAGTGATAGCATCTCTGTTCAAAGTTACATCAGCTAGACATTTTTTTTTTCAAATTAAACCTCAGTAAAACAAATCAACTTTTTAATCTGTATCAGCATAGTAAAACAGGCCTTGAACTGTGATGCTTACCGTATTTTTCGGACTTAAAATCCTTTAACTTTCTCAAAAATCGACAGTGCGCCTTAAAATGCGGTGCGTCTAATGTATGAATTAATTCTGGTTGTGTTTCTGACCTAGAACCGATTGTAGATGGTACACGGCGCTCATAAATCTGTCAAAATGTTTTAGCACGTCTTGATAAGTTACGAAGCTTACGGCAACCGTAGTGCGCAGCATCACGGAGTAATACGGTATGTGCTGCAGCATTAGGGTACGTGCATTCATTCATTCATTTTCGAAGCGGATTTCAAACACAACGCTATCAGTCACGCAGTACAACATGGTCATAGAGCAGCTGTGAGAGAATTCAACATTAACGAATCAATGGTACGGAAGTGGGGGAAGCAAGAAGAAGCCCTGCACCAGGTAAAGACCAAACTGAGCTTCTGACGGAACTTAAGAGTTTTGTTTCATTTCATGCGTCTCATGCGTCTTCGGTGCGCTTTATGTATGAAAATATACCCGTTAGCAGCCGATCGTTGATATTGCGTCTCATAATCCGGTGCGCTTTATGGTCCGAAAAATACGGTAATATTTGCAAAAGTATCACAATGTTGAGTACACTTGTGTCTCGTTACCTTTGTGCGCACCATTCCGGGTCTCTGGTCACGAATGTGTTCCAGGGTTGCAGCGATATCAATTTCCTTCACTCCTACAGCACAAATGCAACAAGTAAAGCTCCGATTCAAACCCTCTGATTATATTAATAAACATTTACATGTTACATAGTATATGAAAAGGTAAGAGGGCAATGATGGGTACTATTCCATCGCTAAAAAGTGAATCAGATATTGTGGTGGATCATTATTAAAAATACTAAAAAAACACACACACACACACACACAGGTGTGTTTTTTATTATAATCTGTCTTTCAACTCCAAAAAGTCAGATATATATATACACACACACACTCCACCCTTGTTCCACCCTTAGCAGCAACAACTGCAACCAAGCGTTTGCGATAACTTGCAATGAGTCTTTTACAGCGTTGTATATTTTGGCCACTCATCTTTGCAGAATTGTTGTAATTCAGCCACATTGGAGGGTTTTCCAGCATGAGCGGTCTTTTTAAGGTCATGCCACAGCATCTCAGTAGGATTCAGGTCAGGACTTTGACTAGGCCACTCCAAAGACTGCATTTTGTTTTTCTTCAGCCATTCAGAGGTGGACTTGCTGGTGTGTTTTGGATCATTGTCCTGCTGCAGAACCCAAATTCATTTCAGCTTGAGGTCACGAACAGATGGCCGGACATTCTCCTTCAGGATTTTTTGGTAGACAGCAGAATTCATAGTTCCATTTATCCCTGCAAGTCCTCCAGGTCCTGAAGCAGCAAAAACAGCTCCAGACCATCACACTACCACCACCATATTTTACTGTTGCTATAATGTTCTTTTTCTGAAATGCTGTGTTACTTTTAGGCCAGATGTAATGGGACACACACCTTCCAAAGACTCAACTTTTGTCTCGTCAGTCCACAGAATGTTTTCAAAAAGTCTTGGGGATCATCAAGATGTGTTCTGGAAAAACTGAGACGAGCTTTAATGTTCTTTTTGCTCACCAGTGGGTTTCGTCATTTTTGCCCAGTCTCTTTCTTATGGTGGAGGCATGAACACTGACCTTAACTGAGCCAAGTGAGGCCTGCAGTTCTTTGGATGTTGTTGTGGGGTCTTTTGTGATCTCTTAGATGAGTCGTCGCTGCGCTCTTGGGGTAATTTTGATCTCAATTACTTTCTTTCTCAATTGTTCCTGAATTTCTTTGGATCTCGGCATGATGTGTAGCTTTTAAGGACCTTTTGGTGTACTTCACTTTGTCAGGCAGGTCCTATTTAAGTGATGTCCTGATTGAGAACAGGTGTGGCAATAATCAGGCCTGGGTGTGGCTAGAGACAGTGAACTCAGGTGTTATAAACCATAGTTAAGTTATGTTTTAACAAGGCGGGCAATCACCTTTTCACACAGGGCCATGTAGGTTTGGATTTTATAATAATAAACACCTTCATTTAAAAACTGCACTTTGTGTTTACTTGTATTGTCTCTAACTAAAGTAAATTGGTTTAAATTGGTTTGATTCTGAAACACTTAAGTGTGACAAACATGCAAAAAAATAGGAGATCAGGAAGGGGGTAAACACTTCACACCACTGTATATATATTATCAAAATTGTAGAGAAGTACACAAAATTCCACAGGAACAAGAAATTTCAGATATATTTATATGTATAGTATCATCAAGTATCAAGTTTGTGTGACAACCTTTGGCCATACGGTTTAGAACCATGTCAATCAGGATGTATGTTCCAGTCCGGCCTGTGCCATCACTAGAGGAAAGAGGAAAGTACAGTCACATTATTGGGCTAAACCTTTCGGTACAAATAAAGTCATCTGGCCAAAAATATAATGTACGTCATTTATATAGGCAAAATATAGGCAAGATATATCTGGTGTTCAAAATGTGCTTCTTCAGAATTGTGCCTTCTGTCAAGCTAATGTAGGAATAAGGAAAAGGTTTATAGTTTATTTTCTTTGCCAAGAAGAATCTGAGTTTATGAGCTCTTTGGATTATGAAGGCTAGCTCTCGATGCCTCCCTTTTTTGTGTTATCCATAAATCTGGTTGTGTGTGCTATGTATGGAACCCATTACTCAGCAACAATGTACCTGCAGTGAACAATGATGGGGCAGGAGCGTCCACGGTAGCATTTATTCACCTTTCTGTGGGAAAGAGGCAAATGGATAAGAGGGAGAGAGAAACAGGAGGCAAAGGGAAAAAGAAAAGCTTACAGTTTAGAGAATAACATTCATATATATGGAATTTATATCAGTACACATGAAATCACTAAAGCATCAGTATCAAACGGTTAGAAAATACATACACACTCATAAATGACCAGACAGACGTTAACAAGCATGTGCACAGACACACTTTTGTGTCTTTTTGGATTGTGTAAGTGCTCAGACAGCTGATCTGTATAATACTCAGTGATGCTCTGAAATAACAATCTATGGCCAAATCCAAACAAAAGACAAAGACTGAAAGTTTGTTAATCTTGTGTGTGTTTTAATTTGAGTTGAAACCCAGATAATGGGAAACCTCCGCATTTACATGACTTAGGCAGTAACCGGATTTCAAATTTGCAACCAGCCAATAATCTCACATTAAGTAACATAAATTTCAAACTTTAATATTAAATAATCAAAGTTCTCGAGTACATACTGCATTTCAGAGTCTCCACAAAGTGTTCAATAACCGTTTCGCTGCCTTTAATTCCGTGCCACATTTAATTCCGGGGTTGCCAGATCCCACGAGAAAAGAGACCTAACAAGTGAGCCAGGTGTTTAGAATAGGAGGACCTGGCAACCATGTTGGGTTAGACTGGTGCACATGCGCAGACTGAGAAAACTGATTTAAATCAAGTAACTGGTATACATGCTATGAGTAATCCAATTACTGGTGTAAAATCCAGCTCTTTTTATTGGATTACTTATTCTGATTTCTAGATCGGAGAAGAGCCACTTCACTGTTGTAAAACTTCTTATAAGTAGAATAGTTGGGGGAAAATACCCCTATTCTATTGCACACACATTTGAAAGTGCTGAAATGGTTTTTGAAGAGATTATTACACTGCATTGCCGGAACCTCTTTCCTGACGATATGACTCTTGTCTTGTATATGGCGTAAACACCTGTCAAGTGACAGCAGGCTATAGGCAGTGGAAATGGTGCATTGGCGGTTAGGGTTGGGTGGGTGACGTGGTTTGGAGGGAACCCTTTTTACCTCTTCCCAACTCCACAAAGTGTCTGTGCATGGGCACAATATACATGGACGCACATATAGATATCGGAACAAAAAAGGAAGAGAGAGGAAGAGACAGAGGAAGAAACTTTTGAGGCGATGGAGCGTGCCATCAGCGTTGCTCTTGCTGCAGCCACACCTGTCCGTGCTCATTTTTGTGACTATGCAACTGGAGTTAGATTACTAGCTGCAAACCACAAAAATGACACAGACAGCTGTGCAATACCATGGGCCCCGCTGCGCTCCATCGCACATTCAGAGAGATAGAGACAGATGGCGGAGAAGATGGGAGGACACAAATACTGACAGCGTGCAAACGAAGGGGAAGAGAGATGTTTAAATGATGGAAGTGACAAAGAAGAAGGGTCGTGAGGATGAACAGCAAGAGAGATAATTATCACTACAGTATCAAATTAGATCTGCATTTCCTAAAGGAACTACAAAAGTGAAATGTGGCAAGTACTTTTCGACACATAAAAGTTTGTGTCTCAATACATTTGGCAACATATTAACTTGTGTCCCTATACTTTTGGCAACATGTCCCAATACTTTTGGCAACGTGTGGGTTTGTGTCCCAATACTTTTGACAACACGTGGGTTTTTGTCCCAATACCTTTGGTCACATGTGGGATTATGTCCCAATACTTTTGGCCTTATATGGGATTATGTCACAATACCTTTGTCCACACTTGGGTTTTTGTCCCAATACCTTTGGCAACATGTGGGTTGTGTCTCAATACTTTTAGCCTTGTGTGGGTTTGTGTCCCAATACTTTTGGCCTCATGTGGATTTGTGTCCCAATACTTTTGTCCACACTTGGGTTTTTGTCCCAATGCTTTTGGCAACATGTGGGTTGTGTCCCAATACTTTTGACAACACGTGGATTGTGTCTCAATACTTTTAGCCTCGTGTGGGTTTGTGTCTCAATACTTTTGGCCTCGTGTGGATTTGTGTCCCAATACTTTTGTCCACACTTGGGTTTTTGTCCCAATACTTTTGGTAACGTAGGTTTTTGTCCCAATACTTTTGGCAACATGTGGGTTTGTGTCCCAATACTTTAGTACACACTTGGGTTTATGTCCCAATACCTTTGGCAAGATGTGGGTTTGTGTCCCAATACCTTTGGCAAGATGTGGGTTTGTGTCCCAGTACTTTTAGCCCAGTGTGGGTTTGTGTCTCAGTACTTTTGGCAACATGTGGGTTTGTGTCCCAATACTTTTGAGCTCATGTGGGCTTGTGTCCCAATATTTTGACCTCATGTGGGTTTGTGTCTCAATAATTTTATTCATTATGTGTGTGTACGTATAATGTATAAGGAGACACTGAAGGGCGAAGGGCGAACTTGCGCAGCCGCTCAGAGTCTGTGAAAATTTGTCGTTGAAATTTGAATCTTAACTTTCCGTCATTGCATTCCTATGGATATTTGTCATTTTAAAATTTAAAACAGCCACACCACACAGTGTGGAAGAATAGGAACGACAAGAAGAGGTACCAGGGTTAACAATATAATGAGCAAGTCTTTGTGCGCAGTACCTGCGGAAATCCAGCAGAGGGCGCGTGGAGGTGGGTATACCCTGCGCAGGCCAGCTCAGAAAGTGGAACTGAGTGAGAGTGCGCGTCTCCTGAGACTGCACGTTCTTCAGGTAGAAGCTCCTCACCAGGAAGTCATTGCACCAGATGTGCTCCGACACAAGGTTCACCTGTAATGTTAAATCGCGGATTACCTTCACTGAGCACAAATCAACAGGACACCCGCACATTAAGTCTTATTTCTCTCTGGCATCATAACGGTCGTACAACCAAAGTTGTGAAATACAATTACTGAAATATATAGTCAGACCCAGGACTCCATATCACAAACACAAACCTCATAGATGTGGTAGAGGGAAGAGCCCTCATCGGGCCAGTAACGATCACACTGTTTCTCTCCATCCTCAACAAGTGCGGTCATCATCACGATCACAGTACAGCCATTCTCCCAGACCATCTAAATAATATACATAACCACATAAACATACACAGTTTAGTTACTCAAGTAAACACAGAACCTCCACATCAGTACCCATTCAGATGGACTGAGATGGCATTAAAATATTTCTGTGGTCAAAACGCATGAAGAAAAGCTTTACTGTATTCTAACAGGAATGGTAATAAAAATAATTCTACCACCATGGTAACTGTCAAAGTCAAAGACAAAGTCAAATTTATTGATATAGCTCTTTTTACAATGGCACATTGTCTCAAAGCACTAAAAAAGCCATAACTGAGCAAGCTGGGGTGACGATGGAAAGGAAAAAACTCCCTAAATGTTCTAAGGAAGAAAGCTTGAGAGGACCAAGATTCAAAAAGGGAATCAGCCTCCTTGGACATGTAGGTTTGTGTCCCAAAACTTTTGACAACACTTGGGTTTTGTCTCAATACTTTTGGCCTCGTGTGGATTTGTGTCCCAATACTTTTGTCCACACTTGGGTTTTTGTCCCAATACTTTTGGCAACATGTGGGTTTGTGTCCCAATACTTTTGGCCTCATGTGGGTTTGTGTCCCAATACTTTTGTCCACAATTAGGTTTTTGTCCCAATACTTTTGGCAACATGTGGGTTTGTGTCCCAATACTTTTGGCCTCGTGTGGATTTGTGTCCCAATACTTTTGTCCACACTTAGGTTTTTGTCCCAATACTTTTAGTCTCGTGTGGGTTTGTGTCTCCATACTTTTGGCTTCGTGTGGATTTGTGGCCCAGTACTTTTGGTAACATGTGGGTTTTTGTCCCAATAATTTTGGCTTCGTGTGGGTTTGTGTCCCAATACTTCTGTCTACACTTGGGTTTGTGTCCCAATACTTTTGGCCTCATGTGGGTTTGTGCCCCAATACTTTTGGCCTCATGTGGGTTTGTGTCCCAATACCTTTGGTAACATGTGGGTTTTTGTCCCAATACTTTTGGCAACACGTAGGTTTGTGTCCCAATACTTTTGTCTACACTTGGGTTTGTGTCCCAGTACTTTTGGCCTCATGTGGGTTTGTGCCCCAATACTTTTGGCCTCATGTGGGTTTGTGCCCCAATACTTTTGGCCTCATGTGGGTTTGTGTCCCAATACCTTTGGTAACATGTGGGTTTTTGTCCCAATACTTTTGGCAACACGTAGGTTTGTGTCCCAATACTTTTGTCTACACTTGGGTTTGTGTCCCAGTACTTTTGTCTACACTTGGGTTTGTGTCCCAATACTTTTGACAACACATGGGTTTGTGTCCCAATACTTTTGACAACATGTGGGTTTGTGTCCCAATACTTTTGACAACACATGGGTTTGTGTCCCAATACTTTTGACCTTGTGTGGGTTTGTGTCCCAATACTTTTGTCCACACTTCGGTTTGTGTCCCAATACCTTCGGCAAAAATGTGGGTTTGTTTCCCAATACTTTTGGCAACATGTGGGTTTGTGTCTCAATAATTTTATTTATTATGTGTGTGTACGTATTATGTATAAGGAGACACGGAAGGGGGAGGGGCGAACGTGCACAGCTGCTCAGACCCAGCCTCCTTGGACAGCACAGATTACATATGGAAGAATTAAACTAAGTTACCTAATGAAAAAGTTTATAGTAATAGTTTAAATAAACACAAGCTAAATCCTGTATTAAAATTAAAGGAGAACATATTTAAAGAAAATATAATGTAGCAAAACAGTGTATAGACTGTAATAAATGTGAGTTATCAATAAGAAAACAACTTTTATTAAATGTATTTAAAACAAAATAAACTGTTTCAGTATGTTCAAAATTGTCATTTCAGTTTTGGCCGGGCATTTTCATTTCGGTGCGTCACCAAGACAAACACTACCAGACTTTTCCTTTTACACGAAGCATAACGCAACCCATTTTTTCTGTTTCGCACACACACTTACTAACCTGCCAAAAGTCAGAGATGGTGTGTGAGAGCGGTCCCTGGGTGGCGATGTACGCCGGCATTCTGGGGTCGTGTTCGATCTAGAGGGTCAGAAAGAAAGAAAAGGCTGAGGGTCAGCTCCTTCAGACCGCTCTGACCCTACCACCACGACCGCGGTGGCCGGCCATTCAAGTGATCAGTACGCAGGAAGGCTTAACAGACGATCCACAGAGCAGTGGGGATTCCACAGCACCTCCGTCCTGAGATCTATCAATACAATGTAGCCATGGCAACCGCAGAACGGGATTCCGACAAAATAAGATCCCTTTCTATGGAATAAATGGATTTTGTTACCTGGCAACCAAATTGGAGGAGGGGGTTGAATTGAGTGGGGGAAAGTTCTGCTCTTAGATAAATGAGACTGATAAAGTCTCTTCATACGTACAGGCAGACGCTATTTCAGGTCTCTCTGGGTACCGAGACTTTATGAGTTCATATGGAAGTGCTTCTATGGAACTTGTTGCACGTACTATAGTGCTAGCGTTGATGTAGTCAGCTCTCGAGGGATTAATCTCAGCCTTCAGCTTCACCCGGGAGTGATCGTCTACACAAGACAGAATCGCACTCAATTAGCACCTCTGAATTCATCTACGAAAGTTGAGCTACAAAAGAAGATGCAGTCTATAGGCTTCACTTATGCGATGGGGAAAAGCACACGAGAGAGGTGGGGAATTTAAAGGGGACTGACTGAAAAGGGATAATAAATATGTCTTATAATGATATAATGGCTGACATGGCACGGCATCAGGGCAGCGGTTCTTCTTGACGTTGCCTTCATTCTGAGCGACGGACACGGTGCTGGTTTCTGCCTGGTAAGAGCACAGTGCCTCCCACTCCTTCAGCAATCGGTCTTTATTCTTCACATGGTCCTCCATATATGCCTACAGAGAGTAACAGATATTTATGTTGCTTTTAAAATACTACTCAATCCCTCCATCTTACTGTAGAAAATAATACCTGTGCATTATAAGTAAATGTTATATAAAAAGCTTTTTTTAACTTGCTATCAGTGTTAATTCGTTGACGAATGATTTTCGTTATCGACACTTTCTTTCTAACGACAACGAGACTAAACTGAAATGAGTGAAAAACACAAAAACGAGGACGAAATGAATTGACACGTTTGTCGACGAATAAAAACGAGACAAAAATGTTTGGCAGAGACGACATCCAATCAGATGCTTAGCATCTAACGTTAGCGTATGTGGAAAGGCGGGACGAGTTGGGTAGCGATCCAATCAGTAATGCTGGAAAACAACTCGACAATGTCAAAGAGTAGATATATGGGCACATTTCTTTTTGATGTCAAGGAAAGAAGACTCTTTGTAAACCGTGTGGGGCGACCATCTCCGGTAAAAACACAACAGCGGTCAGGCTGTCCGCGACTAAAACAAGCAAGCTCCTATTTTAGCGGTATTACGGTAGTGCGTTACCAACGTACTCAAAGTTCCATTATGTTCAAGCCAGTATTTCAGCGAATAAAGTCGAGATTAAAATATGTTTCGAGTTCGCGACGTGGATATATTTTACTTTGCCTAAAATGTGTTATCTATCTATACTATCTTTAAGGAGTATTCGGGTAACATAACTCCGTTTTATACTGTAATTAAGAATAAATGCATATATAGCATGCACATATATCTGATCTTCTGATCTTATATGTTTAATAAAGCTCAGAATATATCATTTATTCCATTCTACTATATCTCATGTGTCCACATCGAGTTTGAAGCAGATCTGTTGTGGAAATGGACTTATAACCTCTTTAATGTATACTATTATTATCAGTGCATGCATGTAGATGTTTCATTTAGTCTGACTTAAATCATTCAAGGGAAATGTTTAAAAAGCATTTACGTATTGCAAGCTTTACATGTCATATTTTAGTCAGCTGAATCTACTGTAGACTTAGTCGACTATAATCTTACTATAATTAGTCGACTAAAACTAAAAAGAATTCAGATGACTCGATTATGACTAAAACTAAATCAAACTTAACACTGCTTGCTATATCACACTATTTTAACAGATATCTAAAGAATTATATTCTCAAAAGAAAGTCAAATGTTAGGGTTGTGTTGGCTCATTTTTAGTTTATGTTAACGTTAAGGTAACGTGGGTGCACCCCTGGTCTTTAGGGGCGTCACATGGCTTCTTGGTAGTACAGATGTATGGTTTCCTAGCAAAAAAATATTCATTCTTTTATTCATTTTGGAATCACTATGAATTTTTATATACAGCTAGATTTCAAGATTCATGGTACTGGGAAGTGCTCAGTGAGTGTATACATAGTCAAAACCCTCTCCACTGTCCAAACCACTGATCCGCTATGAGTCAGTGTGTATCAGTGTAATGTAAAGATGGTGTCTCTGAATGGTATTTTGCTTCTACCTGCACTTTCCACTTCCACTGAATTTAATTTTCTGCCTGTTAAATTTAGAGACAATTCAAAAGACCCTCCTGACAAGTTGCTCAATAGTCATTTAAGTTTTTAACTTTAATGAGCTCGGGTAGCACCCCTACATTACCTTAAGGAAATACCTTACCTTGGGACGCTCTGATGACGTCAAGCATATATCACCTTATAAACATTCAGGATAGCAAAAAGATAACAAAATGAGACCTTATTAGACAGAGTATCATTAAACAAAGTTTTTATTGGACGATTCATTGTCTGGATGCTACATAGTAGGAACGCTAGAGGACACTCTTGCCCCACTATAGTTCTCTCTGGATTTCTGGCTTATCACTGACCTTCAGCAGGCTTTAAACAAAGACTTTTCTCCAGGTTTCAAAACGTGACTCATTCGTAATAATGAAAAGATCACTCTAGGTCCATTTGTTCACTGATTAATCTACAAACTGCAATTAAACTAGTTTTCCTTAAAGGAAGAAACATTTATTAGGAAGCAATGAAATGTGGTGTGTCTTCACACATGTAAGAAATATAGATATGGATATAATGGATATAAAAATAATATCCATGAATAAAGGACAGAAGGCTCTTGTTTTCTGAATACTCAATATTTGAGCGCATTCCAGGAACGAGATACAGCAGAATAATGGGGTGTGACTTTAAATATATAAGGCAAAGGACGGAATGCAGGAAGCAACCCTAGGCAGGACAACAAAACCTTACGTGGCACATGCCTTTACACAGTCACTTGTTAACTCACACTGGGACACTTTAGAGAGACCAGTTGACCTAACATGTCACGTCAAATCAGCTTTACAAATATCTAGGCCATAAGTCCTAATTGAGTAAGCCTAGGGTGACAGTGACAAGGCAAAACTCCCTAAATGTTTTAAGAAAGAAACCTTAATAGGACCAAGACTCAAAAATGAACCCAACCTCCTTGGGCACCCTAGATGATATATTTAAGAATTAAACCAAGTGACCTAATTAATACATTATAGTAAGTGTTTAAATAAACACTGTATCATGATGATGACATGCTTTGTACATTAATAAGAGTTTGAATAGAAATTTCTGAAATTTCTCCACTCTTATAAAATTGAAAATATCCCCAAAACACACGTGTCAGAGACAAATTTCTAAATGAAATGAAGCTATTGTGAAAGTCTGTTAAAGGTGATGTTTTTTTTTGTGGTGGTGAGTACCAGTATCATGTGACCAGTAGAGATGTCCATGTTGGACTGCGCCGGCTCCTCGCACCACGACGGGGTGCTGCTGTGTGAGCTGGGGCTGGCCTGAGGGGCGTCGCTGAACTGAGACGATACGCTGCTGACTCGAGACGTGTCTGTTCCTGCACCCCCCACTGCTCCTCCTTGTGCGCCTCCTGCTCCTGTAGTGACCCCGGCCTCCTGCTTGGCTGAGGAGGACTTAGCAGCCATGTGCTGCCTACACAGGTCCTGATAGCAGTTTGGGAAGACACATGCAGGATGACATTGCAAGAAAGAACAAGCAAAATACTCCCAGCGCTCGAATGGTGCAGCGACACTGCCACGGTGACCCGGGTTCGAGTCCCGGCGGTGGCTTGTGGAGTGAGGTGTCACCACATGGACAATTGGCTGTGTTTAAAGGAGGGGAGGCTCTTGCTGCAAGAACGAACCCTGGCAGCCCCATGAAGGCATGCTTATGCCTATGCCCCTGTGTGCCCCCATGAAGACCCAGACTGAAAAAAAAAATTTTTTTTTTTTTCAACAGAGTTGAGAGCAATATTTATTTATTTATTATTGATCATTACTGAGGAGTCACGATGAGTCCAGAGCCCCTCCGAGAAACACAAAACAAACACATCCCAGACAGGCAACTAGACCATCACAGATCACATCAGTGGTTAGCTCTGTTGACTCACATCTCTAGAGAAACGGGTTCGAGTTCTGGTCTGTGTGGAGTTCGCAAGTTCTCCGTTTGCATGGGTTTCCTCCAGGTACTCCAGTTGCTTCCCACAGTCCAGAGATATGCACTAGGTCACCTGGTGTCTCTAAAGTGTCCCAGTGTGAGTGTGTGAGCTCTCTTGCACCCTGTACTGCAGGGTAGTCCCCTGCCCCCATGTGAATGATTTGAATTAAGTTGGTATGAAAATCAATGTGGATGAATGAATGTGGGACATTGTAGCCTAGTGGTTAAGACACTGGACTGTGGACCAGAAGGTCCAGGGTTCAAATCCCACCTCTGCCAAACTGCCACTGTTGGGTCCTTGGGCCAGAACCTTAAATAACAGTTGTTTTTATTGTAAGATTGTGAAGTCTAGATATGTATGTAGGTTTGTTTGTTTCTTCGCAACGTCACATCAGCATCAATGGCTATTCACGACAGGAGCAAGGTTACATCGATACTAGTCAGACACTTTCATACAGGGCCAATTAAGAGCGACCAATTAACCTAACACATGTCTTATGAATGTTGGAGGAAAGTGCAGTACCCGGAGTAAACCCCCACGGACACGGGGAAGACATCGAAAATCCACACAGTCACTCTGGATAAGGGTGTCGGCTAAATGACTAAATATCCAGTCCTGTTCAAAAGTCTTAGCTCACCATTAGATTTGTTGTTTTAGTAAGGCTATAATGAGCGTATATAACATATTGTCAACAGCTGGACCCAAGCATTTCAAACGTGGGTTCGTCACTCTGTAATCCTCTTTTCCATTGGGATTCATTCCAATCTTTGTGAGATTTAACATATCCGAGCCTTTTCACCCTGTTCCCCTTGCGACAAAGTGGTTTCTTGGTTGCTACCCTTCCAAAAAGACCATTCCCGTTCAGGCTTCTTCAGACTGTAGAAGGCCTGTGGTCTATAGGAGCTGTTTTTTCTGATTTCTTTTCAGTTATACTGCATACTAATTTCCTGTATTTTCTGATTGGATTCTAATAAAGAGACTGCGAACTAATTACATATGGTCATTATACCACTGCTTAAAAATGATAGATCTATTCTAATGGTGGCCTAAGACTTTTGCACAGTACTGTAAGTCTAAATGAATGAAATTACCAACATGCATGTTTTAGGGGGAAATGACTGTCCGGTCGACGCCGAGAAAACACGCCAGTGAATACACACTCATGCCAACATTCTCTCACCTGGTACGCATAGTGTGTGCCACTTCCCGCCTCCAGTCCCATACCCAGCTTCCTGGAGGCCAACTGGTTTGCATGGCTACGCAAACAGGCGATGGTCAGCGAGCCGACTAAGAGCCCGCCCACGCATGCCACGCCCACAAACGTTAAGAAGACCCAGCGGCCACCTTGCCGCACACGCGTAGCCACGGGCAGCCCGTCGCCATCCTGTACGTTAAGACAGAATAAAAAAACAAAATGGTGTAAGGTTCATCCTTGGACCGCCTGAAAATCCTACTTGTCCTGAACTCGTTATGACCTTTCCTTACACATTTAATGGGAACTATTCGCAGAAAAAAGGTAACCAAATCCGCTCAATCGAACCATACAAACTGCAGCTGCAGTAACGGACTCATCGTTGCACTTCTTTTCAGGGGAGTGAGTTAAAACCTCTCTCTATGAAGAGACCACCCAGGCCAGCCTATTCTGCTCAGGCTTTTTAAAATGAAATGGAATTAGGAGAGAGGGAGAGCAGGAACAGGAGGTGTGGTGTGGACACACACACACACACACACACACACACACACACACACACACACAGGACAGAATGAGCATCTCAAAAGGAGGTTGCACCTCCCACCCTGTTGTCTGGGTTACCATGCGTCTCAGTGGGGGCAGTAGTTGCCATGGTAACATCAGAATGCCTGATGTAAGCCCTTCGGCCACCAAAAGTGACCAAAAAAAAGGAATTAGAAAAATGTGACAAATAAAAAGAGAGTGAGGGAGAAAGAGAGGGGTGACTGTACAGTTCTACAGACTGCAGTCAGCTAATCATTTAACAAAAAAAAATAATCCTGAATCCTTGGCCCTCTATACGTTACCATTCTCCCCTATACTCGGCGTATGAAGCGGACCACACAAGAGTCGGGGGCATTACATCACAGCCTTCGCGCCAACAGGGCTGACCTTGTCGCCACAGCAACCGCCTCACCTGACATCACTGTCTGTACAGACGATGCAGTGAGGTGAGCCGAGTGCAGGAGACTGCAGGATTCCCTGCCTTTCCTGCCAGAGTTTGTTTTGCTTTTAATAAATGAATTTACTCTTTTGTTTTTGCATTCTTGTTGTGTGTCAGTATCTGTATTTATGTCGGGGCAGTGCTGGTGCAGGGGTTAAGGAACTGGACTACTGTCCATTATTTTAAGGCTTCAATTACTGGCTCTGTCAAAGCCGACACAGTTGGGCCCTTGAGCGAGGCCCTTAGGAGGAAATCTGAAAATAATTATACTTGTTATATCAACATTATATAAAATGTATACGTGAATAAAATAAAACATAGACACATTGTCAGTAATGTGTAATATATGACTTTATAATTCATATTCTAGTAATAGACAAAACGTCAATGTGGATGCAAATAAAATATGAAAAATAATCATAATTATAATTACCTTAATATTAGATTCTGAATGGAAACTATAAAAATACACATGTATATATGTATATAGAAAGGGAATACGATAAAAAAATCTAAATAAACCAAATTGAATTGTTATGATAACAATACAACTATAAACATATGTTAATAATTTGTTCCTTATAATAATATAATTTATCATTTCTAAATTAAAAGAAAAATAATACTATTCAGAGAATAAATGTGAATGGAAAATGAAATACCTTCAAATGAATATTAACAATAACCATATTTGTTGTGTAATTGTGTGTAATTACAATACTGTAATAAACAACTATTGTTTAAAAAAATATATACACATACACACACACACACACACACACACACACACACATATATATATATATATATATATATATATATATATATAAATATATATACACATATGTAATAACCAAATATCGTTACAAAAAATAAATAAATATATATATATATATATATATATATATATATATGTATATATATATATATATATATACACACACACACACATATATGTGTATATGTGTGTATATATGTATAGTCTTATATATACACACACATATATATATATATATATATATATATATATATATATATATATATATATATAAAATAGTCTTTATTATAAAACATGTACAATTTGATCATGAAATTAGAGACCTTACAAATAAATGAAAATGATTATAATAAATTATAAATATCCTACAATAACCATTTACTTATAAATGTTACATAAATAATAGTGAACAAATGGCATTTTATAAATAACTTAGATAGTTTAGTTTAAAAGAATTCGTTAGTTGCACGTGTATTAAACAGCAAATTCTTTATCATATTAAATACACTGATAAATATAACTGATAAACGTAAATCTTCATTATTATACATTATAAAAACCAAACGGTCCTCAATTATGCCAATTAATCTACATGAACTCTACCACATAAAAGGCTCATAAAAAATACTATATACTGCATATAATGAATAAGTTTGCATGCTAACTCACCTCAGAAACAAACGCGTCGCCTGACGGTGCATCAGGGAGAAGCGCGAGTGGTTACCGGGATGCTCTCGAGGAATATCTACCTTTATTCGTCTTTTCTCGAAGTTTTCAGTACTTAAGACTAACCGGGCTGAAAGAGCAACTTTAGAGAAGTCGAAACAGTCCCAGAACTCCATAATGAATCAGCGAAATGAAAACAACATTACATTTCAATCGAGAGACGGTAGAGAGAGAGCTGAGGGACCCGTTCACTGTTCAGCTCGGCCGCGCGCCAACGAAATCCCGCGCGCGCCTGTCAGTTTGACGCTTATGAAGTCGTCGTCATGGCAACAGGCGAACGGTGACGAGTCGGGAAAATTGGGCAGGGGGTGGGCAAACGTTCCTAAGGGCTGTCAGGCTCTGAATGTAACGAACTGAGAGAGAAATGGAGGAACCACAGACCACCAACTAACAGAGGGTACGTGCATTTATCTGAGACCAACATGAGATGAACAGGAAATATAAGGCCTGCATACATGTTTAATACCTGTTCTCACTTCCTGTCACTATCCCAAACCATCAATCAGCTGTCTGATAGACAGTCAGCTCCACAATTATTGGTACCCAGAGGTGTTTGTAGACTAGCTGTACTGGTGCACACGCAGAATTTAGAGGGGTACAGCTGTACCCCTAAGCTTGTCAATCTGGGGCACAACTGTGCCTGTTGAACACTAAATAGAATAAGTGATTTAACACTAAAGTGGGCATTACTCTGCTGAGAAATGGATGAGAAATGAAAAACAAATAAACACTCAAAAATTGTTAATAACTGCATTAATTAGATATATAGCTATTAGCTATCATCACCTTGCCTGCAGTGTGCAGACTTTCTTTTAAATACATGTATTTGTAGATGGCCATTATTCCATGAGAAAAAAACCCCAAAGAACTGGCAACTCAAGCTTTTTGAAAGCTGGGCCTGTAGTGAATTCATGTAGCACGTCCTGTAGTTCTGCTCATTGATCCAGGATAAAATTGATTTTTTATGCTCATAATTTTAGGGGATCCACGGCAACATGTGACAGTGCTCCAGTAAAGTGGGTCCGATGATGCCCCTGTTTATACCTTTAACACTTATAAGGTCTTCGGGTCTGTGGGACTCGTTTTCAGTTTTTAGCTTAATAAATAATATAGAGGGGGGGTCATTGAAAATGTTTTCTGATTTATGTTCCTCACAGAAAATGAGCCAAAGTCAATGAATCTTAGTTTGAAAAAAAAACTAGTATCATTTGTATTATGCTAAAAACTGAACAAAGACTGTGGTAGCCTAGCAGGTAAGGTACTGCACTGTGGTAGTCCACTATGGTAGTCCAGAAGATCCAGGGTTCAAATCCCACCTCTGCCTTGCTGCCACTGTTGGGTCCTTGAGCAAGACCCTTAACCCACAATTGCTTGGATTGTAAGACTGTATCAATTGCAAGTCGTTCTGGATAAGGGCGTCTGCTAAATGCTGTAAATGTGATGTAAATGTAAATGAAGACCTTATAAGGGTTAATAAAAATGGGAAAACCAAAGACGTCGGAGACCCAAGCAACGTGACAAACAAAATGCAGGGTGGATCAGGTGCAAGAGCGTAAATATATAACAATTTTGTGGCGGACAATAAAGTGCAATTCCTGAGGGTGGCGCCAAAGGTTCTACCAAAAGAGCTATTGTATTAAATGTATAAAGGTATAGGCTGCAGATTTTATTATGCTCAACAAGTAATACTAGGGATGGCCTGTAGATGGCACACTTTATACAAGAATAGTTTTTCACAGTGAATATGGCGTGATCTCACCTAACAGAATCGTAACTGAGAAGCATCATGAAGCCGGTTTCAGTATGGATTTGCACTGTAGTCATTAAATAAGTGGTGTTTAATGTCAGAGGCTGCTGCATTCGCTTTTCAAGAACATGTTTTGAACTTTAAGTAGAGTTACAAAAGCAGAAGAAATACTTCAACGAATAACCAACCTAAAACAAATCATATATTCTTCAGAAATACTTATGTACAGTAGTCACCTTTAAAAAAACAAGCCAAGGACAATTACGCCACCAAATGTAGGGCAACATAAAATGTATAAATTGTAACGGTATAAAACCAAATGTGTGTGGGGTCGGGTGATGTTAGGCAGTGGACCAAACAACTTTAAGGCATATGAGGGGGAGAATGCAATCCTTCAAAACTTAAAAATGGTTTCTACTATAAATGATATTACTATATGTTATAAAAATTGTTTTATATAAATGCATTATATATATTTAAAATTATATGGTTATGATTACAATGATTATATTTGGGGGGGGGGGGGGGGGTGGGGGGGGGGGGGGGGGACTCTCTATGTTCGCCCCAAAATAATCAGGCGTCCACCTGCATTAGACTGACTTCCTGTCCAGACCACGTTTATGGATGTAAGGTTTTTTTGTGGGGAATGGACGCCAGAACCCCCACAACCCAGTGGAGGACAAGTGAAAATAAAACGACACAAAAAAAACCTAACTTACCTCTCCATCACCTGCCTGGAGCACATTGAGTCCTGTTTCAGATTCTAGAAAGTTCTTCTCAGCCACTGCTCAAAATGACACCATAAATCAATGACACAATTTAAGGTCTAAACCATATAACACTCTCTGGGTACATACTTAATCAAAAACATAGTGGATCCATACACAGAATTGCGACTATACTGTAGATATTTCCTATTAAGCACTGACTGATCAGACACATTAATGGTCATCTGATGGTGGGGCAGTCTGGAGTGACTTAAAATGACCCAAAGATGTTACTGATACGTATTAAGCGAGTTCTGGACCATATATGGTTTGAGTTTCTGAATCTACAACTTTTCCTCTAGTCTAGCTATACACAAACAGCGGTGTCTAGGCAAGACTAATAAGCTCATATGAATCATTGTTTGACAGAAAATTGCCAAATCGACAAAAAAGTCTTCCCCCACACTCACCAGCCTTCTGCGCTACTTCTCCAGCTGTCAGATTCTGGCCATTGGGGCGAACTTGGAACGTGAGAGCCGGACCTATCAGGCTGCAAAAGAAGTTAGCGGTCACAACCCGAAAACAAGAACAGGCTACAGAAACAATAGGGGCGCGAGGGAAGAGGTTAGCGGCAGTGTCGGGGATCAAGGGGTCGGGCCAAGTCAGAGACGAGGTCGATTCATGCCATTCATTTCTACCCCCACATGGTTCTGTACCCATGCTGGGGACCCTGGGCTAGGCCTCCACCTCAGGACAGCTTGGGAACTGGGTACATACGAGCCATCGTTGGAGGACGATTGTGCTGAGTCATGCGCTAATGAGCCTGAACGAGACTGTGTCGGTGCTGCTTGAGGCGTCTGACATGGAAGTTTTAGAATGTGACACGATTCTGAACCCCTCTAAAGGTGCCTAATAGGATTATACAGTGGCAAAATAGGTTTGTGAACCATTTGGAATAATCTGGATTTGTGTGGTAAAGCGAGGTCTGATCTTCCTCCAGGACATAACAGACAAACACATTCTGCGTAAATAACACACAGTTGTACCTTTTTATACTGTTTACTGTTACTTCATTTATAATCATTCACAATCCAGGGCAAAAAGGTATGTGAATGTGAACCCTTGCATGAAATGATCGGTCGAACCTCCATTTTAGATTATTCTGCTATTTCTACTTGAACAATCCATAGTTACAGCCGAGCATCTCAATTAGGTTTGGACTGTAAGGAAAATGCAAAGATGCAAAAAACCCACAGTGTTCCTCACATTTACTTTGACTTTCATTTCATTGCAGACAGTATGAACCCAAAATGTTTCATGTGTTGTCTGGTCAACTTCATTTCATTTCTTAACAAACATCCATTCCTGCATTTCAGGCCTGAAACACTTCCAAAAAAAGTTGGGACAGTAAACATTCACCGCTTTGTAATGTCACCATTCCTTCTCACAACCCTTAGAAGATGTTTTAGCACCATTAATATCAAACGATTTAATGTTTCAGGTGTTATTTGTCCCACTCTTTCCGCAAACATGTTTTAACATGTGCAACAGTTACGGGGTCATCATTGCTGCATGTTTTCTTTCAAAATCTGAGAACTGAAAGGTAAACAGGAACATAGGAATCCTCCAGAACACAGGCTGCAGTTAGCATTAGCAGCCAAGCCTTTACTTTTCACTTTCAGTACATTACTCACTAAACTACATGGGATTTTTCGTCACTTTAGTATAAAATAAGCTTTGTGTTAATGATTTTGGCCAACTGTAGTTTAATGTAAGTAGTTTTAAACAGTTACATTTGTTGGAACATATCCCCATCATAAATTAGGGAGCATCTGTACAATGGATTTTCTGGGGGTCTTGAATGGATTCATTCAATTTACATTATTCCTTGTGGGAAAAATGTGCTCGCTACGAGAACCGTACCACTGTATATCTACTGTGAAGCATAGTGGTGGTTTTTCTTTAGTCGGGACTGGGCAATAGGGCAATAGAAAAGGGATCCTGCCAAGTTCTTACCCCCAAATTCTTGAGGAAAACCTGTAGCCCTCTTCTAGACAGCTGAAGATTGGTGGGTAAAAAACAATACAGTGGTCTAAGCATAGGAAAGTGAATGTCCTTGAGTGGCCATGTCAGAGTCCTGACCTAAACCCGATGGCATATCTGTGGACGGATGGAGATTGAAGAGAGCAATTCTCGAACAATTCTACAACTAAGAATGAGCCAGTATTCGTAAATGAAGTTATTCAAGGCAGGTAGATTAATATCCAAACAGACTGCTGGCTGTAATTAAAGGTGGCACTACAAAATATTAAGATCAAGATGCTGATCAGTTTCCACTGATTTTAATGGGGCCACATTTCAGTCTACAAGACAAAAGTGACTATTTCAAGGGGGTATGTCGATTTTCTATTTGCACTGAATGAAAGAGAATGCATATAGTTTTAGCTTCATGCTGTATAATTTAAGTGTAAGATGACGCAGGGCGATAAGATTATTACTTTCCAAAGTATGAGATAATGCCACTAAAAGCTTGGCTGAATTCTATGACAGACCGAGAGATATTGTGCTCTCTGTGTCAGATCACTCAATGAAGACTCACTAATGATAGCCTTGCAATACAAGAAAATTATAATCTGCTTGCGTCTTCAATCAGCGCATTCTTTTCTCCTGGCCCAAATGGGGTTGCGTCTATTCGTTGCATAACGGTGACTGAAACTGAAGAAGAGAAATCTGGACATATTCGTGACAGGGTGAATAGAGGACAACATGGAGTGACCGTTCAGCACAGTGAGACCGAGGTAATAAGGATAATTTGCCTGTGCATCATACTGTGTGTCAGCTAGCTATGCTGTTTCAGGCAACACACGTCACCCCACTGCTGCATTCTCTTCACTGGCTGCCTGTAGCTTCCCACATCAGATTAAAACAATGTGGCTCGCCTACAAAGCTAAAAATGATCAAACCCCTTCATACCTAGAGGTTTTAATCAAACCCCGCTCTGTACCTCGTACCCTTCGAGACTCCAGTAAGTCCCGATTAGTGGTCGACTAATCGGGCCAATTAATGCCATTTTGAGATAATCTGCATCTCAATAATAGTAGAGAAATTGCAGAGAAACTTTGTTTCAGTTTGCAGCTCATAAGCTGGGACCAAAGAGTGAGTAAAAACAAAGAGATGCTGAGAGAACGTTCAGCGAGGGAGGGGCCATTTACGAGAAGATGAAAACTTTGTTTCCAGCATTACAACTTGCTGCTCTTAACTGAGGCTGGGATTAAAAACAAACAACTCTCAACTCAAGTCTAACATGGGATTTTTTGCATGTATTTACACATTTTTGTTTTTCCCCCAGAAACAAGATTGCATTTATGGCTTAATGTCCATTTATGTTCAGCATTTTTGTGTCTCATTTATTATTATTAGTTTTATCAATTGCAAAATAAAAATTGTGATACAGTGGTGGACGAGTACCAAGCAAAATGTTTCCCATAAGGAATAATGTAAATTGAATGAATCCGTTCCAGACCCCCAGAAAATCCACACTGCATAAGGCATTATATGCATTAATGGAGTTGTATTGTACAGGTGCTCTCTGATTTATGATGGGGATACGTTCCATTAAATCCATCTTAGGAATGTATCATGAATGTTTTATGAGTTTAAAACAGTCTATACTGTATCATAACAGAGCTGACTTTATTGTTTAAAACACTTACAATAACCTACAGTTGGGCAAAATCATTAGCACAAAGCTTATTTTATAATAAAGTATTGAAAAATCTCATGTAATTCCTTGAATAATGCTCAGCTGAAGCCCAGCATATGCGGAAGAGTATCGTACTGCGCAGCGGTTCTCACAGTTTTCCTTTTGGTTGGCTGTTATCACTATCCTTCTTAATACCCACAGTGACTTAATACTGTCTTGTGGATGTAAAGATAAAGGAAAACTTAGGCTTATTGTGAAACTGAATCATGATCCGATGTGTCGGCTGAAATGAGTCACTCGACTTGACTCGTGAAAGTTTAAGCAAGTGCGCCAAGTGCTGAGACGGGAATCGGCGGGAATCGAATTTGTTGAGTTCCGAGGTGGGCGGGGACCAAGGTACCACTGTATCCACTGTATTTTGTATCTGAGATCAGTCACCTTATTCTGTCAACATTGGCTTCGGCCATAAAAACCCATATTGGATGACGACTAGACTCCACTGGATGACTCGTCAAACGGCGACTACCTTTATCAGTGAGAAGTTAAGCACAGACTGATCATATACATTTAAATAAAATAAAAATTTGAATGATACGTTTCTACATTTACATTTACAGCATTTAGCAGACGCCCTTATCCAGAGCGACTTACAATTGATACAATCTTACAATCCAAGCAATTGTGGGTTAAGGGTCTTGCTCAAGGACCCAACAGTGGCAGCTTGGCAGAGGTGGGATTTGAACCCTGGACCTTCTGGTCCAGAGTCCAGTACCTTACCCACTAGGCTACCACAGTCCCATACCATTAGACAAAAGCAAATCAGGAAACAAAGGCAAAAGGTTTCTATAAATAATATCATGGACAAGGCCATATACTAGGGGTGAAAAGACGCGTTCTGTTAATTACGCCATCTGAACACCAGAGGGCGTGCTCCCATTCGCATGTCTTCCGTTCTGCAGTTGGAAACTCGTTAAGGTAAAGATGAATTTGAGATCAAGGCTGTCTAAAGGCCGAGCTCAGCGAGCTTGTTTGTTTACTGTGGTTTTCAACTGAAGATAGCACTTAATTATTTAAATTTGTTGAAATTTAACTTTTATTTTCATTTCAAAAGACTAAAGATTATTTTTATTTCAATTTTTTAAACAAGTACACATTATTTTATTTGGTATTCTTCAGAAATGAAAAGGAACGTTTTCACTCATTTATTTAAGATATGGTGAAGCTACAGTAAAACTTTCCTTAGAATTTTAAACCTCTATTTCTAGTCATTTCTGGGGACTAAAGGGTTTAAAAACGTATTCACTTTTTCAAGAAAATCGCTTAATAAAAAAAACATTGTATTGTGAGCTAGTTATCATGAATCAAATCAAATCGTGAACAGAGTGTATTGATACACCCCTACTGTGTACTATATTTAACTCACTAGTTAAGGCTCGGGACTACTAAGCTCTGCCAAGCTGCCACTGTTGGGCCCTTTAACAAGACTAGTAACTTCAGTATTACCTGTTATTGGGCAAGGTAACTGTAAGCCACCCCAAAGAAGGCCATCTGGTAAATATAAGTCACTGTAGGCAGGTGAAGAGGAGGTAAATAGAATTGATGCTATGGATTTAAAATGAACACATGCTCAGACTTCTCAAGAATTGTCAGATTTCCCAAAATTTCTGATACTGGCACCAAAAAAATTAGCAGGTGGTCCAAGGTGGCATTTCTTACACTCAAATCAAGAGAGAGCAAGATAAGTAGCAATGGCTGTACCTCTTGTTTGTAATGATGTATCCATACTCCTCTTTGTACGTAGTCTGATTCTTTACTGGTGCTGTATTGGGAACCCCTTTCCATTCCTTCCCCTCTGCTTTCCACCCTTTATCCTGTTTCAGGGCGACAGGGGGCACTATGTTGTTGCCAGTCTCGATATCATTGGTCTGTGATGATCCACCTGTCTTGCGGTCATCAAAAGCAGAAGACATAGAGGACGAATGGTTTGGGACCGGAGCTTTTTCCACAGTGTGTGTCATCGAACCCTCAGTAATCTTTATCTATAAAGTGGCAACAGACATATTTAAATTTGATTCGCTGGTGACAGAACGCACGAAGTGTTCATGCAAACAGTGCATACAGCACCATCTTCTGGCCAGGCCATGCAATTACACTAACAGTTTCAACAATGAAGAGTAATTCTCAAAAAAAAAAAAAGAGCTTACCATTTTCTGCGGTGTAGAGGACTCCACCGTACGATCTATAGAAAACAATTCAAACTGTTACTACTATCGTGACAGAAGCTCACCACCATGCTAGGTTTATTCTTACATTTTTATATTAATTAATATTGGGTCACCCTGACTCTGTGGAGGTGCAGGACCGTTCTGTAAGAGATCCAGGACCGCGAAGAGACGACTCATGTCTCCAGGGTCCAGATGAGACAGGTCAAAGCCATGCTGCAGGAGAAGCTCGTTCAAACTGTGCTGAGTGGAGTCTGCATATAAATGTCGACACAGCAGCTATCGTAAATGCTTTAACAAATGTTGATAAACTGTACTATGTTATTATTTGATACATAACCTTATCCTGGTCAGGGTTGCAGCAGGGTCTGGAGTTTATCCCAGAATTCAATATACATTGGCGAAAGTGCTACCTGAAAAGGTCACTGGCCCACCCAGCCCTAGGTTTTAACACAGGTCCTCAGTAACTCTTTCTTCTAGCCTTTACTGTTTCTTCTGGCTCTTACCTCTTTCTACAGGGGCTCTTAGCACCAATGGTGCTTGAAAGTTTGTGAACCCTTTAGAATTTTCTATAATTTCTGCATAAATGTGACCTAAAACATCATCAGATTTTCCTAAAAGTAGATAAAGAGAACCCAGTTAAACAAATGATACAAAAATATTATACTTCGTCATTTATTTATTGAGGAAATGATCCAATATTACATATTAGTGAGTGGCAAAAGTATGTGAACCTTTGCTTCATTATCTGTTGACCCCCCTGTGCAGCAATAACTGCAACTAAACTTTTCCTGTAACTGTTGATCAGTCCTGCACACCGGCTTGGAGAATTTTTATGCCCATTCCGCCTACAGAACAGCTGTCAGCTTTGGGATGTTGGGTGGGTTTCCTTCCTCACATAACTGCTCGCTTCAGGTCCTCCCCAACATTTTGAATGGATGAAGGTCAGGACTTTGACTTGCCCATTCCAAAACTTAAACTTTATTCTTCTTAACCATTCTTTGGTATAACAGCTTGGTGCTTAGGTCCCGTTGTCTTGCTGCATGACCCACCTTCTCTTGAGATTCAGTTTCATGGACAGATGTTCATGGACATCTGTTTTCATGACAGATTACATTTCCTTAGAATTCTCTGGTATAATTCAGAATTCATTTGTTCCATCAATGATGGCAAGCCGTTCTGGCCCAGATGCAGCAAAACAGGCCCAAACCATGATACTACCACCACCATGTTTCACAGATGGGATAACATTTTTATGCTGGAATGCAGTGTTTTCCTCTCTCCAAACATAACACTTTTCTTTTAAACCAAAAAGTTTTATTTTGGTCTCATCCGTCCACAAAACATTCTTCCAATAGCCTTCTGGCTTGTCCACGTGATCTTTAGCAAACTGCAGATGAGCAGCAATGTTCTTTTTGGAGAGCAGTGGCTTTCTCCTTGCAACCCTGCCATGCACACCGTTGTTGTTCAGTGTTCTTCTGATGGTGGACTCATGAACATTAACATTAGCCAATGGGAGAGAGGCCTTCAGTTGCTTAGAAATTACTCTGGGTTTGTTTGTGACCTCGTCAACTATTACACGCCTTGCTCTTGGAGTGATCTTTGATCCACTCCTGGGGAGGGTAAAAATGGTCTTGAATTTCCTCCATTTGTACACAATCTGTCTGACTGTGGATTGGTGGAGTCCAAACTCTTTAGAGATGGTTTTGTAACCTTTTCCATCCTCATGAGCATCAACAACTCTTTTTCTGAGGTCCTCAGAAATCTCCTTTGTTCGTACCATGATACTCTTCCACAAACATGTGTTGTGGAGAGCAGACTTTGATAGATCCCTGTTCTTTAAATAAAACAGGGTGCCCACTCACACCTGATTGTCATCCCATTGATTGAAAACATCTTACTCTAATTTCACCTTCAAATTAACTGCTAATCCTAGAGGTTCACATACTTTTGCCACTCACTAATATGTAATATTGGTTCATGTTCCTCAATAAATAAATGACCAAGTGTAAAATGTTTGGATATACAGGTAGTTGGGGTACAAAGGAGTAATACTTACAATAGGACAGACACACACTTTCAAACGGCATTTACAGGTTGGTACAAATAAGTAATTTACACACAAAAAAAGTCTCTAAACACATCAACCGAGTTGAACAGTCTCTAGTCCAAATGGGAGCTAACGAGCAAGCGAGGACACAACCGGTAAGGTAGTTTTACACACACACACACACACACACACACACACACACACACACACACACACACACACATACACATACTGGCATAACTCCCGCCTCTGCTCGTGGATCCACAGTGTTGATTAAAAAGACATTAAAAGACAAATTTTTATTTCCTATTATGATTCATTATCATTTTTAAAACCGTGGTTGTTAAAGCGAACGGCACATACCTGTACTTATAAAACAAAACAAACTGTACAGAACTTACAGAAGCCATTCAAAACATCTGCTGTGTTTTAGATCATCATTTGTTACAGCAGGAGAGTAGTTTGGTTAGTGGGTTAACCTCATGTACGCCTATTATAGAGAAAATTCTGATAGCGGGAGTTTGGATAACGGGGTTCAACTCCGTTAAGACTCACCCTGATGATCATGCCCATACTCTTTGGGGAATTTCTTCTTCTTCTGCTGGCTGCTAACTGCCATGTCCTCAGAAACATAGTCCTTGCTGTAATCCAGTGGAAATTCAAGCTCTTGGAAAAAGGCTGAGGTGGAAATGGGTGTTGCCACTGGATGGCGAGAGGTGGGCTGTTCTGAAGCGGTCAAGAAGAGGGAGATCAGATCCTGAAGCAGCTGTGTGTCTTTTTTCAGAGGTTGAGAGTGGGGTCTGGGCACTCTGGAGTGAGAAGAGGTTGAGGGGTAAATGTTGTCCTCCAGCAGGTTCAGAGAACGTTCCTCTTCATTCTGGTAACCATACTGCACAGGGAACAGGTACGCGTTAACCGAAAGCAAGAGAAACTACGTCATCACCTCTGCGTGAGTGTCTATGGCGTGAGCGTTCTGACCTTTTGGTAAGAATAAGGTTTCAGGCTTTGCATGTGGAGGGGGGACTGAGGGGGATCGACAATCATGTAGTCCATATAGCGCTGTTTGGGATTTAGCTGATCTGCTGGCACTCCATCAGAGCTTGAGACAATTACAAGGAAGACAATGAGAAATATTGAGATGGGGCATGTGTGATAAGACGAAGAGAGGTGATTAAAACTCAAATGAATATATTTGCATCTGAATGAACCTGAATTAGATATGCAAGAGAGGACACAAAAGACTTATGGGAAGCCGAGATACAGAGCAAGAAAGTGAAAATAACCATTTAAAGCCTCCTGTATTAATATTCAGCTCTGTTTTTCGCATATTAAAGCCTAGATTCATGTGATTTACACATACTAATGAACATTTAAAAGTATTGAAATTATATTAATGTAGGGGTGTAGCACAATGGGTGCCATTTGCTGGATGTAACTCTTAAAAATGAAACTTCATTTCCTATAGTTTTTCAACACGGAATCTAACAACGCACACATTTAACTACTCATCACGGGGTGATTATTGCCCTTTTTTGAGATAATCGGAATGGCAGATATCTGTGCTCACGAGGCCGATATTCGAAAGAAGTGGAGAAAATGCCCTGAAACTTTGTTTCCTGCATTACAACTTGCAGCTCATAAGCTGGGACTACTGAGTGACTAAAAACAAAGAGATGATGAGAGAACATTCATTGAGTGCGGGGCCATTTATGAGAAGATAAAAACATTGTTTTCAGCCTTACAGCCTGCTGCTCTTCACTGAAACTGGGATTGTAAAACAAAAAGATGCTCCTGCCATGTGCACTGCTGTAACATTGTTTATTTTTGCAAATATGTAAAATTGTTTTAAAAAAATGTAAAATGAAATTTTTTTCCCAGAAACAAGAAGATGCTGTTGC
Organism: Ancistrus triradiatus; assembly: GCA_025084515.1. Lineage (NCBI taxonomy): Eukaryota > Metazoa > Chordata > Actinopteri > Siluriformes > Loricariidae > Ancistrus > Ancistrus triradiatus. Next base: position 236,987 of record JAJAGP010000458.1, on the reverse strand, counting down.
AATTGTGTGTCTCATTTATCATTATTGTTAGTTTAATATATATACAGTACTAGTCAACAGTTTGGACACACCTTGGACTCATTCAGTGTTTTTTTCTGCATTTAATATTAATATTGAAGACATCAAAACTATGAAGGAACACATATGGAATTATGTAGTGAAAAAAAGTTAAACGAACTACAATATGTTTTATACTTCAGATTTTTCAAAGTAGCCACCTTTTGCTTTGATGGCAGCTTTGCACACTCTTGGCATTCTCTCAGTCAGCTTTACAAGGTCATCACCTGGAAAGGGTTTCAATTAACAAGTGGGCACTGTCAAGAGTCATCTTGAGGACTTTCATGCCTTCTTAATGTGTTTGCAACCATCAGCTTCGTGGTGCAGAGGTACGGTTGAAACAGAATCTAAAGTAGAAAACTTATTTTGGTTTGTTTAACACTTTTTTGTTTAACACATGATTCCATCTGTGTTCCCTCATAGTTTTGATGTCTTCAATATTAGTCTACAATGTAGAAAACATTAAAAATAAGGAAAAACACTGGGTGAGAAAGTGTCCCCAAACTTTTGATTGGTACAGTATATATAAAATTTACAATTGCATCACTGTGCAGGACATTGCTTAATAATGATTTTTTTTTTTTTTTACAGTTCATTAAATTAATTATCTTTACCCGTAATGTCCTGGGGACAGAAATGGCACCCATTCGGTGTAATGACTCGTTTATCTCTTTTTGGGAAAGCTGTTTTTTCACTACATATCAGTTAAGTATTAATTATTAGTAGTAAAATAAATTGTTTAAACAAATTGACTAATACAATTGATTATGTTTTATACGCAAGGTTTTGGACATAGTCCAAGGAGGTCTCTCTTTGAGTCTCTTTGAAACCTCTCAAGGTTTCTTCCTAATAACGTTTAGGGAGTTTTTCCTTGCCGCTGTTGCTCTAGGCTTGCTTAATTAGGGCTGTGGGCCAGGATAGCTGTAAAGCTGCTTTAAGACAATGCTCTCTTGTAAAAAGACTTGATTTGACATATAGTATATTGAATTTTCATTGTGCCTAGCATGTCCACGTGAATGGACTGATACATAGGCATAAGCTGCTGTAGTGTCCTACGATTTCACAGATCCTGTCTCTCTCCTTTACATTTACATTGTATTAAATGTAATAATGAAGCAAGTACTACAACATTTTATATACAGTGGTTCAAAAAGTATTTAGCCAGCCACTGATTGTGCAAGTTCTCCTACTTAGAAAGATATGAGAGGTCTGTAATTTTCATCATAGGTACACTTCAATTTTTAAAAGAATTTAATTGTAAGTTATGGTGAAAAAAAAGTATTTGGTCAATAAATTTGGTTCAACTAAATAAACATAAACAAACATAACCTTTGATGGCAATGACAGTGGACAAACGTTTCCTGTAAGTCTTCACCAGGTTGGCACACACTGTAGCTGGTATTTTGGCCCATTCCTCCATGCAGATCTCCTCTAGAGCAGTGATGTTTTGGGGCAACACAACTTTCAACTCCCTCCACAAATTTCTATGGGGCTGAGGTCTGGAGACTGGCTAGTGCACTCCAGGACCTTGAAATTCTATTTACAGAGCCACTCCTTAGTTGCCCGAGTGGTGTGTTTGGGATCATTGACATCCTGGAAGACCCAGCCACGTTCCATCTTCAATGTATCTCATATTCATGTATCTCACGATACATGGCCCCGTTCATTCTTCCCTTAACACGGATCAGTCGTCTTGTCCCCTTTGCAGAAAAACAGCCCCAAAGCATGATGTTTCCACCCCCATGCTTTACAGTAGGTATGGTGTTCTTGGGATGCAACTTAGCATTCTTCTTCCTCCAAAAACGACGAATTGAGTTTTTACCAAAAAGTTCTATTTTGGTTTCATCTGACCACATGATATTCTCCCCATCCTCTCTGGATCATCCATATTGCTCTCTGGCAAACTTCAGAGACGGCCTGGACATGTACTGGCTTAAGCAGGGGGACACGCCTGGCACTGCAGGATCTGGGTCCCTCTCGACGTAGTGTGTTACTGATGGTAGCCTTTGTTACTTTGGTCCCAGCTCTCTGCAGGTCTTTCATCAGGTCCCTACGTGTAGTTCTGGGATTTGTGCTCACCGTTCTCATGATCATTTTGACCCCACAGGATGAGATCTTGTGTGGGGTCCCAGATCGAGGGAGATTATCAATGGTCTTTTATGTCTTCCATTTCCTTACAGTTTCTCCCACAGTTGATTTATTCACACCAACCTGCTTGAATATTGTAGATTCACTCTTCCCAGCCTGGTGCAGGTCTACAATTTTCTAAACCTGGTGTCTTTCGACAGCTCTTTGGTCTTGGCCATGGTTGAGTTTGGAGTCTGACTGTTTGAGGCTGTGGACAGGTGGCTTTTATACAGATAACGAGGTCAAACAGGGACCATTAATACAGGTAACGAGTGGAGGACAGAAGAAGTTCTTAAAGAAGAAGTTACAGTCTGTGAGATCCAGAAATCTTGCTTGTTTGTGGGTGACCAAATATTTATTTTCCACCATAATTTACAATGAAATTCTTTAAAAATCCTACAATGTGATTTCCTGGATTTTTTTTCTCTCATTTTGTCTCTCATATTTGAAGTGTACCTATGATGAAAATTACAGACCTTTGTCATCTTTCTAAGCAGGAGAACTTGCACAATCAGTGGCTGACTAAATACCTTTTTGCCCCACTGTAGAAGTGCCGAGAGCCAGTCATTTACCACTGACTAAAGGAGATTTGCATTGGCTGTTCTGAAAATTAGTGTTTCTTCAAGTAGACTCATTCCCTCTTGATTGTGTGCAGCCAGTGAGATACGTTTATTCATGATTATATTGCATCGTGCATATTTATATTTTGGTTCTACAGTGTGTGTGATGTGTCCCTGTAACAGAACCATGGTGTTGTGTATGTCCTGGAGAGAATGACATGTATAACAGTTCAGTGTTTTCAGCGATATCTCTGGCGCATTTACGTATCGTTTGCATTTTCTAGTGAAAGTATCCTTTATATTTACATTACAATAGCATAAAAAGACTATGTGACTATGACTATGCCCAGTCAATAGCCATTTCAATCAATGACCTGTTTACACATATCAAAATGCATCCAATGAATCTCTAAATGTCTTACTTGGACGAAGGTTTGCTTTTCAGGCCAGCTGACCACGGGATCTTTGCAACCTTGCTAAGTTCCTTGTTCATAATCGATTGGGTGATTTCATCCTGCCAGGTGAGTCCTGCAGAAACCATTGGACAAAAGTAATACTTTAATACTGCTTCATACTAACACAGTGTCATTTTTTGCTGCTATCCCATGAAGCATCCTTTGTATTGATGTCCTTTTACTGTGCGGTTTCCATGGCATTAAATACATTTACGAGCACAGAAGCTCTGTACTAAAGGATGCTATTAGCTGAGACAGGAAAATGTGAGATGTGTGATGGACCTTTTTTCAGGAGCATCTGTAGTAACGACTGCAGGCGGTCCAGTAAGTCTGTGGTCACCCTGTAGCGAAATCTCTCTTGCTGCTGTCCGAGGCACTGCCCAAACAACTCATCTGGGACAGGAAGACATGGCATTAGAGGGACAAACGTTAACATATTCGAAGGAATTCAAAAGAATGTGTACTAATTGGATTAGATGAATTAGCACTAATGCTCCCCATTTTGAATCACAGATCCAGACCAAGTGCAGAATGTCCTATAAATTACAGCACTTCAGTTCTATGTCTAATGATGTGATATTGATTTTCTGCTACATTAACATAATGATACATGAGTATTGTGGCTATACTCAAGTCCCAGTGATGCATGAACTCGGTTCTTGTCCACCTCGGAACTCACTGAATACGGTTCTAGACCAGAAAATTTGTCTCGGTTCTCGTCATTTGCTCGGTACTCGGCGCACTTGATTAAACTTTTATGAGCCGAGCTGCATGACATGTTTTAGCCGAAACTCGATTCATGATTTATGATTCACAATTCAGTACAAAGTGATTCGGTGATTCAGATTCACAATAGCCCTTGCTCATTGAAAATATCCACTGTGTGTATTGCATTTTTCTTGATTTTTACATCTACAGTACTCAGTATTCTCAGCACAAAAAAGTCTCCATGGGTCCTAAAAATTAGTTTATAAGAGCTAATTGAAAGCAAATCAGGATCCTCCAGAACTCAGAAAACTTTATTATAAAATGAGTTTGGCCAACTGTAGGTTAACGTAAGTGTTTTAATCATTTAATCATTATCACTAAAACCATGATGGTAAAAAGTCAATTTTATCCTAGTTTGCTGAGAAGAACTAAAGGACATGCCACACAATTTCACTACAGGCACTACATTTCCCATAATGCGCCAGCATCATTCCAAAAGCTAGAGCAGTTAACGCTTTCAGTCAGAGCAATTTTCTTTTGGGTTTTCGCATGAATTAAAGGGCATTAACTAAATGAATTAATCCACAAATATTTAAAAGAAAATCAGCCACTTATAACTATATAACCTACCAAAAGTACATATTAGGTCAATAAAGCAAAGGCGTTTTTAGTGGTAATTTCTTCTTACTTTCTCATCCAAGGCAGAGTAAAGCCCACTTAAATGTGATATCACCTTATCTGTTGAGAGTTTAACAGGCTTACTTTTTCTGCACAGTTGTGTCCCAGTGACTGATTGGCAAGCAGGGATGTACAGCTGTGCCCCAGTACTACAAACAGCCTAGAAATGGCCAAACTAACCATTATTCAATATCTAGTGGAAATACAGTGGTGTGAAAAAGTGTTTGCCCCCTTCCTGATTTCTTGCATGTTTGTCACACTTAAGCGTTTTGGATCATCAAACCAATTTAAATATTAGTCAAAGACAAAAAGTAAACACAAAATGCAGTTTTTAAATGAAGGTGTTTGTTATTAGTGGAGAAAAAATCCAAATCTACATGGCCCTGTGTGAAAAGGTGATTGACCCCCTAAATAACTGGTTGGGCCGCCCATGGCAGCAACAGCTGCAACAAAGCGTTTCCGATAACTTGCAATGAGTCTTTTACAGCGTTGTGGAGGAATTGTGGCCACTCATCTTTGCAGAATTGTTGTAATTCAGCCACATTGGAGGGTTTTCCAGCATGAACGGCCTTTTTAAGGTCATGCCACAGCATCTCAATAGGATTCAGGTCAGGACTTTGACTAGGCTTCAGTTTGTTTTTCTTCAGCCATTCAGAGGTGGACTTGCTGGTGTGTTTTGGATCATTGTCCTGCTGCAGAACCCAAGTTTGTTTCAGCTTGAGGTCACGAACAGATGGCCGGACATTCTCCTTCAGGATTTTTAGGTAGACAGCAGAATTCATAGTTCCATTTATCACAAGTCTTCCAGGTCGTGAAGGAGTAAAACAGCCCCAGACCATCACACTACCACCACCATATTTTACTGCTGCTATAATGTTCTTTTTCTGAAATGCTGTGTTACTTTTACACCAGATGTAATGGGACACACCTTCCAAAAAGTTCAACTTTTGTCTCGTCAGTCCACAGAATGTTTTCCCAAAAGTCTTGGGGATCATCAAGATGTGTTCTGGAAAAATTGAGACGAACTTTAATGTTCTTTTTGCTCAGCAGTGCTTTTCGTCTTGGAGCTCTGCCATGCAGGCCATTTTTGCCCAGTCTCTTTCTTATGGTGGAGGCATGAACACTGACCTTACCTGAGCCAAGTGAGGCCTGCAGTTCTTTGGATGTTGATGTGGGGTCTTTTGTGACCTCTTGGATGAGTCGTCGCTGCGCTCTTGGGGTAATTTTGGTCGGCTGGCCACTGCTGGGAAGGTTCACCACTGTTCCATGTCTTCACCATTTGCGGATAATGGCTCTCACTGTGGTTCACTGGAGTCCCAAAGCTTTAGAAATGGCTTTATAACCCTTTCCAGACTGATAGATCTCAATCACTTTCCTTCTCAATTGTTCCTGAATTTCTTTGGATCTCTGCATGATGTGTAGCTGTAAAGGATCTTTTGGTGTACTTCACTTTGTCAGGCAGGTCCTATTTAAGGGATGTCCTGATTGAGAACAGGTGTGGCAATAATCAGGCCTGGGTGTGGCTAGAGACCGTGATAAATGGTGTGATAAACCATAGTTATGTTTTAATAAGGGGGGGCCAATCACGTTTTCACACAGGGCCATGGATGTCTGGATTTTTTTCTCCCTTAATAATAAACACCATTTAAAAACTGCATTTTGTGTTTACTCGTGCCGCCTTTCACTAATATTTAAATGGCTTGATGTTCCAAACACTTAAGTGTGACAAACATGCATGTCCTGATGGTTTCACTGAAATGCTCAACAAACACGTTATGTTTGGGAGGAAACAAACTTAGAACAATCAGTATAACTATTTGGAAGTATTTATTTTAATTTGAACAGAGGACCCTAGTTTTAATATAAGCTAAATTTAAACGTACTAAGAAGCCATGTCGCCTATTGGTCAGCCAGGAAATGCACACCACGCTCTATTTATCAGGCTTCTCTGTGTGTATGAGTCAGACATGCATGCATCCTCTGGCCTTGCACTAAAATGATCATCTTCAATGACTCATTCTCACTTTTCCTTCAACTATTTTTTCACAGCCCCTCGCTCGACTCTCCCTCGCACAGGTCTATGGCAGAGAAATGATATGTTTGCCTCAGTGACGTCACGGTTGCCATAGAAACACTTTAAGCTCATCACCACGTAACAAAAGGCAGGGGTTACGCACGAGATGCAAATAAGGTGCATTTATATATAGGGAAAGGCATTTCCCAAAGGCCTTGTCAAACAAAAGTGCATGAAGACTCGAATATTAACGTACACAAATGTCTTATTGGAAGTCTGGGCTTCAAAGCAAAAAGCCTTAGTGGAAAAGAGCAAGAGCAAATACACACAAATGCAAGGATAGAGATTATAGCACAGTCTGACGTACACGGCCAAAAGTATGGGGACACCACATCCATGGGCATTAATATGGCTAAGTAAATTAAGTCAGAAAATTAAGGCAAATTAACATGATATTGGCCATAAAAGAGGCTTAACAATGAGTACTGTCTAAATCCGATATCTCGCCCACGTCTGTTTCGTGGGTATTTTTGGCGGAAGTTTGGCGACTTAACGAGGTTACAAAAATATAGATAAAGTGACATTCATACCTGATGATGACATAATGTGTTTTACTGAGCGGCCCACGTGATCGTACAATCACATTTACAATGTACATTTTCTAACAGTTTCTATTCATTTACGCAAATTTGAGAAATAGTTTGTATTTGACGATTGTGACACAAAGCACATGAAGTCCAGTCTGCGATGAATAACAGCAAAGTAATTATAAGATAGGTCTGTTCACTCTGCCGCTATATTGGTAACGCCACCAGGCAGTTATTTTCAGCCATACAAGACCAGACTCCTATCTCTTTGAATGGGGAGAGACCTATATATCTGTAACTGAAAGAGAAATTAACATATTAACGTAATTAAAATGCATATTGAGAATCGCTTGTATAATCTAACAAAACTGATATAATTTACTTGCATTGTTGGGTTCAAATAACATAGAAAAATATGATTTTTTTTAAAGATTATTCTGGCTACTGTGCATGCGCATGACGCCACTACAAAGGGGCCAAGGGGCCAAGGCCCCTGGTTCATTCTAATGACGAGGAGGGGCTTCTGTACTACAGTCCCATTCATATTTCAACCAGTGACCAGTCTCCTCCTTATATAACATTTCTGATAGCAGACAGGGGCTGTACATCTGGCATTGCAAGTTTAAAGTAGGATTAAAGTACAACCTACGAATGGTCTGAAACATGGTGGCTTAGTGGGGTACAATTTCATTGCTGGCAATACATTTGTCACATTTTAAGCTTGGTGAGGGCGAGAGGTGAAGTTGGCACCTTTTTGAGGTAAAGTGCATGGAAGAAAATTCATCCTGCCATCACATGTGGCAACAGATGAGGTTTGCGCCATAATGGGGGCGAGATAACGAGGTTAGATTGTACTTTGATATTTGAGATCATGTCAAATAAAACTGAGTGCCAGTTTCTCAGGTGTACAGCCATAATAAAGAAAACTGATTCAATGTTTCAAGGGGAACAGTCTCAAATGTCAAGGCAGTGTACAGTGGAACTGAAAGTATATTGACAGGACAGATTTTTAGGATAGATGCTAAATGGCCCAACAGCATCGAGACAAATATATCCACAGACTTGAATGAGCACCACTATGAGCCAGATTCAACAAAAACTGTACATTTTGAGCATCATGAATCTGGACTTTATAGATGGGGTGCCTTTTGCGTAAATCAATAATTTTGATGACAATACCTGGGCCACTTAGCAAAAGTGCAAAGTAATATGGGCCTGAGTCAGCCTTCAGCACATTTCCCACAACTGGACAGATTTGTGTTGGAGAAAGCCAAAGGATGGCATTAAGGTCTGCTGCTGACACTCGCCTATCACTTTATTAGGTACACCTCCTTCTTTCTTCACTCATTGTATATTTTATCAGTTCCATTTACCATATAGTAGCACTTTGTAGTTCTACAATAACAGACTGTAGTCCACCTGTTTCTGTATTACTTTTTTACTTTTGCTAAGTGGCCCAGGTATTGCCATCAAAATTATTGATTTACGCATATCGACCATTGGCACAAAAGGCACCCACTGTATACTGCCTTGACATTTGAGACTTGAAACATTAAATCAGTTTTCTTTATTATGGCTGTACAGCTGCCAATATGGCACTTTTATTTGACATGATCTCAAATATCAAAGTACAAACTAACCTCGTTATCTAGCAAACCTCATCTCTCACCTCATGTGATGGCAGCACGGATTTCCTTCCATGCACTTTACCTCAAAAAGCCGCCAACCTCGCCTCTTGCCCTCGCCACCCTTTGCAGTCCCCTTTATTCAATTATGGTCAAGACCCTCACAGGACCACTACAGATCAGGTACTATTTGGGTGATGGATCACTGCAGTCACACTGACAAACTGTGTAGCAACAGATGAGTTACCTTCTCTGACTTTACATCTACAAGATAGAGCAGTATGATGTATGTATCTAATAAGAGCACAGTGAGTGAACACAGTGTTTAAATACCTAGGGCTTCCCAGCAGAACACTGCCCAGAGCTACACACTCACTCTACCAGTTTGTCCATCCACAGTGGATCGTGGCGCCACCATTCCCCAAAGTAACCATCACACACGTACCCAGCCATCCACATAATGCATAAGAAAAGGGATGTCACTGAACCAAGCAACCTTCTCAGATTGCTTCAAAGTTCAGTTCCATTGTAGGTTTTTTTGATAAAGAAGAGGGGTTAGCAAACCCCAAGCCTTGCCATGATGGAGATGGTCCAACCCAGTCACCTGGCCGTAATGATTTGGAGCCTCTTAAAGTTGTAAAGGTTGTTACACCTGCGCTTTTCACTTACTCTATAATATATTCCAGACCTTGACATGTGCTTTTGTAACAAGATAATCGAGGTTATTCTTTACTCAAACTGTCAACGCCCATAAAGTGATGGTTCATGGATGCCTAGCAGGTGCCTCCAAGATTATCCACAAAGGCCCAGTGTAGTTGCTGCTTTTCATTCCAGCCAAACAGGAGCCACAGTGAGTCATCTTATAGGAGTGTAACGATGCACACTGCTTATATCTTATATACGGTTTTAAAGAAAAAACTTAAATCCTCTGCAATTAAACAGAGGTTTCAACTTGTAAAACCAGTGTTCCCAACCTTTTTTCCTTGGATCCCCCTACAAGTACCTAAGAAAAGCTGCATCCCCAGGCTCGCACATACACAAACCAAAAGAATAAAGTGATTCATTGCAAATCATTAGAGGCAAAAAATAATATAAATTATATCTTTTTTCTTTTTCTCTTGGGTCCATTTATGGCTTTGTTCCCTTTTTCAATTTGGCTCCTTATCTTTTTTCAAGACAGCTAAACATTGAGAGAAAAAAAATCAAACATAGGTTTATGAAATATCTCTAAGTAAATTTATATACAGATTTCTTTCCAGTGAGTGCGTTAATTGAATTTTATTTAACATGCACAAATTGTATTTTGACAAACTCAGAGCACCTCAGTGCAGACAAAGCCTCACACACCCCCAGGTTTGGAACCACTGCACTAAACTATCCTCTCATAACCAAAACTCAAACATGTTCTTCTTGCATACTCACCATCCCAACAGACCTGCCCAGTGGAGCATAGACCTCCATCAAACAAACAGCCTGAAACAGAGGGAAGGGAGAGTGGGAGAGAGTTAATCAGAGCGAGAGAGTGACGAAAACAAAGCAAACAAAGTGACAGATAGCAGATAACAGGCGTCCCTAAGTAACCGATAGTGAAGAGGACAGAGCTCAGGTAATTGGTTCAGCGATGGAGACAAACCACTGGGCTTTTCAGACCAATTTCATGTTTCACATCAGCATCTGTGATAAGTAACTGTGACCTTTAAGCCTTTTCGCTCTCATTTATAACCCAGAAGCTCCTTATCCAGGTGTGTGCTGATCAAAGCCCTGCACATGACTGGTACATTTCCACTCTGTAACTTAGCCCCGACCAGTCCGCAGCCAAATCTGATGCCTACAGACAACGTCAGACTTATCAGGCGCTGTCAATCTTCCAGCACTATAGCAACAGACAAAGAGTATTACAGTGGAAAGAAAACGCAGAGACCTGTGGGTAACAGTGGTCACAAGTGGAAGGTAGACAGGAACAAATCGGGACTTTACAAGCTGAGCAATAAAAACATCCACAGAATTGAATGAGCACCTCTATGAGCCAGGCTTAACAAAAACTTTATGCTGTAAGCTTTGAAACGAAATTAAGGGCAGCTTCAGAAACCCTGTCTATTAAAATCCAGTGCAAATGTGCAACCTGAACCAGTGAGCAATGAAAAACAAACATTGTTGTGTAGGGCAGTGTTAATTTTGGCGGCTGATTTTGATTTAGTTTTAATCTTCGGCTTTTGACTCTAATTTATATTATTTTCTGTCACATTTTATATATATATCATTCATTCATTCATTTTCTTATCCGCTTAATCCTTTACAGGATCACAGGAGAGCCTAGCCGGCTGCATAGGGTGCAAGGCAGGAACCACCCTAGAGAGGGCACCAATCCATCGAACAATAATACCAAAAGTGAAATTAAATACAAATATCAAATAGAATAACGGAAGAATGTGCATATAGGCATTATTTTAGCCTGGTACAGAGTCACTGTTAAATCATGTGTCCCTAGTGGGAAAGTTTTGGTGGCAGTTTTACTGCCCTCTGTGGTCTGACTAAAGGTGCACGGAACGTGATTGAAGAACAGCTTGGGTGGAGCCGAAGCAGAGGAACATCTTAGTGTAGGATTGGAACGAAAGAACATCTTAGTGTTCTAACATGTTCTTAGAGTTCTTCTTAATGATCTTAGTGTGGATGAACATGCCTCTCTCTCTCACACACACACACACACAGCAAAAATAGCAGCTACTCAGCTACAAAATACTCCCACTACCCTGCATCTCGGCTTCATTCCGAACAGACTTTCACCACAGATTGATGGAAGTAATGGTGTGTTGTGAGATTACAGGTCAGAGATGAGTCGGCCAGCCAAGGAAAAAAGACTGCAGATGCAGAGTGCATGTAAATATGCTCAAAACCTAACAGCCTTTCCATCTCAGAATATCAAAATGAATCATGCGAATAGCTGCCTGAAGCGTGACTGCTGTAACATATGCTCTGGGAATAGACGAGCAAAGCGTCGTTCACATGGGACTTAACAAACCACACACACAAACACACAATGCTATAATAGGTAATTACTGTCCATGCATGAGCGTCACTATCCGTGGTGCTGAAAAAAAAAAAACAGCACGAAGCTGCACTGCAATGTTTTGGCAAGGTGCGAGCTGGAGCAAACTGTTATTTACAGCAATGCTGGTGACAATCTATTATGCTGTGTCCTGTAAATCTCAGCACAGCAGCAATGCGCTTCAGTGTCTTCTTGCATTTTCCAAGCAGTACACCAAAGCTCAGGTCTTGCCTCCATTATACAGGTATGCAACGTTTAAGTTCTGTCAAACAGGCCATTAACCGAAATGGATGTTGACTGAACATTACCATAGTCACATAGTCTTTTTATGCTACTGTAATGAAAATATAAAGGTATTTTCACAAAAAAACTGTTTTGAAATGATACGTAAATGCGTCGGAGATTGATAAGTGATTGAAAGGGCTGATACTTTTGTTTGATGGAAGCCAAAAATGCATTGATACATTTGTATCACAAACAGCACGGATGATCAGCCAGATGAAACAGAGACTCAGCGAGTCAATGTGACCCAGTTTATATAGTTATAGGTTAGTGAAAATATACAGATTGTCTAAGGACAAACAAAGGAGTACTACTTACAATAGGACAGGCACAAAACGCCATTTACAGCTTGTTACAAATAATCAGCAGGAAGTCAGCAAACCTGTGTAACTTGCACAAAAAGATTGGGACTCAACCCAGTATAAAATTGAACCCCTTAATTTGACCCCTTTTTTAAACCCTTGGTTTTTAATGTAAAATGAACTTGTGGCAGCTTAATTGCTAATAATTGAATTAAAAATATATCAGTTATTATGTATTAAATGATTTTTTACTATACCTTAATAGCATTTCAGATGCAAAGTGAGAGAAATCCACATACACTATATGGCCAAAAGTTGTGGACACCCAAAAATTACATCCAAGAACACAGGTATTAGTATGGAGTTTGCTCCCAAAATATGCTGCTACAACAGCCTTTGTTCTTCTACAATGGCTTTCCAATAGATTTTGGAACATGAGCGTGAGATCGGTTTCTGATGTTAGACAATAAGCCCTGGCTCACTTTTCTCATTGCAGTACCTTTTTAAGGGGGTTGATGGAGTTGAGATCAAGGTTCTGTTCAAGCCAGTCAAGTTCTCATCAAAGATCAAACCAATTCTCTATGGACTTTGTTTAAGGACAGCAGGGCAGAAAGTTAATCACCTGACTTGTTGGAAGCAGTCACTGGTGTATCAGTGGAACACTGGTTTGTCTATGGAGCATCCAGAAATGTATGCTTTATATTATGAATGTGTCCACCCTAGTAGTCTGTGGTGGTCCTGTAGGGGTTCTGACCATTGGAGAACAGAAGAAGGGACACTAACAACGTAGGCAGAGAAACTTGGACTACAGTCTGTAATTACAGAACTACAAAGTGCTTCTATAGTTTAAGTGGAACCGAAAATGGACGATGAGTGCAGAAACAAGGAGGTGCACCTAATAAAGTGATCGGTGAATGTAATGACTAACACTTCTATGGCAGTTCTGAAGAAAAGAGCACTCTGATGATGTAACCATATTTCAGAACCATAATTGGCTTTCCAAACACCAGGCACTCAAACATTACAGCGATCATAAATGCGCTGTAGCCTACGTGAATGCTGAGTGGTGGACCAGCCGGGCTTCACGGATGAGTCATAACGCATGGAGAGAGCTCTGGACGGGGGAAAAGGATGCCATAAAACATCGACATTTTACTTTTATTCTTCTGCTCTAAAGGCACCGTGCAGTGTTCAAACAGCTTCCCTTGCAACAGTTGTTTACAAGAGCAAAGTCTGAGTCAAGTGTGAGCAATACGGCGATGGCTCAGTGGTGTCATTCACTCATGATGCGCATGAGATCTTCTGTAGATGGACTAGATGGGTTGACGAGCTATAGTCTGCTGTTATTGCTATTGCTATAATATGAATTCCAGTTTCAATGCATTTCCTTGCAGATTTTATATCAGTGATGTGTGCTATGAAGTCCACAAGCATCTAACATATTGCACGTATACAAACAAACAGTCACGACGTATGAATGAGCGCACCACAAGCTACTTTTGCCTCGTTCCACTTTCTCTAGTTGCTTTAAATTATCTTCTAATAATCGCATCCTAAACCCTGCCCTGCTCCACTGAAGCTAAAGATGACATACCGTATCTGGCAGAAGTGCTGAGCCGGTGACATGCGGTCAACACAGCCAGGAGAATCCAGAGGCGCGGCGACTTCATGTTCAGGTTTCTGTTTCCCCCCCTAAATAACCAAAACACGCGTTCACGCCGACATTCCGGAGCCCACTGGAGGTGCAAAAGCTTTGGCGGGGCGTTCAGACTCCAGAAAAACACGGCGCTTGTGGAAAAGTGCGCCGAGTGGAGGTGATAAACAAGCGACAGGGAGGGAGTGATAAGGGTTGATGGAAAGGATTGGTCCCGAATTGCTGCCTGCTCCCTATATACGCACACTAAATAGGGGTTGACTTTTGCATACTATGACGTAACTTTGCACCGCAGCTTAGGTGGCTTCCAAAACAGTTAGTCATTTCCAAGGGTCTCCTCCATAGACAACTAGTACAATCCTACAATCCAAGCAAGAACCCAAAAGTGGCCGAGGTGGGATTTGAAAAAAACTCCCAAAACTAAAGACCCAAAATTTTGTGGACACTCCAAACTTACACGGGTATTAGATGTCCCTTCTTTGCTGCTCTCACTTTTCTGAGAACTCATTCCACTAGATTTGGGGACATTACTGTGAGGCCAGTCATGGATGATGGACTTGATGAACAAGCCACCGGGAAAGACGAATAAGTGTAGATGGAAAGTATTGATCCCCAATTGCTCCTTACTCCCTATATACACAGACTAAATATTGGTTGACTTTTGCATACTATGACACCACTTTGCACCACAAAGGTATGTCATAGTGGGCAGCTTCCAAAAGAGTTAGTCATTTAGCAGAGGCTCTCATCCAGAGAAAATGACAACTGGTACAATCCTACAATTCAAGCAATTGTGGGTTAAGGGTCTTACTCAAAACCCTAACAGTGGTCAGTAGTCTATTGTAAGACCACAGGTATGTGATGCTTAAAGGTACTTTGCATCTCCCCAAAGCTTACCACTTTCAAAGGGTCCACATGCACTACACGGCAAAAGAACTTCAGAGGTGGCTGTGCGTGAAAGTCAAAACACAAAAAACAGCAGAGAAATAAAATCCCTCCTCTAACAAAGAGGATGTGGCACTACGGCCTCAGGAAAGATGTATTCTCCTGTCAAATGCCACCCAGATCTGGGAACTGTAATTGTAACCCTTAAAATACTAGTCCAGAGTCTTAACTACTGAGCCGCTTATCATTCCAGAAGCACAGTTCCACAGAAGTCCAGTGGTGATGTGCTTTCCACCACTTAGGTCTTAGGTTTTTGTGAAGCTCCCACCATGGAATTGTACTTTTTTTAATGTTGTTTCTTTTGTTTCAGAATAAAAACTACTTTAATGAAGCATGACGATGCAGCTATTGCTCAAAACATCAGTGCACAGCCGAAAACTCGTTTCTTTTTCATACCCGTTTAATCTAGGGCCGCGAAAGGTGTAGCACCCCAAAGAGGATCCATCACAGGGCTCGCCAAAATAGGAACGAGGAAGAAATCCACAGGGAGAACATGCAAAATCCACACTGGCAGAAGACCAAAATGTGAGGTAAGAGCGCTATACTGTACATTGGGCCACCCCAGTAAAAGTGTGTAGCTAAATTATATAGGACCAACTGGAGAGAATACAGTGGTGTGAAAAAGTGTTTGCCCCCTTCCTGAGTTCCTACTTTTTGCATGTTTGTCACAGTTAAGTGTTTCAGAACATCAAACTAATTTAAATATTAGTCAAAGACAACACAAGTAAACACAAAATGCATTTTTAAATGAAGGTGTTTAATATTTAGGGAGAAAAAATCCAAACCTACGTGGCCCTGTGTGAAAAAGTGATTGCCCCCTTGTTAAAACATAACTATGGTTTATCACACCTGAGTTCACTGTCTCTAGCCACACCCAGGCCTGACTATTGCCACACCTGTTCTCAATCAGGACATCACTTAAATAGGACCTGCCAAAATCCAAAGAAATTCAGGAACAATTGAGAAAGTAATTGAGATACATCAGTCTGGAAAGGGTTATAAAGCCATTTCTGAAGCATTGGGACATTATCAACAAATGGCAAAGACATGGAACAGTGGTGAACCTTCCCAGGAGTGGCCGGCCGACCAAAATTACACCAAGGGCGCAGCGATGACTCATCCAAGAGGTTACAAAAGACCCCACAACAACATACAAAGAACTGCAGGCCTCACTTGCCTCAGGTAAGGTCAGTGTTCATGCCTCCACCATAAGAAAGAGACTGGGCAAAAATGGCCTGCATGGCAGAGTTCCAAGATGAAAACCACTGCAGAGCAAAAAGAACATTAAAGTTTGTCTCAATTTTTCCAGAACACATCTTGATTTAATCCAAAGACTTTTGGGAAAACATTCTGTGGACTGACGAGACAAAAGTTGAACTCTTTGGAAGCTGTGTGTCCCATTACATCTGGCGTAAAAGTAACACAGCAGTTCAGAAAAAAAATATTATAGCAACAGTAAAATATGGTGGTGGTAGTGTGATGGTCTGGGGCTGTTCAGGACCTGGAAGACTTGCTGTGATAAATGGAACTATGAATTCTGCTGTCTACCAAAACATCCTGAAGGAGAATGTCTGCCATCTGTTGGTGACCTCAAGCTGAAACGAACTTGGGTTCTGCAGCAGGACAATGATCCAAAACCCACAAGTCCACCTCTGAATGGCTGAAGAAAAACAAAATGAAGGCTTTGGAGTGGCCTAGTCAAAGTCCTGACCTGAATCCTATTGAGATGCTGTGGCATGACCTTAAAAAGGCCATTCATGCTGGAAAACCCTCCAATGTGGCTGAATTACAACAATTATGCAAAGATGAGTGGTCAAAATTCCTCCACAACACTCTAAAAGACTCACTGCAAGTTATCACAAACGCTTGGTTGCAGTTGTTGCTGCTAAGGGTGGCCCAACCAGTGATTAGGTTTAGGGGGCAATCACTTTTTCACACAGGGCCATGTAGGTTTGGATTTTTTTCTCCCTTAATAATAAACACCTTCATTTAAAAACTGCGTTTTGTGTTTACTTGTGTTGTCTTTGACTAATATATACATTGGTTTGATGTTCCGAAACACTAAGTATGACATGCACATAGATCAGGAAGCGTGGAAACACTTTTTCACACCACTATGTGGCAGCAGGTTTCGATAATAAAGGAGCAAGCAAGGAGCTCATATAGCTGTGTAAAGCTTTTGTTTTATTCTGCTTAAAAACTGTACTGTCTTTAACAGCAAGAGAGAGAACAGCTCAGTAAGCACACTGTCACAAAATGATGTAATGGAGCTGATCTATATAAGACAGCACTTTGTTGAGACGTGCAGTGAGCTGACATTTCTTCTCCTGAGGCGGTATTGTATCGTGGTTGCACAGTCTAATCCACCACGACCAGATTCCTCACTGATGGGAAGTGCTCGAAGAAACCCTGCAGATAAAGAATACAAGAACATGACTTCAAATACCTCAGAATAACCCTTACGGTGCGTCTCTGACCCTACACCTGTCTCTAGCCCTCTTCTTGTCTCACCACCTCTTGCTTCCTCTCGCTCTCGTCCCATGCTCATCTCCACAACTCTCTCTCAACCTCCACCTGTCTCTGTCTCTCACTCTCCACTTGCCTCTCCATCTCCCACCCGCACACAACCTCTCCACCGGTCTCTGTCGTCTCTCGCCCTTCACCTGTCTCTCTCTATTTAGCCTTCATCCTACTCCTGTCTGTCACTCTCTCATCCTCCGCCTGTCTCTCTCCCCATCTTTCATTCTATGCCCGTCTCACCTGTTTCTCGCCCTATCTTTCTCCATCTTTCATCCTATGTTTGTCTCTGTCCAGCGCTCACCTTTCGCCTGTCTTTCTCCATCTTTCATCCTACATCTGTCTGTCTCTACGCCTGTCTCGTCATCTCTCTCCAGCTTTCATACTACACCCACATCTCAACCTCCACCTGTCTCTTTCCCCTCTCTATCTTTCATCCTACTTCTGTCTCTAGTCTCTTGCCCTCCATAGCTCACCCTCCACATGTCTGTGTCTCTCACTCTCCACTTGCCTCTCCTTCTCCCACCCTGACACAATCTGCCTCTCTCCACCTGTCTCTCTGTCGTCTCTCACCCTTCACCTGTCTCTCTCTCTTTAGCTTTTATCCTACACCCGTCTGTCACTCTCTCGCCCTCCGCCTGTATCTAGTCTCTCACTCTCCACCTGTTTCTCTGCCCCGCCTGTCTTTCCATCTTTCATCACATGCCTGTCAGTCCGTCCCTCACCCTCTTTCTGTCCGTCTCCCGCCCTCCTCCCATCTCTCAAGGTCTCTCAACCTAAGCCTGTCTCTCTATCTCTTTCCTAATATGGAGAAGGGAAGTTACTGGAGTACAAGCATTATGCTTGAATATCTTGAGATCGTCAGAAATGTAATGAACCTTAAAAAGGTTTGTGGTCTGGAGCACCCCAGAGGTGCAGCACATCTCCCTGATGGAGTGCATGGCCAGCTGAGGAGCACCAATGTCCAGCACTGGAATTCCCAGACGAGCAGCCAGGATGGGCCCGATGGTCGTTCCACAAGGGCTGTCGTTCCGCACCATCACATCCTGAGAAGGAACACACACACACACACACACACACACACACACACGTTCAGTTTTAAAATACCTGGTTTTTATCTATAACCTGAACAAGGTGGAAGAACTTCATAATAATGCTCGGATGAGATTAAAGTCAACATAAAGAACATATGATATATAGTCAAAAGTTTGTGGACAACCCTTCTAATTATAGAGCTCTGCTATTTCAGCAACACTTACTTGTAACACATTTATAATACATCACAATCAACATATACATACATACACACACACATATATACATACACATACACACACAAAAGTGGCAGTGACTCTTAATTTATAGGTTTCTAAGAAAGAGTTCGAGTAATACCTGAAGAGGCACATCCACCTTTCCTGCAATCTCCCGTATGATGGAGGCTGTTACAGCAGTGGTGGCGTATCGCTGGTTACTGTTAAACTTTATGACTGGGCCCTGAACCACAACATTTAGACAATCAGTAAACACTGACATGGCTCAAATATGCGTGTGTGTATATTTTGTACGTGGTTGAATAATTACAAAACCTTGTGGAAAGCTGGTCTGTGATTTTCTTCATGTTTCTCTCTGAGGTAATGAAAAATGAAAGAAATATTAGATCGCTCCTTAAATTACAGCACTCCACAATTTGTACAGGTAATTGCTGCATAATGTCCGATCGCATTTACATCTAAGGTCCGATGACCTTATTATCCTTACCATTATGGTTATTAACCCATTTAACCCATATACAGTGGTACCTCGGTTCTCAACCACCTCGGAACTGGTCGACTTCGGTTCTCGGCACATTTTGACTAGAAATACTCACCTCGGTTCTCGGCACCCTTGCCTTAACTCTCATGCGACTTGTTTCAGATGACACTCGGTTCATGATTCACGATTCAGTATACAGTGATTCAGTGATTCAGACTAACAATAGCTCGCACTCAGTCCAGATCTCCATGGTGTTTCTCATGGTTTTATTTATTGTCACATCTACAGTACTGTATTCTTAGTATAAATAATTCCCCACGGGTTCTAAAAAGGTTAGGGATAACAGCCAACCAAAAGGAATACTTTCAATCCATTACTCACTAAATGACATGAGATTTCTCAACACTTTATTATAAAATAAGCTTGTGTTAATGATTTTGGCCAACTGTAGGGTAACGTAAGTGTACGATACAGTATAGCTCTACCGAACACTCGTTAAACTCTTCAGATCATGATACATTTAACTTGGGATGGATTTATCGGAACATACCCCCCATCATAAATCAGGGAGCACCTGTACAGTACAGCTCCATTAATGCATATAATGCCTTATACAGTGTGGATTTTCTGTGGGTCTGGAACGGATTCATTCAATTTACATGATTCCCTATGGGAAAAACTGCCCGGAACTTGATTTAACGACGAGAACTGGGATACCACTGTACTACCTTGCCAGATACTATAACTGAAATAATGACAGACTGCACATACTCTGGTTCTATTAAACACAAAGGAGCTAACTGATGCCACTGCAATAAAGTATGTCCGAATGACTAACTGGTAGTTGGGGTGCAGAGCATGAGCCATATCAGCACTGATCATGAAGGAGCATGGCATGGCCTCCTGGAAGGCAGTCAGGTTTTTGTCGGTGGAAGCCAGGCGACGCAGGATGAGCTCCGTCAGGTTAGACTGAGCGCCTTGAGCACTCTCCGATCCTACCTGTGAGTCAACGAACAGAGATTTAACCATAGGAAATCACTGTGCTTTTCTTAAATTCTAAATTAGCAAGCACCAATAAGGCAGGTCATGATGCAATCAAAGGCTACATTCACCCAGGCCACACCGGATGGCAGTAACCCTCACCCTCTTCCAGTTATCTGGGGGCGAAGTGCCGCCAACGACTTTCCTGCTTAGACTCAAGATCCTAGAATGACTGTGTATCTGCCTACTTAATGCCGATGTGCATATTTCACATTTTATTTGAACTATGACTCCATGACTTTAGGAGCCCAAGGAGGTTGGGTCCCTTTTTGAGTCTTGGTCCTCCCAAGGTTTCTTCCTATAACACTTAGGGAGTTTTTACTTGCCACTGTCGCCCTAGGCTTGCTCAATTTGGGATTGGACGTAGATATTAGGAGATAATCTAAACTTGTAAAGTTGCTTTGAGACAATGCTCCATTGTTAAAAGCGCTATATAAATAAATCTGACTTGACACAGTAGGCAAAGTGGCCCAAATCCGGGTTTCTAAGGCTGTCCACACTATCTTTTTAATGTGACCTATATCCAACATTGGTCTGAACAGTTCCCAACACTTTGCGTGACCAACTCATCAAGGAGGTGAACAATCAAAATGGAGTTAACAGTAACAGGTACTTCTTTAACGGTCATGTTCAAGTGGCATGTTATTCAGCCAAGGGCTTTTTATTTGCCTTTGACCCTGCAGTCATGTCTATCTGTGGCTTCCTTCAACCATTTCTTTAGAAATTTCCTCAAATAAGGCATGGCTGCGATAAGTGCCTACTAATTTTGTTTGCACAGAGACATCCGCCCAAATATTTATGAGGTATGTTATTGTGCTCTCCTGCCACTGAAGACCTCCCTTACTGCTGTCATTTTCCCTTCTCCTCAGTGCAAGCTTATGGTGAATGTGTAGTTGTAATGGCGTAAAAGAACTTCACATCGGAACCCATCGGATTGAAAACCCTCAAATCTTCCAAAAAATAATAATAATAATAATAAAAATAAGCGCAATTAATGTGTCTGAACTTCCGAAGCCTCGGATTTACAGAAACAATCAAACTTAATTTAGGATAATGGTGGAGAACACTTTTTTAATATACAATGGAACCTCAGAACTGCATGTCTTTAAATTTCAATTATTTCACTTTATTGATTTTATGCATTCTATTACATTCCTTTGCTTTATTCATGCTTTTAATCTTTAATTACATGAATGAAAACAATGACTTGGAAGTCAGAAATGGATTAATCCCATTTCCATTACTTACTTCGAACAAATCCGAGTTCGCATAGCCTTCTGGAACCAATTAAGTTCGAATTCAGAGGTTCTGCTGTAACATCTAAAGGTCCTTCCGTTAGAGTAAAAATAAAAAAGTCTCACCTCTTCGTTGTCATAGAGGGTAACCATGCGGATATTTGGCTCTGCAGAGACAGAGGAGGAAGTGCTGGATTCTATCAGAGCCTGAAAGAGATTTATAGACACTGCTCAAAAAAACTCAACTTTCCAACGCAACTATTTATATTAGGTTAAATTATACCACAGATAGTTCCGACCCCGCAATTTGATTGGCTGAGAGACGCTCCAGCCGTGCCATTATTGACGATAAATATTACTCCGTGCCATACACATGTAACCTAGCAACGATGCCCGCCCTAAAAAGCAGCCAAGTTATAATGACAGGCAAAACACTGCCGAAATTACAGCTATAATTATTTTATAAAAGCTATTGGTTTTGAAAACAATTTAAATTTGTAAGATGAAGCCCTTAATGACCAACCTGAGCCAAAGCTTTATCACCTTTAGGATTTGGAAGCTGGAAAAGTGAAACTGAGTCAGTCCTTCAAACCAAACGTCTGGCTCTTAATGGAGTCACAGCTCGACTGAAGAGCAACGAGACTGAAGATCAGTTTTAGTTCCATCAACAAAAATGATGAATCAGCTTCATCCCTCATAAAGACGTCGTTTGCTGGAGTTAAACTCGGCATCTTTCATTAAACACCATCCACGGCTGATCGGAGCTTCGTTCCTCTGGCAAGTTTATCTGTAAGTCCAGCTCTTAACCAGAGAAGCTGCTGATGCTCTGTAACTTTGCCCTTACATTTCTGACTGATAAGATTAACATTAAGAGCTTCCTCATACGAATTTATAATCGCTAATCAAACGGGATCCTAGACTTTCACTAGAACACCAGGATCTCACTCCGATCTGCTTCAGTCGGTAGAATAGTGGATCTTAGTAACAGCCTGCCTTATAAACCCCACCCACTTTATTTGCTGAATGTAAATAAACTTCTTTAAATAAAACTTACCAATTGATATATGTGTTTTTTGTCTGTATAATAAACAATTATTGGTAATTCTGTTCCTCGACTTTAATGACTGAAGGGCTTAGCCGCGGGGGAACGATAGAACAGAACTATTTTACCTCAGGAAGGCTGATAAACAAATCATTTTCTCTGTCCTCTTTATCTTAAAATCTAACAATACATGGCGATAACGGAACTGTGGTATAATCACAATAACACACTCGAGATTGTGCTTTAACGTGAGATATTGTGCTGATCTTAGAACCGCATCACACCCGTGCCACTATCTCTCATTAAAGCACGACCTCGAGTGTGTTATGGCTCAATTAAAACATACCGATAGAGCACAGAAGCAACTATGAAGGTTGTCCAAACGAGGAGAGAAGATGAACTCTTCATACACACCACCTAATGCCTGTAAAACAGCGCCACACAAACACACAATCTATTAGTAGATGCTAGTGCTGTGCGATATGACCTCAAATATCACAATTAATGAACAATTTTTTTGTTGTGGTTTTTCTGCCACAACAGTTCACTAACAAGGTTAGTACTGTAAATATGCTCAACTATTAAACCTGGGATTTTTTTGCCATGCAAACGTGGCAATATGTAAATGCTTTATAACATTTCCCTTTTAAAATGAAACATCTACATGCATGCACTGATAATAAAAGTATACATTAAAGTGGTTATTACTCAGAATTTCCACCAGAGAGCTGCCTCACACTGGGTGTGGACATTCAGCAGATGTTTTATAATAGAATCAAGTTGGCATATATGATATAAGATCTAATTAAGATATAAGCTCAGGTCTATATGCATGCATTATAATAACTGTTCACAGTAAAGTGGTCACCAAAACTCAATTTCCATCCAAGATTTGCTTCAAACTCGTGTGGACACTCATGAGATATTGTAGAATAGAATCAAGTTAGAGTAAATTATATATTATGAGCTTTATTAAACATGTATGATCAAAAGATCAGATATATGTGTATGCTCTATTGGCATTTATTCATAATTAAAGTATAAAACGGAGTTATGTTACCCGAGTACTCCTTAAATATAGTATGAATACTTTTCAGACAAAGTCCAAATATATCCACATCACGAACTAAAAACATATTTTAATCCCTACTTTATTTGCTATTTAGGTGCTGGTAGCTTGACCGCAGTTTCAGGACGACATGCCTGCAGATGCCCTTTAAACCTTGCAGTATTTTTACCAGAGATGGCGCCCCACACGGTTTACAAAGACTCTTGATTTTCTTGATATCAAATGAGAAATGTGCCCATATATCGACTCTCCACTTTCTCTCAGGTGTTGACATTGTCGAGCTAGTACCATCTTCCCGGGGTCAGACCAAACGTCTGCATCTTACCTCAATACTGATTGGGTCGCTACCCAACTCATCCCGCCTTTCCTCATTCATTCAAGTTATGATTGGATCTGTTCCTAACTTGTCAGATCTGACTGGATGTCGTCTCTGCCAAACATTTTCGTCTCGTTTTTATTGGTTGACAAAAATTTTAATTCATTTCATCCTGGATTTTGTCATTTTTCATTAATTTCAGTTTAGTCATCGTCTCGTTTTCATTAGAAAGAAGTCGTTGACCAAAATCATTCATCAACAAAATGAACACTGCACACAGATGAACTATTTATGGTTATTTACGGAATATTTCAACCAACTGAAATCATTCTTTGTGGTGTAGTAGGATATGGCATTAGTTCTTTCTTTCCATCATCTTCAATCCTTTTCATATTGTGTAGCATTAAAAAGAAAAAAAATGTAAACGAAATAATGGTTCCGAATGTCGGTTTTGATCAATTTTTTGATTAATTGCCCAGCCCTAGCAGATGCCCAACATTACATTAATTTGCCATAGTCAAAGATGCCTCAGATTTTTATTTCTGAAGCACTACGCCCTGTCTAAATAGCACTTTTTAGTAAAGTCAAATTGAGTGCATGTTGCTTTAAGTGAGAACATTCAGTCATTTAGCAGGACGCCCTTATCTAACACTCGAGCTCCACTCGAGCAGAAGCAGCACCTGGGAGCTTCATCTACAGTCTGAAGATGGTTGATGGGGAATGGTCTTTTTGGAAGGGTAGTAGCCAAGAAAACACTTATACAGAAGGGGAACAGTCAAAGGATGTGCTAAAGCTCACCGATGAAGATCAGTTTGAATTTAAGAATTTAATTAAATACAAGTTTGAATTTTTGGGTCAAACAGATATAGTGTTAGTGAACCATTGCTAAAACAACAAATCTAATGGTGGCCTAAGACTTTTGCACAGTACTGTATAGAGGTTTATTTGCCAGACTGAAATTAAACGTTATAATCTTTCCAACAGGTGTTTGACGTTTGCAGACGATTCTCTTACGATTAATGAAATAATAAAAACGTAATAACACCATAATGCTGTTTACTAACCATAGACTAGAACAACTGTAGAAAAGCACATTTTAAACAAATTCACAGTTAGATGCAAATCTTTCATGCATTTTCTTCACCGGATCCATTTATGAGGACTCACCCCGGGCTGAGTGTCTGCCAGGCACAGCTCAAAATCCAGAAGCGCGTCAGGCTCGACACCCAGCTCCCCACAGAGCAGCTGGATCAGAGCTGGCTGGTGCTTCTCTGCCTGAGGGACACACACACACACACACAATCTCAGTAGTCTATAACAAAGCACAGTCAGACTTTTGCAAATAACAGTCTTTAAGAGTTACAAAAAGAACGTGTTGTCGGTACTCGGGTGGGTCAGTGGTCTAATAATAAAAGACGCAGTGCCTTACTGTTGATGCTGCATTACAGGCGTCACCGGAAGCAGCAGATCCTGTCTCGAGCTCCTCCTGGACTGCAGTAGCCAGGAATGGGACTCTGAGAAGCAAACACAAAACAGTGATGAAGATGCCTGCCAACTGTTGGACATACTGCTGGACCAAGCTTGTCCTAGTCATCCTGCTCCATTCAGTAAGCAGCCCATTGAAATAGATTGTGATAGCACTGAGAGACCATAACCTTGTCTAGTCACCCCGTCTCCCTTCACTCGGTCACGGATAATTATGCCCACGTGACATCTGACCTGGGCAGAAGGCATCGCCAGGACTCAAGCCAGAGTGCAAATCATTATTACGATCTAGTATTTCAGTTGTAACTTGGCTTTGTATCTCATAATTGTGCCTTGGTAGTATTCGTAAACTGTGACAGTCTCTCATAATTATGGCTAAATATATAATTATGACGTATATCCTACAGAACCATCATTTTTGCAATGCAGTGAAACCTCGGGATTCGAACACGTGAACGTTTACTTGAACAATTCAGACCCGGTTCTTGGAATTTTGGTTTTCATACCCAACCCTACATTGAATGGTCCATTTGAATTTGTTTGTCCCCAAATTCGAAGAAAAATTGCGACTTCAAACACCCTAAATAAAATGCTCAAATGGTCCGATCCAGTCCACTTGGTGGTGATAATGCACAAATACAGAATGCCAAGCACCATAAAACTCAAAAGAAGAACTAGAGCACAATCACAGGCATGTTATGTATATTATTGTATTACTATATTATGTATATTATATCAGTCTATGGTGATAAGAATCTGCGTTCGCCTCGGTGGCTATAAAGTTTCACTTTATGTCTTTATATTTTACTTATTTCATGTATTTTTTGATTGTTATTATCGTATTACATACCTTTGCTTTATTCATGCTTTTAATCATTAATTGCATAAGAATATAAATGTAAAAAACTATCATTTGCAGGTCGGGAACAGATTAATCCTATTTATTACTTATGGGGACATTTGATTTCGACTTTGAACGAATCCGAAACCAATAATACTTCTTCAAGCATCCCTGCAGTTTTAATTAGAGCCTCAGGCAAGCTGATCTGCCTGTTCTATTCTAATTTCCACACTGGTTACACTTGTTTGTCCTCATTCTTTATGCTTACAGGTGGTTCTCCTTGTTGGGGCCGAAAGAGTCGTTGATATCCCTCTGCAGGTGAATGGCCAGGTGAGGGATCTTTAAGATGGGACTCTGGACATGCACGAGGCGATGCACCAACTTGTCTCCACTCTACAAACACAGGCTTATATTAGAGTGGACATAACGATGCAGTGTGAGATGTAATTGTGTATGGTCAAAGAAACGTTAAAACAGCATGACATGTAATTTTTTGCCATTCTATTTCATTTTTTGGAAAATACACTCAAATTTAATTAGCTACAGTAAAGCAAAAAGTATCTAGTCAGCCACCGATTGTGCAAGTTCTCCTACTTAGAACGATGAGAGAGGTCTGTAATTCTCATCATAGATACACTTCAACTATGAGAGACAAAATGAGAAGAAAAATCCAGGAAATCACATTGTAGGATTTTTAAAGGATTTAGTTGTAAATAGGGTGGAAAATAAGTATTTGGTCAATAAACAAAAGTTCAACTCAACACTTTGTAACATAACCTTTGTTGGCAATGACAGAGGTCAAACGTTTCCTGTTAAGTTTCTTTCACCAGGTTGGCACACACTGTAGCTGGTATTTTGGCCCATTCCTCCATGCAGATCTCCTCTAGAGCAGTGATGTTTTGGGCCAACACGGACTTTCAACTCCCTCCACAAATGTTCTATGGGGCTGAGGTCTGGAGACTGGCTAGGCCACTCCAGGACCTTGAAATGCTTTTTACGGAGCCACTCCTTCGTTGCCCGAGCGGTGTGTTTGGGATCATTGTCATGCTGGAAGACCCAGCCACGTTCCATCTTCAGTGCTCTCACTGATGGAAGGAGGTTTTGGCTTAAAATCTCACAATACATGGCCCCGTTCATTCTTCCCTTAACACGGATCAGTCGTCCTGTCCCCTTTGCAGAAAACAGCCCCAAAGCATGATGTTTCCACCCCCATGCTTCACAGTAGGTATGGTGTTCTTGGGATGCAACTCGGCAACCTCTCTCATGTTTCTAAGTAAGAGAACTTGCACAATCAGTGGCTGACTAAATACTTTTTTACCCCATTGTATTAGGCTGAGTCGATAATGAAATTTAGACAAACAATTATTGTCTGAAGAATTACCATTATAGCTATTAAGTAGTCTTACAACATAGCATGTATTTTACATAACATAATAAGCATTTAGCCTATTTACCATTTGACATCAGGTCTAATATCATTCTTTCTACAGCCAGTCCATCAGTGGAAAAGAACTTGGACTGTCGAGATATGTCGAGATGGACTGTGCAATATAAATCACTCTACTTAGTAGAGATGTTATCTGAATATTATAGTATAGATAATATATGAATAGTAGTTTTTAAGAATCTGTCACTACTGATTCATTTTGTCTGCAATGTATTGTGAATGTCTTTAAATATTATGATATAATATTTTTACCATATCGCCCACCCTTAGTGTGAATGCTGCCCCTCATTAGGTGGGTCTCGGTCCAATTCCAAACAAACTCTGGTGTGGTTGGATTGATTTCTGAATTGATCTCACAGACGCAACACATATACCTATATACCATGACCGAGGACCATGTAGCCCAAGTTGGAGTATGTGCGCCAAAAATCCCAGAATAAGACCCACCAATTGAAAATTCTATTTAATAGAATTATAAATAGACAATAAATCTAAATTAATATTAATGTTTGTTTCTTTAAAGGTAAATTGAATTTCTGTGTATAAAGCCTGCCCTGAATATCCCCCATATTTAAAAAAAATTCCCAATTATTAACAAGTAACCATCTGTCATAAACGTCAGCTATTATTATTGAAGGGTTATTTGATACTTCGGAATTTCTGAATATGCATTTTCCAAGAACACAGACTCAAAACCCAGCAGAGAAGCAGATATTTATAACATTTATGGATCCAAATTTTAGATACCACATCTTCATTTGTATGTTTAATCCGACACTGTACCTTGACCATCACACGGCCTGCGACGGTCAGATCCCGGTCGAACCAGGTGTTCCAGATCCCTCCACCGTAGCATTCTACTCCTACCTGCAGGCAGCCCAGCCTCGTCTTCTTGGAGCGGGGTTTCACCTGAATAGCAACGAATAGCATCTTTTATAATACAATACAGAACCTGTATTGAGCAATGCACCTTATATATCAAAGGCTTGTTCACTAGTGATGCACGGAAATCAAAAAACAAACTTTTCTGAACACATTTCGAGGGGTGGGGATATTGGCGCAGCATATCCAAAAAGCACACGTCCAGGTTGGACAAACTGATTAGGCGAGCGGGTTCTGCGATTGGCATGAAGCTGGATTCTCTGGTGATGGTGGCAGAGAAGAGGATTATGGACATCCACTACTGAACATCATGGAAGATTCCAGTCACCCTCTGCATACCGTCATCAGCAACCAGAGGAGCCTGTTCAGTGACAGACTTCTCCATCCAAAGTGCAAGACCAACAGACTGAAAAACTCCTTTGTCCCTCATGCCATCAGACTGTACAACTCCTCTCTGGGGGGAGGAGGCATAAGAAGTATAGTAGCAGTAGCAGTCTGCAACCCCAGCTTTTTTTTATTATTAGTATTATTAATCTTATATATTCTTGTTTTTCTCCTTCTTCTTATTATCTTTCCACTTTTTTCTACTCTGTGTGTACTGTACCAATGATGCTGCTTGAAACTTAAATTCCCAGAGGGAAAACTCCCAAAGGGATCAATAAAGTTTTATCTCATCTCATCTTATATTAAAATACCATTTATTATTGATACCTCAGACAAACAGCTGAACAATGGAGATTTGATTAAAACCATACCATACGTCCGAAATCCTGTTATTTTGCTGCAGCTCAAAATGAATGGTGCAAACAAGCAGCACTTGGAGTTACTTTCTAATTCTATTCATTTCATTGGGGTAATTTCTCCTACTTCTCATTCGTATTTTTGTTCTAAACATTTTTGCAATTAATATGGTCCAAACTACAATAAACAGATGCTGTAGAATCACTGTTGCATTCATTAACCACACCTGTGCTGACTTGTGCTGTGAATTATTGGAGTCCAATGTATCATTTTCAAGAGATTTTACATACACATGCAACAATAAGTTTAACAGAATCGAATTTAGAGCATTTTCTTTGCAACACTGTAAAAAAGCAAACACTGGCTGATGCTGCACAAATCCTAAAGCAGTAACAGGACATACAACTTTACAAGGTAACATTGGAACTCGCTCACCCTCAGACACGGGCTGTCTGTATGGGCTCCGATGATGGAGAAGCCATTACCTGGCTTGTACAGGCCACCCACCACAAAGGCAATGATGGTGGAGTAGTTCCGGGTCACAAAGTACTAAAAGGAGATAAAGTAAATCGTATAAACCATGACGAAATTGCTGAACGTGGCTGGTTTTTTTGACACAGTGCAAAGATTACTAGGTGAGAATCCTCTCAGATTATTAGCTGCTTTATCAGCTGTATTCATCACCTTTAAATTGATATGTGAAGGCACACACAGACCTTGTTTGCCGGTTTGATGTCCCAGTGCTCGGATTCCTTCAGCTCTGTAAAGCCAGCTTTTATTAGACGGGTTTTGCACTCTTCCACCACTGTAAGCGAAAGATAAGAAGACAGAGTTAATGGGCCAAGTGCAAAACACTGGCAGCTTGGTCAAGAGCAAACTGAAAATGTTCCAATTAATAGTACGGGACTGTAAAGGTTTGAGTTAGCACTGTTAGCTGCATGTAGGTCTATGGTAAACTGGCGGGTCTCACCAGGATAAAGCTGCAGCTGAAGATGAATTAATGAATGACTGCATACAGGGAGATGGAACACAGGCTCTGGCACATTCTGGTTGAAATTACAGGAACTTTAAGCTTAAGCATTTAACTTGCTTTATCAAAGCCATCCAGGGCAAAGGGCAAAAAGTGCAAAGGGAAACTTGCGCATGTAGCTCACAGCCTTTGAATGAAGCTTTTTTTTTCCAGTAACCAAGAGTCTAACCAATTCACCATTTTAAAAGCTTAATTTGTACATTCAGGACCGTCTCTGATTGACTTGCACACTAGACGCCCTATGGCATGTAGCAATGGTCCAAAACATGAGGCGACATCTACCTGTAAAAATGACTGAGATGTGCATCTGGATGGAACTATGATGAGAGCACTACAGCGTTGGGTGAAAAACCGTAGGTAATTCTGTCTTTAATTTTATTTACAGCCATGGCCTATCTGTACTGAACAGCACCTGTAAAAGAGGAATTTAGACCCGCCTAAGGTGTAGTCCCATCTGAGCAGGACTTGCGTGACTTTCAGCATAGCATGATTGTTGGCGCCAGTTGGGGTAGTTTGATTTGTGTGAACAATAGCCTGCGAGTTTGCATGAGAGCTCTGAAAGTCAAAAACATCCAGTAATTGGTAGTTGTGGAGGTAGAAAACGCCTTTCTGATGACAGAAGTCAGAGAGGTCTGTTGGAGGAATGTCAAGGAACGTTTCGTGTACCTTGTCAAATCCACAGCAAGAATACTTCAGGTTGTTTTTCTCGTGTTACCAGTTCAAGATGCTGCTGGTGTTATGAGAAATGTTTTTAAATGGTACGCATGTATTTTGGCCCAGTAATACCAGTCGAACATGGTTGGAACGTCACAGTCCAACCAAGGATTGTTGTTGCCATTTATGGACACAATTTACTATCTTCTAAAGGCACAAAAAACAAGCCTTCACAAACTCGTTACGTGAAGATGAAAATGACTTCAGCGTACAGAGTTAGATCTCACTGGTGTATTTATGTGTTTTATGAAACCAAGCATAAATCTCAACGACTATATGCTGTGTGAATTCACGTTATAGTGCGTAGTGCTGACATGATCAAGCTACTGTTGAGATGTACCTCAAAATATTCTTAAACTGTTTCGGTAAAAAACAAAGAAAAATGTAGTGTTCACAGAGGTATGTGATTGTTATATAAAACTGGCATAATTAATACAAAAGCCAATGATAGCAGTACTGAGAGAGTAATAATGTACAGTATATAAACCAATGAGACAATGTTACCATACGTTGGATAATTGGCAAGCTAAAAGATTCAGTCAGTCACTGCCTTGAGAGGGTTTACAGCCTTTCTTACTTTGGGTCAAAAACAAAAATAGGCAGCCAGAGTTCACAGAGGTATTGGTTAATGTTACTAAAACTGACAATGTATGTATACATGTATAACATGATTTACATTAATGTAATTTTGTTAGCATAAATATTGAACACAAAACTAGACGCGACGCGAGCTGAGGTGAGAGTAAACAGACTGAATGTTAGGAGTTGTAGCGCAACTTTTCTTACTACGTTTTAAAGATAAAGAGTTAGTTCATACAGATATGTATTTAGTTTATTGAGACATACATAACTAATGCAAATTTTAACGATAAAACTTAACTACTGTAGCTACATTAGACGCCAAAGCTGTATCTGTGCGTACCATAAGTTAGTTAGGAAAAGGATTGAACGTTGAGATGGTGCAGCTTCTATTAATAAATTTGGTCGAAATTACCAATAAGAGCTTATATTTAAAAACTATGAATCACGAAAGTACGTATGTTTTAATTAAAAAAAACACTTCATTCATAACAATAACCAACTGTATTGAGCGATGAGACCGCACGTGACCTAATATTGGACATTTAAACTCTAGCTACTCATCAACCTGGACGTTGGAAATCGATATGAAATACACTTCTTCTTACCATGATATGGCGAAACTCCGCGATTAACAAAATTAAGAAACTCCTTGGCAGCATTCTGCACTGCTTCCTTCGTGGATTTCATGATAAAAGCCTGGGGAAAGCACACAAAACCGTTAGTCAGGTTTCAGTAAATCCTTCGCTTCAGTTAAGCAACTCTGAGGTCTGTGTGACTGCTATGGTTGTTCTTCAGCAGCTCACCTGCATCCAGATCAACCCAACCCTCCAAAAGATCTCCAACCAGATCACAGATAAACCAGGAAGACTTTACTGTAGGGGCCTAGGTACAGCAGAGCTTCGCTGGCTCCACGCTTACATTTCTGCCATCTGCTGTTAGGAGGTGTCATAACCACACTCAAATTCACATGCAGCCATCAAGATACGAGTCTGGACCAGCACAATAAATACACGAGTGGGTCATCTGGACTCTTGCATCGTGCAACTCTTGGACAAGTCATCTGCATTCAACTGTGGAGAATAAATTATACTTAAGTTGCTTAGTAGACTTCAAAACATACCTCAGAAAAGTAAAAGATTTGGCATCTTCGGACACCTTATAAAACAACTCACTTTCCAAAACTTGTTAAAGGTTCATTGAAGAAAACAAGTACAAATACATACTCAACAATTAACAAGATATTTACACTTTTATTTAGTAGACTCCCTTATCCAGAGCAGCTTACATCTCATTTAATCTTACAATCCAAGCAGTTGAGGATCAAGTCTTGCTCAAGAACCCAACTGTGGAATCTTGGCAGAGGTGGGATTTGAACCCTGGGTCTTCTGGTCCATAGTCCAGCCTACCAATATGTCACCAATTCAGGGTGGTGGGAGCCAACCCCGGAAAAAAATGTACCGTGAAATTTGACAGTAGAACCATGAGGTGTCCAAATGACCACCAAAATTCATAGTACAACTGTGAAATAATTCATGGTCAGTTCATAGTCAAATAAGTTTACAGTTTTACTATGAAATTTCACATTAGAACCATGAAGTGGCCAAATTACCATCAAAAATTCATAGTAAAACTGTGGACTTCATGGTCAGACTGTGAAAGTTCACATTAAAACTGTCAATCAAGTCACAGTTTTACTATGAAAATTTTCCTGGGAAGGCCTATCCGGCAGCACAGGGCACATGCACACACTCAGTCACACTGACACAATGGAAATTAACCTATCACCTGCCTTTGGAATGTGGGGAGAAACTGGAGTATTTGGGGGAAACCCACACAGACACAAGGAGAACATGCAAACTCCAATTACAAAACCAACTACACCAAATACCCTCTATATTAGTTGTTTGTTTTTTATTGATTCATTGCGGTGTTTAATATGGTGCTTGTGTGGCACAGCCCAGTGAACGATAGTCCACCAGGGACATGGGTTTGAGTCCTGGCGGTACACGCAGACATAGTTGGCTGTGTCTGAGTAAGTGATAACACAAATGTAACAATGATTGCTCATTTTCAGTTTTGGGAATTATTTTGTTTATTCTCAGCCTCTCATGGTCTTTTAATATATTTGCCTGTTCGGTTGACCACAATAAAATACAATAAAATACATAAACTGTATATATTTTAAGCAAAAAACGATTTGTACGCTGTGAGTGGGTTGGATAAGTTACTTAGCAGATTAAACATTTTACTTGACCGCGACTGGTGTTTGTTTCAGGTGCAAATCTTTTTCGAAAATAACAGGAAGGTTAAAAACTGCTGCTGACATGAAAATGTTATCGGTCGACCACTAGGTGCAGCTAAAACATAACTCGAATCCAAAAATAAGCTAGCTCATCAAACTTTTTCAAACCCTCTTCAGACTGATTTTATAGACCACTGACTTTTATATATCTATTTTTTTTTATAGAAATTACGTTAGTAAGGGAGACCTTCTGTACGATTTCTCACTGCACCATATTGAACACTGAGAAAATGTCTTAACTGCATTTCAATACCGTTATTATTATTTTTTTAAAGCTAATACCCACTGCGCCTGGAATAATGTCCATTGACAGCACTCTGAATGCCTTTATTAGAACTTCTTGGTGTATTGTGTTAATCTTTTTTCAGTACAGAAAACCTCTTTGCTGTTGCTTCACCCACTCACATTACACTGAGTGAGGAGTTCAAACCGCAGTGCTGCAACAGCGACCCCTGTGTAAGCGTTTCTAGTGACTGGTTCATAGCTATATAACTGTTCAGCTACTTGATTATGCAGCAGGTGCTCAGAAAATAGTTTCATACAGATAATACAATACTCAAATTCATAAGAAAACACCAACAATTTTACTTTACTGAGGGCATTGACTGATCATTCACAGTTTAAGCTGGAAAACGTATGTGCACCCTTTCAGTACCAACTGAAACATAATTGTCAGTGGGATACCGAAAAGGCGTAAATACCACCTCTTCTACTTGTGTTCGAATAGCTACTCTTTATTACCATAGTCAATGTAACACTACTGTAAAAAAGATTTTCCCACTCACAAAAGCGTGCTCATAATGTCAAACAAGTGCACACTTGCATAATAGGATGTGAATGTCTGTGTTGGTATCCTTCTCCCTGGCTGCAACAGAATATTTGGAAACATGACCTGTACACACTGAAACCCCTCCCCATGCATGTACACACAGACACACACAGATACACACACAGTTTGTTTTTATATCATAGTAACTGGAAAACATCAGTAGCTCAGCTTGGCAGAGAGCAAATCCAAAATCACCATTGGCATGCCGAAGTCGAAGTTGCATCTTGAGCTGGCAAGATCTCACACCATTTCCAAGGTCTGGGGCAGAGATAGACCAGGAGGGTCTTGTGCCTGACAAACCAAGAAAGTTCTGGTGCAATATAGTGCCCAGTGTATCTGCTGCATGGGGAGATGGATTGTCTGGTCCCTGAAAGACCATTTACATTTACATTTACAGTATTTAGCAGACGCCCTTATCCAGAGCGACTTACAATTGATACAATCTTACAATCCAAGCAATTGTGGGTTGAGGGTCTTGCTCAAGGACCCAACAGTGGCAGCTTGGCAGAAATGGGATTTGAACCCTGAACCTTCTGGTCCAGAGTCCAGTACCTTAACCACTAGGCTACCAGTGGTGTTTGCCTCAGGAGTTTTGCCTCACCAGATATCTTTAGGGACTGCTCTAGTAATGGGGCTTGGTCTGTGGAATGTGACATAGACCAAGTTAGAAGAAAAGAGCTATTTATATGTGATGGTGAGTAGCTTGGTCATTGTTCTGGCTCCAGATTGGTCCCAAGGGGTATTCTAGACTGCAGACAGGCTGCCCCACAATCAGGATGGCAATGAGCACTACTTTCTAAGTTTTACATGTGTGTTCCTGGGTCCTGCATTGCCAGGGAGTTTCAGGGCTCACTTTGGTAACTGGGGCTGGGTCTGTGGCACCTCCATTACAATACCATGATGAAACCTGTAATCATCATAGACAAACATTGTGTCATTGGATGCTACCTTTCCAGAACTGTTAAGAGTGCTGGTCAATTTCAAGTGCATATCAACTTAGCCATGGGTGACCCACACAAGGGTTTGCAGTGCTTTCAAACCCCAAAACAGGCTACACCAGAAACTGGTCCACTCCAAGGATCTGGTCCCCCTGCACAAACAGAGGAATATA
The DNA here is from genome assembly GCA_025084515.1 of Ancistrus triradiatus. Taxonomy (NCBI): domain Eukaryota; kingdom Metazoa; phylum Chordata; class Actinopteri; order Siluriformes; family Loricariidae; genus Ancistrus; species Ancistrus triradiatus. The sequence continues at coordinate 201,011 of JAJAGP010000458.1, read as the reverse complement.
GTTTACACTGTTAAGTGCTGGGAGGACTGCCATGAATTGTTGTAATGGCGAAACCAAACAACCACTGGTGAAACGAATGGCACAACATAGAAGAGCTATCTCATCAGGCCTGGACTCTGCAGTTTACACCTACCTACAGGCCAGTGGCCATTCTTTCAAGGATGAAGAGGTGCATATCTTCATAGAGAGGTATGCTGCTTTAAACAGGGAGTCAAAGAGGTCATCTATGTGAAAGGGGAACGCCTATCCCTGAACCTAGGAGGTGGAATGACCATCATACAATTCTGTGATTGCAGTTATTCCCCAGTCTTATGTGGATAGCACACATGTCCATTGTAATTCATTTCCTTTGCAATTTGCATATGAAACTGATCACCATTCCCATTGTTATGCAATGGGGCTAGTATCAGTTATTATGCAAATGTAATGTATATACAAAAAACCTTGTGTCCAGATGAACAAAAGCTCATGTTACATCTTACCAGAAGAACACTATAGTTGGCTTCCATAAAACCAGCTCATATTTTTGTTCCCTTAAATTCAGTGAAGAAAACCATAATTTTTGCACAAGAATTTTTAAAATAGAAATTCGCAGAAACAGTTTAGGGAAAGGTCTTAGCCTTTTCATCATAGTTTGCTGAGGTTGTTATTGGCGAACCTGACAAAGCCTTGATCACAACCCATCAAACAACATTTGGATGGATGGAATGCAGCCCAATATCACGAATGCTCTTGTGGCTGAATGTAAGTGAATACTCACAGCCGTGTTCCAAATTCTATTGGAAAGCCTTCCTAAAAGAATGGAGGCTATTGTAGCAGAGTCTCTACAGAAGAGTCTGCTGAATGAGAGCAATTTTCTTGTAACTTAAAAATTGAAGTTAATTTTCTATATATTTTCAATGCTGAATCGAACAACACATATTTAGATAAATATTGGTCAAAGTCAGGCAACTTTCTTTTATTTTTACAAGGTTTGCTCCAATTTGTACAACATCTAAAATAATTTCGTAACAGGATTGAACTTGATCTTCTCAGTCATAGTTACAATATTTTCAAATATAAATGAAAAAACAAAAAGAGGGAACTTACTTTTAGTCTTCCCATTGTCTTCTGAAGATCCAGATGATACAACGTCCTATTGAACATGTGACTTGTGGTTTGTTCCATAATTTTCAGAAGTGGGAATATGTTAGGGTAACAGGAATGAGTGGAAACCTGGGGACATGACTAAAAAGTGAATTTTAAAGTAATATTGTGGATTTCTTATTAATATATAAGGCATCAATGGTTATGGAGTGATCTAACAATGCAAAAAAGATTTCTGAAGGATTTTTATCATTATATTTCATTGTAAAGTGTAACGTTAGAGACTAGGGACAGATACTATTTTACTGTTAATTATAGTCTTAATCTATTCCCATAATGGCACCCAATTGTTGGAACGGCTCAGCAGCAGAAGGGGTATTCATATCTATAGATTTAGATGTGGAGTCAGGTGTCTACAAACCTTTGGACATGTTTATTCTAAAACTTTGTTTAATACTTTGGGAGAACATCTTTGGTTCTCAAGTAGATCTCCACTAGCTGTATGAGCTAACCACCAGAGATGTGCTCTACCTTATATAGAGGTGAGGAAAGAGTGAAGACAAGGGGAGGTGGAAGAAAGACGGTCTGTTTAAATCCTGTGGCGCTTCCAATCTTTTCCTTCCTGAAGACTTCCAGACAAGCCTTTGTAAGGAGGTCATTCCAGAAGTATTATCCCTTAAAGTTTATTAATAGCATACAGTTACACATTTCTATTGGTGGCTCCAAACTTATTTAATCGTGTCAACTGGACCTGTCTGTGCCATTCAATTCAGATTAAATATGTTGTCAGATTAAACAGGGCTGGATTAATATTAGGCTACTCCATCCATGAGTTCCCAACCAACATCTCCTACTAGCGTCATACTTTATCCAGCACATGTGCATCTTTGCTGTCTCTCAAGTGAAGTCATCATCCAGAGATGCATTAAAGACAAGTGACATCATGAGCAATGCCTTGTGTTTATATAAGCGTGAACCGAGCAACGCAGGTCTTACTGTTCAGGGAGCTAGACGCTGCGTTCATCTTTTCCATCTCATGCCTTTCCTTTTTAAGGCAGGTCGACCAGACCTCACTCAGACCTTGAGTGCTTTGTTCCGTAGCTCTTTCTTACAATTCAAGGATGACACAAGGATGAATCTACAGTCTTGAGCTCAGAGCATTAAAATAGCATGAGAGGTACTGTTGTTCTTTAGAAACATAGCTAATGACTTGTAGTTTTTTGCAGGGTTAATCACGTTCAGTAGTGGAGGTGATCCTTTTAAGGGCATAAGCAATTAAGGCAGAGGGATGTAGTGATACAAGCGATGAGGTACTGGTTCTAAATAATGTTCAAGTTGCTGAGACCTTTGAAGGTCATTTATCCTGGATTACGCACTGTTTGTTTTTTCCTTAAATCCCACTATAGCACATTTCATTTACATGTATACCCATATCTAAAATGGTTTACATTTTAAGTAAGTTACTTAACGATTCAAACTCCAATTTCAATAAAGCTTTTTTCTTGTATAAAGTCTGTAAGGCAACTGCTGGACGTTCGATTTGAAACTATTTGGTCACTAGGGCTAGAGAAGTACAGTACTGTGCAAAAGTCTTAGACCGCCATTAGATTTGTTGTTTAAGCATAATGGTATAATGAACATATATAACATACTGTTCACGATTTCTTCAAACTTGGATTCGTCATTCAGTAATACTCTTGTCCGCTGACCTGCATTCCAATCTTTGTGAGCTTTGGCATATCTTACCCTTTTCATCCTTATCCCCTTGACAAAGTGGTTTCTTGGCTGCTACCCTTAAAAAACCCATTCCCAATCAAGCTTCTTCGGACTGTGGAAGGGTCGACTTTGCTTGAAGCTGCCAGATGCTGCTATTGCTCAAGTGTATGGGAGGTCACACTAAGAACTTTCGTTTTTTTAATAATGTATACAAATGTCTGGTATTTTCTTATTAATTGTATTTTTTTTATTCATAAAGAGGCTGGGAAATAATTATATATGGTCATAATACCATTGCTAAAACAATGCAATCGGTGGCCTGATAGATTTGAACAGTACTGTACCTTGTACAACCCAAGTGTTGTACCCTGTTGTTAATTGTAACCATAAGCATTTGTACCCTTGAAAGTATAGATTAGTACCATTTATTTAAGGAATGCACAGCTGATAAGGGCCTAGAGAGAGAGAGAAGAGAAAGAGGTAGGACCAGTGAGTTAAGGCTGTGAGAGATCATATATAAAGTATTATTACTTCAAATAATTTCAAATAACTGTGAAAATAAAAAATACAGTACTGAAGTACCTTTACATTTACAACACACAGCAGATGCTCTTTTCCAGAGCAACTTACAACTGATACAAGGTACAAATCCAAGCAACCTTGGATTAATCACCTTGCTCAAGGGTCCAACAGTGGCAGCTTTTTGAAGAAGTAATAGATAAGGTAAAGGCTGGAGATGTAACGCTGTGAGAGAGCGTGAGAGGTTAAAGAATAAGTTTAGAGAATGGGAGGGGATGGAATGACCCAGAGCCTTTGCGGAGGGGGTGGGGGTACACAAACAGGGCTTGACTTCTACAAATAGACACTGCTGCACTTGTCCTCTCCTCATTCCTGGCCCTCTCCTCTTGTGTGAATGTGTGCGTGAGACCGATCCATCCCTCCAAAATGAGCCGAGCCTCTTACGCCTCCTCCCAGTCCTCCTCTTACCGCCGCAATTTCGGCGGCCCTGGCTTCACCACGGCGCCCATCACCCGCTCCTCAACATTTGGCCGTGGCTCTGGGGGCTCTCATGTCTCCTCTCGAGTCTACGAGGTCACCAAGACATCATCATCATCACCGGGCTACACCAGCTACCGAACCTCCTCCTACGGCATCCCTTCTGTGTCAACGGGCATGAGTCGATCCTATGCAGCCGGCATGGGCGAGACGCTGGACTTCAGCCTGGCTGATGCCCTCAACCAGGAGTTCCTGCAGACACGCACCAACGAGAAAGCCGAGCTTCAGCACCTCAACGACCGCTTTGCCAGCTACATCGAGAAGGTGCGCTTCCTGGAACAGCAGAACCAAGCACTGACTGTGGAGATCGAGCGACTCCGCGGCCGCGAACCCACGCGCATCGCCGACCTCTATGAAGAGGAGATGAGGGAGCTGAGGCGCCAGGTCGAGATCGTGACCAATCAGAGGTCCAGAGTTGAGGTGGAGCGTGACAACCTGGCTGATGACCTCCAAAAGCTTAAATACAGGTAAGGGGTAGAACTAATGGCTTTAGATGTTCACAAGGGTACAGAGGGTAATGTTTGTGTCTCAAAGCTTCAGCATTGCTGCTTAAATCCAATGAAACCACTACTGTGTGTGTAGTTTGGTATGTTCTCTAAATGTCTCTGTGGGTGCTCTCTAACCTTCCAAAAACATGAATTACCATGTTAGATATGATGATACACCATAAAGGACAAAACATGCTATACTAAATATATACAAAAGAGCATTCTATATGTAGCCTGTCCCAAATAATGTGGCTGTGGTGTCATAACCGTTGTATTGTTGTTAAATAAAGCACTCTGATGCCACTGCAATCTGTATTGAAAAAGCAGGTGGTCACACAAATCACACTCTTATAAGCCATTTTCGTAGTCATCTAATGGACAGTCATGAAGATGTCCGTAGTTGGAACATCTACTGGCCACTTTTGAGGTACACCTGTCCTACTGCTCCTTAATGCAAATATCTAATCAGCCAATCACTTGGCAGCAACTCAATATATTTAGGCATATAGACATGGTCAAGATGACCTGCTGAAGCTCAAACCGACCATCAGAATGGGGAAGAAAAGCGATTTAAATGACTTTGAACATGGCATGAATGTAGGTGCTAGACTGGTCTGAGTATTTCATAAACTTCTAACCTACTGGGATTTTCACACACAGCCATCTCTAGAGAAAATATCCAGTGATGGCAGTTCAGAAGAGAATGGCCAGACTGGTTCAGGCTGATAGAAGGGCAACAGTAACTCAAATAACCACTTGTTACAACAAGGTATCCCAGAGAGCGTCTCTGAATGCACAACATGTCAAATCTTGAAGCAGAAGGGCTACAGCAGCACACAGGGTGCCACTCCAGTCAGCTAAGAACAGGAAACTGAGGCTATAATTCACACATGTTCACCATCATTGGACAGTAGAAGATTACACAATGCTGCCTGATCTGATGAGTCTCACGATTTCTTCATATGGTAGGGTCAGAATTTGACGTAAACAACATGAAAGCATGGATCCATCCTATCTTGTATCAACATTCAGGCTGGTTTGGTGACGTATGGGGGGATATTTTCCTGGCACACTTTGAGCCTGTTAATTCCAATTTGAGCATTGTTTAAACGCATTGTTAAAAAGTGTTGTTGCTGACCATGTGCATCCCTTTATGACCACAGTGTAACATCTTCACCATATCAAACTGGTTTCTCGAACATGACAATGAGTTGGCTGTACTCAGACAGCCTCCACAGTCACTGAGTCAGATCTCAATCCAATAGAGCACCACTGGGATGTGGTAGAATGGGAGATTCGCATCTTGGATGTGCAGCTGACAAATCTGCATCTATGACGAATGTTTCTAGCACCTTGTTCAATCTATGCCATGAAGAATTAAGACGGTTCTGAAGGAAAAGCGGTCCAACCCAATGCTAGCAAGGTGTATCTAATAAAAACTAAGAAAGTGGCCAGTGAGTGTATGTTCGTAGGGCTTTCTCATGCTGCTGTTTTGTTCTCATCAGTTTAGAGAGAGACTGAAGAACACCCTACACCCACACACTCTCTCTCTCTCTCTCTCTCTCTCTCTCTCTCTCTCTCTCTCTCACACATACACACACACACACACACACACACACACACACAAACACACACACACGATCAGATTTCACTGCTGATAGAACAGCAATGACATGAACAGGTGTAGCATGTTTTATGAGTGGATAGAGTCCAACTCACCCAGCCTCAATATTCACCTAATCCAACTCAGGGTCACACGGGGATGTGGGTGGTTTTGGAAGGGAGGCATTGCTTTCATTCATTCTTTTGCATTTTCCATACCAACTTAAGAAATTCAGGGTCGCCAAGGGCCTTGGATTAACTGGCAGCACTGAGACATGCATACAAACACTCAAGTTTGGAGACACCAACTAACCAAAAACACATTGCTGGACTGTGGAAGGAAACCAGATTAACCAGAGAAAAAACACAGGAAGAACATGCAAATTCCACATTGGGATCGGTCACGCCAGGACTTGAACCAGGTCCTCTGGGTATAGAGTCAAAACCATCAAATAAAAATCTTAAAAAACATATTAAAAAATACTATTACTGAAAATGATGACTCAAGTAAAAGAAGCCATCAAGATGAGTAAATATGGAAAAATACTCATTTACATTTAGAGCAATAAGCAGATGCTCTTATCGAGACCATCTGGTATAATCCAAGCAAGAAAATGGCTGGCATTATTATTATTATTATTATTATTATTATTATTATTAAATAAAAAAAAATAAATTAGAGTTACAGTACTTGGACACTCTTCTCCAGAGCCACAGTTAAAGGTTAAGGATCTTACCCAATGGTCCAGCAATGATACCTTGGTTGAGCCAGGATTTGCAGTCATAATCTGAGTGGTGACCAAGTGACTTAACTAAGAAGCCACCCACACACTTTCTATATATAAATAACCTAAAAATAACAACAACAACAAAAAAATCAACATCATAATATGGCGCTAAACTTTAACACTTCAGACACCTCCAATTAGAACAGCAACATACCAAATAAACTGCAGCATGTATTGAACTCTGTTAAAAGGCATTCTGTCATTCGTTTGCATTTGCCTTGCTCTAACTCTTCATCCTTCTAAAAGCAAAGTCTCTTTATGGAAGCTGTGTTATTGACATAAACAGTTTCTTTCACTGTAGGCTTTCTTCCTATTCAGGACTAGGTATTAAGGCATCTCTGGTCCCACTTCCTGCTGGATGTGTGTGAGACAGTAAGAAGGAGTTTGTATCTATAAAAGGAAAGGAAAGATTCAGCTTCTAGATCTGTGTATTGTCTCTCTCTCTCTCTCTGCAGGCTTCAGGAGGAGATAACACAGAGAGAGGAGGCAGAGAACAACCTCGCAGCATTTAGAGCTGTAAGTTTGACTTGCAAACACTCGCTGCACAACATGCATCATAAAACTTTTAATGAAATGACAATGGGCTGGCCTTAATAATAATAATAATAATAGGAAGAAGTAGAAAACAACAAAAACAAATAATAATAATAATAATAATAATAATAATAATAATAATAATAACTTAATAACAATAATAATATTTTTTAATTGTTATTATTATTATTTGTTTGTTTTTGTTGTTTCTACTTCTTCCTATTATTATTATTATTATTATTTAATTTAGGTGTTTTCTACTTCTTCCTATTATTATTATTATTATTATTATTATTATTATTATTATTATTATTTTCTTCAATATAAGGCCAAGTTGGGCCTTTACATATAATTCTCATCATTTAAAATTCTATTTTATATTATTTATTTTATATTATTTATTTATAATTCTCATAATTTAAAATCCCATTTCAGATTACTATTATTATTATTATTATTATTATTATTATGATTATGATGACTATTATGAGAATTATTATTATTCATCAATTAATTAATTTCAATGCAACTCCAAGTTAGGCTTTTATGCATAATTCTCATAATTGAAAATTATTTTTTATAATGTGATTATTATTATTATTATTATTATTATTATTATTATTATTATTATTATTATTTACTTCAATGTAAGGTGAAGTTGGTCCTTTACGGTATATAATTCTCATAATGTATATATTTATATTATATTATATTATATTATATTACATTCTTCAATAGCAATCAGTTGGGCCACTATGCATAATGGTTAACAATTTATTATTATTAATTATTGTTATTAGAAGTAGTATTAGTATTATAGTTTACTAAGACGCAGTAAAGTCTTGTGGGGGTCCTGACCATTAGAGAACAGAGTAAAGGAGACTAACAAAGTAGATAGAGAAACAGATGGACTACAATCTCTAATTAACGAAGTACAAAGTGCGCCTATATGGTAAGTGGATGTGATAAAATGAACAAGGAGATGTACCTAATAAAGTGATCGGTGACTATATATTAATATATTAATATGTAATCATCCATCAGTCTCCAGTATGACATCTCAATATTCTAGATATTCTTAGTCTAGTTCTTGTGTTCTCACTGTGTTGACCAGTATGTGTTATATAACACTTAATCCCTAATCAAAACGAACCCTCCATATAAAAACAGGATGTGGATGCAGCCACCCTCGCCCGCTTGGATTTGGAGAGACGCATCGAAACTCTGCAAGAGGAGATCTCCTTCCTCAAGAAGATCCACGAGGAGGTCAGATCAGCTTACACACACTTGCGCTGCAGCTTTAATTAAATATAAAAGTACACTGCTGTTAAATGTATTGTGCTCATTCCTTACGCTCATCTCTCCGACGCCCTCTTCAGGAGATCCGCGAGTTGCAGACCCAGATGCAGGAGACTCAGGTGCAGATCCAGATGGACATGTCCAAGCCTGATCTGACGGGTGCTCTGAGGGATATTCGTGCCCAGTACGAGGCCATTGCCGCCAAGAACATTGCCGAGGCCGAAGATTGGTACAAGTCTAAGGTAAGGCAGCCATTCTGACAGTTTTGACTTGAAAATTGATTCATGCCCATTTGCCCTGTCAAACTTCCCCGTCACGTGCTGACCCCTCAAGCTTGAAGTAGCCATTAGAAGATGGGTCAATTGTGATCACATGGTCAGCATGGTCAGCAACAATACTTAGACAGGCTAGTATCATTATTGGGTATTAAAGTGTAAAAAAGACATTCCTCATACCATTACAAAACCCCCACCAGCCTGGACTGTTGACACAAGACAGGTTGGGTCCATGGATCGATGCTGTTGGTACCAAATTCTGGCCCTATAATCTGTATGCCTCAGTGGTTTGCCAGTTGTGGTAATCCTGTGCCAATTGCAGCCTCAGCTTCCATGCTTGGCTGACAGAATTGGAACCTCACATGGCTTTCCTTTGTTGTAGCCCATTCGCCTTAAGGTTTGACATGTTGTGCATTCTGATGCAGGCTCATTTAGGCCTGTCTGGCCATCATTGTCAACAAGGCATGTCTATCCTCAGAATTTCCGCTGACTGAAAATCCCAGGAGACCAGCCTGTCTGTCACCACCAGTCAAGCCATGGTCAAAATCACTGTGTTCACATTTTTCCTTGTTGGCTTGTATCCAGTGTTAATTTTGACAGCAAATTTTGATTTAGTTGAAGTCATAGTGACTAAAATGTAATTTAGTTTTAGTCATAATTTAGTCATCTGAATTGTTTGTAGTTTTAGTCGACAAAATCTACAGTATATTCAGTTGACCAAAATATGAAATGTTAAGGTTGCAATATGTAAATGCTTTTTCCAACATTTCCCTTGAATTATTTAAAATGAAACCTCTACATGCATGCATTGATAATAACATTATACATTAAAGTTCTTATAACTCAAAATTTCCAACAAAGATCTGCTTCAAACTCGGTGTGGACACTCATGAGATATTGTAGAATAGAATCAAGTTATAATATATGATACATTATGAGCTTTATTAAACATAGAAGATCAGATATTTGTGCATGCTCTATAAGCATGTATTCATAATTACAGTCTAAAACGAGTTATGTTATCTGAATACTACTTAAAGTTTGTATGAACACTTTTTCAGCAAAGGAAAATATTTCCACGTCGCAAACTGGAAACGTATTTTAATCCCTACTTTATTCGCTGAAATATTGGTTTGAACATGAACTTTGAGTGGGTTTGCAACGTTCTACCGTAATACCGCTAAAATAGGAGCTCGCCCCATTTAGTTGCTAATAGCCTGACCGCGGTTTCAGGATGACATGCCTGCAAATGTCGTTTCAAGTTTTGTGTATTCTTACCGGAGATAGTCGCCCCACGCAGGTTTACAAAGAGTCTTGTTTTAATTGACATTGAATGAGAAATGTGCCAATATATCGCCTCTCCTCTTTTTCTCAGATGTTTTTATTGTCGAGTCGGTTTCACAGAGGCTCCTCAAAAGGTCTTCCCAGGGTTCAAATCAAACGTCTGCGTCTTACCACATTACTGATTGGATCGCTACCCAATTTGTCCAGCCTTTCCTCCAAACTTAATCAAATCTGACTGGATGTCGTCTGTGAAAAACATTTTCGTCTCGTTTTCATTTATTGACAAAAGTGTTAATTAATTTCGTCCTCGTTTTTGTCGCTTTTCATTAATGTTAATTTAATCATTGTCTCATTTTCATTAGAAAAAAGGGTCGCTGACGAAAACTATGACGAAATTATCGATCATTCGTCAACAAAATCAACACTGCTTGTATCTATGATACTATGGGTAATAAGATAACGAGCAGGTGAAGCAATCCAGCAGGGTCATTTGATGCTTCTTGCTTTTTGCCACTAAGGTTTCAGATCTGAACCAAGCTGTAACCAAGAACAACGAAGCACTGAAGCAGGCCAAACTGGAGACCATGGAGTACCGACACCAGATTCAGTCCTACACCTGTGAGATTGACTCGCTCAAGGGCACGGTGAGTTGGGAACCATAGAGGTCATTAAAACCATGCGAACCTCCACGATTGCATATTGTTTGACGACTCGTTTGTCTAACCCTGCAGAACGAGTCTCTGATGAGGCAGATGCGCGACATGGAGGACCGGCACGGCCGTGAGGCGTCCGGTTTTCAGGACACCATTACCCGGCTGGAGGCCGAGATCGCCAACATGAAGGACGAGATGGCTCGTCACCTGCGCGAGTACCAGGACCTGCTCAACGTCAAGATGGCACTAGACGTGGAGATCGCCACCTACAGGAAGCTTCTGGAAGGGGAGGAGAGCAGGTAAGACAGACAGCAGGGAGTGGAAGCTCTGTTGAAGTCAGGTTGGGGCTAAGTTAGAGGGAAAAATTACTTTTTAAATATATATCTAAATATGCATAGCGAGCATTAAGAGTGTTCCAGTCCGACACTAAGATGTTCCTCCGCTTCAGCTCCACTCAAGCTGTTCTTCCATCATCCAAATCAGTCCAGACCAAATCAGAGATCAGGAACTTCATCCATCCTCTAATTGACTGATCATGCCATGCCATCAAACTTTCCCGCTGAGGACACAAGATCCTACAGTGACTTTGTGCACTGGACAAAATAATGTCGATATCCACATTTTTGCATTATTTCAAAATTTTATTAATTTACACTAGTGTCTTATATGCAGTAGTTGTACATTTTCTTTATTTTATTATACTTTTCATATTATCTCTAATTTATTAGTCTACATATACTTACTGGTGACCTAGTATTTAAGGTACTGGACTACGTACCAGAAGATCCGGGGTTCAAATCCGACCTCTCCCAAATCTGACCTCTTCCTGTTGGGTCCTTGAACAAGACCCTTAACCCACAATTGCTTGGACCTGAAGTCACTCTGGATAAGAGTGTCCATTAAATGCTATTAATATAAATGTATATTTTATTTTAATTATTATATTGTTTTAAAACATTGGTGTGTCTAGCCCCTTTTTAGGGGCACTCCATAAATTGAGTCCCAGCACCCCTAAAATAGTAGAAAAGTCTGTAATTTGTGGTTCTTTAGATGGAAACTCATCTCTGTCAAATGTTTAAACCTTACAAAGTACATGTTTTAACGTTGAAAAAGAGTAGTCCCGCCTTGCCTCACAAATGGTATGATCCAAGCGATGGCTTTGTTTCTCACAGGCTCAGCATTAATGGAAGTTTGTCTGATGTTCTTGGTCCACAAGGGTGGGAATGATAGACCAAAATGACATTAAAATGTACCGTTTTTTGGTTCAAAAACAGGGGGTGGGGATGCTGGTCTGACTGGGTTCTCAGGCAAAGCTATAGAATTGGTTCTATATTATTATACTGTATATTCCCTCTGTTAATATTTATTTCACCTTTGTTATTTATTATAGTAGTATACTACTACTATACACTCATTAATTAGACAACTTAGTCAATTCTTACATGTCTCATCTAAGGTTGGGTCCCTTTTTGAGGCTTGGTCCTCTCAAGGTTTCTTTTTGGATCAAGTGGTCATCTTCCTTCCATTCTCTTTTCTGTCCAACAGGATTGCACTGCCCATGCAGGCCTACTCCACCATAAGCTTTAGAGGTAAGCACAGTTCTGACTAATTGGTTTTTCATGCTTTAATCTCAGACGTGCATGTAGCCAGTCCATTGCTGGAACTGGGCAGGGGTCGCTGGTGCAGTACCAATGGATGATCCCCACAGCACAGTCCAGTCATGTTATGAAATGCACTGCCAAGGCTCAAACCTGGGCAGTGGTGGGCTAGCAAATTGCCCATATGATCATCTCATATATTTTTTCATTTCCACAAGTTTAAGTAATCAGGGTACCCCGGCTTTTGCACTTCTCTACACTGTGACTTCTTGACTGTGACTTTAAATTTCTGTGTGACTGTTATGCAGAGACGAGCCCAGAGCACCAGCAACGGGCCTCTGAGATGCACTCGAAGAAAACTGTGCTCATCAAGACTATCGAGACCCGGGATGGCGAGGTACAACACACACATTTAAATCGATGAATGGCATGGTTGTTAGTGCTAGACGGGCTGGGATGAGTATTACAAAAACTGATGAACTACTGGGATTTTCACAAACAGCCATTTCTTGGATCAGTGTTGTGCGTGAACGAGTTCAAAAGAGCGCGTTCATTGAACACGCTCATTTTTTCGTGAACGTTGAACTGAACGCAACACATTTTTTAATAAAGAACTTGAACGTGAATTAGTTCACATTATGTGTCATGAACGACAGACATCACTGTAAATGAACGTTGGAATTTGTTTTCCATTGAAAACTGAGTGACATCTGTTTTCTCTTTTGAAACGCAACGAGTGAAAGTTCCTCCCTCCTGTATTCTCGCTGGTGCCGCTTAAATCATGTATCACCAGACAGAAATGGTTTGACATTGTGTGCGCAATGCATTGCGGGCAAGGTAGTGTCCGGCTGAGACTAGTTAACATACTGGCTAGTTAATAACATACTGGCTTCCGCACGACGTTACCCATGATGAATTGCAGCAGAGCGGGGTAGCCATAGCAACGCCGCGTACACAATTGCAGTGTCATGAGCAAATGTCTACAATGAGCAGTTTCAAAGAACGTATAGTGATTCTAGCTTGTAGTGTGAAAAAAGTATTTATTTGAATATCTCACGAAAAAAGTAAAATGAACTGAACTTTGAACTAGTTCAGAATTAAAATTGTGAACTTTGAACGTGAACTGTTCACTTTGAGCATGTATGAACTGAACTTGAACTAGTTCAGAAAAGCTGTGAACTGGCACAACACTGTCTAGGATCCGAAAAAGAGAAAATATCCAGTTAGGGCAGTTCTTTGGGTAAAAATGCCTTGTTGATGCCAGAGGTAGTGCTGGGCGATATGACCTCCAATCAATATCATGATTAATGAACAATTATTTTCATAGTTCACTGGCAATGTTTATACTGTATATATGCTCAACTATTAAACCTGGGATATTTTTTCTAATTCTATTGTGATTTTAAAATAACTGAAGGAAACACACAGACTTTACCAGGTTCTACTATTTATGGTTGTTTACGGAATATTTCAACCAATTTAAATCCTTCGTGATTTAGTCGGATGTGGCATCGGTTGTTTCTTTCCATAGTCTTGAATCTTTTGTTTGTAAACGCAGTGGGCAACTTGATTGGAATGGTTGGAATGTTGGTTACGATTAATTTTTGATTAATTGCCCAGCTCTAGCCAGAGGTCAACTCAAATAACAACTAGTTACAACCGAGATATGCGGACAAGCATCTCTAAATGGACGACACGTCAAACCTTGAAGCAGATGGGCTACAGCATCAGAACACCACACTAAGAACAGGGAACTAAAGGTACAATTCACAATGACTCACCAAGACTGGACAATAGATGACAGAAGTAAAATGTTGCCTGGTCTGGGAGTGGGGGATACTTTCTTTGCACACTTTGGGTTCCTTAATACCGACTTAAACACCACAGCCAACCTGAGTATTGTTGCTGACCATGGGCACTCCATCTTCTGATGGCTACTTCCAACAGAATAATTCGCCACATCAGCCCTAATCATCTCAAACAGGTTCCTTGAACATGACAATGAGTTCACTGTACTCAAATCGCCCCAGTCAATAGATCTCAATCCAGTGGAGCACCTTTGAGATGTGGTGGTACGGGAGATTTGCATCATGGACCTGCAGCCGATGAATCTGCATCATGTGATGTGTGATGCCATCGTTACAGTATGGACCCGAGGAATATTTCCAGCACCTTGCTGAATCTATGCCACGAAAAACTAAGACAGTTCTGAAGGCAAAAGGGCGTCCTACATCTTAGGTACTAGCAAGATGTACCTAATAGCGTGGCCTGGGAAGGTATGTAATAGCTGCTGTCTCTCTCTCGCCCTCTACAGGTGGTGAGTGAATCCACACAGCACCAGGAGGACGTCATGTAGAGCTCGGAACTAGCCAAACCGCGAGCCAAGAGGAGTTTTAATAAAAGGCTCAGCCTTCATATCCTGTGCAATTTCATTACTCCAAACACAGCTTATCAGTGATGTGAGCACACTGCTGTCAGGTGAGGAAGGGGAGGGAGGCTTTTCTGCTTTGCCTTTAGAAAAGAAAACTATTTATTAACAAGAGAAATCCCTCTGTATCCACGCTAGTCAGTCACACACAGAGAGAGAGCAAGGGAGCAGGTGATTAGGAGGGAGGAACGATAACAATAAGGTGCAAATGACAGGGAAGTGGGTCGTGTAGGTGGATTAAGAAGGGAATGGGAGGGGAGGAGGGTCATTTATGAAAGAAAAGGAAACGTGAACCCACTGGCATGACGAATAAACTACAGGTGCGTCAATCACGCCAGCCTCTTCTGTGTGTTTGTGTGATTAAATATAAATTTATTCAAACCGCTGTTTTGCTCGATTGCCCCAAGCAAGCACATAAAAATAAAATATAGAAAAGGTGTGGTACAGTGGCAATTTGCCAGCCCACCACCGTCGTGACCAGGTTCAGAGCTTTAGGGGTGCTGAGAGACAACCCCCATTATTTTTGACGACAACAGAAAACCTGTACATTTCAGCATTCACACACACTTTTGGACACAGACTTTTTGGGTATTGGAAACACTGTGACAAGACACTGGAAGGACACCAACAAATCTGAGAAAACGTCCATTAATGCTGAGCCCTGTGAGCAACAAAGCCATCACTTGGATCATGCCATTGCAAGGCAAGAGGAGACTGATGTATTCTCCTTGTTAAAATATTATGTTTAAGCCAGGGGTGGGTGATATGGTAAAAAAAATATTCAAGCACAATATTTAAAGACATTTTCACAATACACGATATTTATCACAATACATGTGATCGCAGACAAAATGCATCGAGACAGATTCTTAATAACTACTATTCAAATATTATCCCATACTTGGTAAAGTGATTTTTATTCAAAATGTGCTGCATTTAATCTGAATAATACAGTGGAGTAAAAAAGTATTTAGTCAGCCACTGATTGTGCAAGTTCTCCTACTTAGAAAGATGAGAGAGGTCTGTAATTTTCATCATAGGTACACTTCAACTTTGAGAGACAAAATGAGAAAAACATCCAGGAAATCACATTGTAGGATTTTTAAAGAATTTAATTGTAAATCGTGGTGGAAAATAAGTATTTGGTCAATAACAAAAAGTTCCACTCAATACTTTGTAACATAACCTTTTTTGTGGCAATGACAGAGGTCAAACATTTCTTGTAAGTCTTCACCAGGTTTGCACAAACTGTAGCTGGTATTTTGGCCCATTCCTCCTCTCCTCTAGAGCAGTGATGTTTTGGGGCAACACGGACCTTCAACTCCCTTCACAAATTTTCTATGGGGCTGAGGTCTGGATACTGGCTAGGCCACTCCAGCACCTTGAAATGCTTTTTACGGAGCCACTCCTTCGTTACCGGAGTGGTGTGTTTGGGATGATTGTCATGCTGGAAGACCCAGCCACGTTCCATCTTCAATGCTCTCACTGATGGAAGGAGGTTTTGGCTTAAAATCTCACGATCCATGGCCCCATTCATTCTTCCCTTAACCCGGATCAGTCGTCCTGTCCCCTTTGCAGAAAACAGCCCCAAAGCATGATGTTTCCACCCCCATGCTTCACAGTAGGTATGGTGTTCTTGGGATGCGACTCAGCATTCTTCTTCCTCCACTTGAGTTTTTAACAAAACGTTCTATTTTGGTTTCATCTGACCACATGATATTCTCCCAATCCTCTTCTGGATCATCCATATGCTCTCTGGCAAACTTCAGACGGGCCTGGACATGTACTGGCTTAAGCAGGGGGACACGCCTGGCACTGCAGGATTGAGTCCCCCTCGTGTAGTGTGTTACTGATGGTAGCCTTGTTTACTTTGGTTCCCAGCTCTCTGCCGGTTATTTCATCAGGTCCCTCCGTGTAGTTTCTGGGATTTTTGCTCACCGTTCTCATGATCATTGACCCCACGGGATGAGATCTTGCGTGGGACCCCAGACCGAGGGAGATATCAATGGTCTCGTATGTCTTCCATTTTCTTACCAATTGCTCCCACAGTTGATTTTATTCACACCACCAACCCTGCTTGCCTATTGTAGATTCACTCTTCCCAGCCTGGTGCAGGTCTACAGTTTTTCTTCCTGATGTTTTGTGACAGCTCTTTGGTCTTGGCCATGGTTGAGTTTGGAGTCTGACTGTTTGAGGCTGTGGACAGGTGTCTTTTATACAGATAACGAGGTCAAAAAACAGGTGCCATTAATACAGGTAACGAGTGGAGGACAGAAGAAACTTCTTAAAGAAGTTACAGGTCTGTGAGAGCCAGAAATCTTGCTAGTTTGTGGGTGACCAAATACTTATTTTCCACCATGATTCTCATTTTGTCTCTCATAGCTGAAGTGTACCTATGATGAAAATTACAGACCTCTCACGATACGATAAAATTGTCATATTGCCCACCTTTAGTTTAAATCCTCTACTTTCTAATATACATTATTTTTAGCTTCTCAGAGACGGATTTCCATTAAAAAACAACAACAAAAAATGACTTTTTATCCTTATTTTTTGGGCTACTGGGACTCGAGTATGCTACAGACTCACATTAGAGAATCGAGACTAGATTCAGACTTGCACGTTAGAGAGTCGGGACTCGCAAGCCAGAGACTCGACTCTTAGGTTACAGAATCAAGTCTAGACTTGGACATGTCAGAATCGAGATTTGACTTGGATTTATATGTTAGAGACTCAATACTCTACTCAGACTCACATGCTAGAGACTCAAGTTGGACTTGCAGGTTGAAACTCGACTCGACAGAGAACTGAGACTCTGCTTGAAACGCTACAGTACAACCGTAATGCAGTGTTCACATGCACTGAAAATGAGAATTAATGCCCAATTTCTATACGCAATGCGATTACGCCTCTAAATACCACCACTCTGTAACAAACTGAATCAAATATCACGACATACATGTTGGAATCATGTACTTTATAATATCCAGGTCCATACAAAGACATGCTGTATAATAAATAATAATAATAATAATAATAATAACAACAATAACAACAAGATTGTCAGAAGTTGCATGGTCTGGTGGTAACCGTTCAGTTCCTTCCAGACAAGGAATGGAAAATTAAAACATATACTAGCAAATAAATAAGCAAACAAATAAATAAACATATCACGTCCGATGTGTCATATAAATAAAAAAAAACGTTCACAAGACCATCAAATAAATATTAAAGGCAATGTCATAGTGGCATGTGCAGTCCAAAACAGAAAGGTAGCGGCTTGAGCCTAAAGGAACGATTCAAAATCAGGGAAGGAGAGTTCAGTCCTGGTGCACTGTGTGTGGTGTACGGTTCATCAGAAACTCCTGTGGGAGATCCTGTGGAATCTGAGCCCATTTTCCCCAAATGGCTGCCTTGATAGATTTACGGACACTAGATGGCGTCACTATCGACGTTACGATGGCACTGCAAAAGGATTTCAAAAACCACAGACACGGAGGATTCACTGACAGCTTTGGGGAGGAAGATGCCAAAATGTAGCTTCACATCCACGTCGTTTGAAACTGTTCCCTATTCATTATTCCCTACATCTACAAATCTGGATCACTATATAGTGCAGTAGATCATTTATGTGCAACAGCAGATTCCATTGTGCAGACACAGCATTGCATATACACTGAACATCATGTCATCAGTCCAGGGGTAACAGCGTGCACGTACAGTGGTGCTTGAAAGTTTGTGAACCCCTTTAAACTTTTCAGTATTTCTGCATACACATGAACTAAACCAACACAACCAACATAATTCCACAAGTCCTAAAAGTTGGAAGAGAGGCAAACCAAATGAGACAAAACACTACACTTGGTCATTTATTTGACGAAAATGGTCCAATACTACACGTGTGAGTGGAAAAAGTATGTGAACCTTTTGATTTAATTTGAATGTGAAATTAGAGTCGGGTGTTTTCAATCAATAAGATGACAGTCAGGTCTAAGTGAGCAAACTTGTATTTAAAGAACGGGGAACTATCTGTCCAAGTCTGGTCTTTACAGCAGCTTTGTGAACGTGTATCATGTCAAGAACAAATCTCTGAACAGATATCTGAAGAAAAATGCATGGTTGATGCTCATCGGGGTTAGAAATGATTAAAAACCATGAGTATAGAGTTAGGATCCACCACCCACAGTCAAACTGAATACAAATTGAGACATTAAGTCTATTGTTACTTGGTGACTAACAAAGAACAAGGTGGGTAATAGTCTGCAAGGTCACAAAGGAACCCAGGGTAACTTCTAAGCAACTAAAAACTTTTCTCACACAGGCTAATGTTAATGTTCATGAATCCTCCATAAGGATAACACCACGTGGCACATGGACAATCCAGAAGGCTGCTGCAAAACATTTTATGCAAGAATAAGACCAAAATAGAACTTTTTGGTTGAAATGAGACATGACACAGTACTGCGCAAAAGTCTTGGGCCACCATTAGGATTTGTTGTTCTGCAATGCTATAATGACCGTATATAACATGCTGTCGATTTCTGGAACCAAAAATTTCAAACTTGGTTACATCGCTCTATAATACTCGTTTCCACTGATCTTCATTCCAATCTTTGTGAGCTTCAGCATATCTTAGCCTTTCCCCCCTGTTCCCCTTCTGAAAAAGTGGTTTGTTGGCTGTTCCAAAAAGACCATTCCTGGTCAAGCTTCTTTGGACTGTACAAGGGGCAACTAGACATCCAGCTGAAGGGGAGGTACCACTAAATACTTGCCAATGTATCCCACAGAAGCTGTTTTGTTTTCTTTTTTTCAGTTTTTAATACTGCATACATGGTTCCTGTATTTTATGGCTGTATTCTAATAAAGAGACTGAGAAATAATCATATATGGTCATTATACCATTGCTAAAACAATGGCGCACCAAGATTTTGCACAGTGCTGCATGTCTGGAGAAAGAAAACACTATTCCAGCATAAGAACCATATCCCATTTGTGAAACATGGTGTCACCCAAGGCAGGAAAACTCCAAACAGGGAGCCTATCCATTGTAGGGCACACTGATGAAACAATGTATTCTGAATTATACTAGCAAATTCT
Source organism: Ancistrus triradiatus (assembly GCA_025084515.1). Classification (NCBI taxonomy): domain Eukaryota; kingdom Metazoa; phylum Chordata; class Actinopteri; order Siluriformes; family Loricariidae; genus Ancistrus; species Ancistrus triradiatus. The sequence continues at coordinate 181,107 of JAJAGP010000458.1, read as the reverse complement.
GAAGGAAAAGGTCAGAACATCTATCTGTGAGCTAAATTTCAAAAGAAAGTTGGTCATGCAATAATAATGACCCAAAGCACACCAGTTGTTGTAGTAAAAAAATGGTTAAAGATGACTACAGTTAATATTTTGGAATGACTAAGCTAAAATCCTGACTTTTACGCAAGAGAAGTTCATGTGAGGAACCCACCAACATCCCAGAGCTGAAGCTGTTCTGTATGAAGGAATGGGTTAAAATTCCTACAAACTGCTGTGCAGGACTGATCAACAGTTCCCGGAAACGTTTAATTGCAGTTATTACAGCAAACGTTCAAATACTTTTGCCACTCACAGATATGTAATGACTAGAGGTGAAGCAAAATATCGATATCTATATATCGTATCGTCTTCTTTTGTAATGCGTTATCCATACATCTATACACTGGCGCCAAATATCGATATTTTTATTTGAACTTGCAGGCGCTCTAAACGGACTTTCTCCAGTTTGACTTGCAATAACCTGTGACGCCACGTGATGGCGCCGATGGACATATTTATGCAGAAATATCGACAACTCTAAAGGGTTCACAGACTTTCAAGTGCCACTGCACTGTTTCGAATGAATGTATCTAAAAATAAATAGTTTGCATTAAAAGGCATCGTTCTGGTCATTTATTGTCATTTTTCTTTTTTTTTTCCCTGTGTCCTGATGTCAGAATCAGAGAATTTTCTCTTTTGTAATCACCCATGATGGATTATGGGTATTCCTTCGTTTGTATGCTATATGTTGTAGTGCATTGTGGGATTGCCCTGAATGCCCTGATGTCTGTATTCCGTGCTACAGAACGTTGGAACCCCCGAGAGCGCACTATATAGTGAACAGGGAACGGTTTCGAACACAGCCCTAGACTCCTAGAGCTGTTGCCAGGGTTGCCAGATCTTTTTGACAGTACACACTGTTCCAGCTGTCCCTGAGTATCGCTTTTTCCTCCTCTTGCCTCGTTCTCTTCGCAGAATGCACCAGTTGGTCGGCTGTAATATGGCTCTTTCCCCTGCAGCCTTGCTGAAACAAGGCCAAAGAACAGATTCTCCTGAGACGACCTTCCGCTGGAGACTTGCCCAAGGCAATCCCCCTACGCACAGCTATTTGGTACAGTCCACAGGCAAATTAATGTGGGATATGACAGCACAGATTTAGGGATGAGCCCAGGGCGGCGTTACGTTACAAGGACAAGAATCAGCACCAAGAGAAATTCCTTTACGCAGGACGGACATCTAATCCCATGATGTACAAAACAACGTGATTCTTTTACAGGAGCTCACCTTGTAAGACTATTTGGTGAATGAGGTGCCACAGGTCAGGCACACGCTCAGAATTAGTGTGTGTGCGCGTGTGTGTGTGTGTGTGTGTGTGTGTGTGTGTGAGCGGGTGCGTGCAAGTCTGGAATACACTCAGTAACATGCTCAAGCCTGTAAGCTTCCCATTCATTCTCTATACACTAGAACCATGAGATGAGGCTGTGTGTGAGGTCACACTCGAAGATTAGGGCCCGCCCCAGATGTGAGGGGGACGGTCGAGCCGCAGTCGTAGTCCATGTCCACGGCTGTGTGTCCGCCAGACAGTCTAGCTCCAGGATAAGCACAGCCTTCCCCTTGCCGCTCACGGAAACTCTGGATGTAGCTCTGGAATGTAGACAGATGTGGGATGAGGATTAGCGAAGTCAGACAAGGAACTACTCACCAGCCACTTTATTGGGTACACCTTGTTTCTATTTGATCAGTTCCACTTACTATGGAGAAGTACTTTGTAGTTCTACAATTACAGACTGTAGTCCATCTACAGTGGGGCAAAAAAGTATTTAGTCAACCACTGATTGTGCAAGTTCTCCTACTTAGAAAGATGAGAGAGGTCTGTAATTTTCATCATAGGTACACTTCAACTATGAGAGACAATACGAGAAAAAAATCCAGGAAATCACACTAGGATTTTTAAAGAATTCAATTGTAAATCATGGTGGAAAATAAGTATTTGGTCACCCACCAACAAGCAAGATTTCTGGATCTCACAGACCTGTAACTACTTCTTTAAGAAGCTATTCTGTCCTCCACTCGTTACCTGTATTAATGGCACCTGTTTGACCTCATTATCTGTATAAAAGACACCTGTCCACAGCCTCAAACAGTCAGACTCCAAACTCACCCATGGCCAAGACCAAAGAGCTGTTGAAGGACACCAGAAAGAAAACTGTAGACCTGCACCAGGCTGGGAAGAGTGAATCTACAATAGGCAAGCAGGTTGGTGTGAATAAATCAACTGTGGGAGCAACTGTAAGAAAATGGAAGACATACAAGACCATTGATAATCTCCCTCGATCTGGGACAGTCCCCCACGCAAGATCTCATCCCGTGGGGTCAAAATGATCCCAGAATTACACGGAGGGACCTGATGAATGACCTGCAGAGAGCTGGGACAAAGTAACAAGGCTAACCATCAGTAACACACTACGCCGAGAGGGACTCAGATCTTGCAGTGCCAGGCGTGTCCCCCTGCTTAAGCCAGTAAACATGTCCAGGTCCGTCTGAATTTTGCCAGAGATCCATATGGATGATCCAGAAGAGGATTGGAGAATATCATGTGGTCAGATGAAACCAAAATAGAAACTTTTTTTTTGTAAAAACTCAACTCGTCGTGTTTGGAGGAAGAACAATTCTGAGTTGCGCCATACCTACTGTGAAGCATGGGGGTGAAAAACCTCATTCTTTGGGGCTGTTTTTTCTGCAAAGGGGACGGAGACGACTGATCCATGTTGAGGAAGAATGAACGGGTCATGTATCGTGAGATTTTAAGGAAAATCTTCTTCCATCAGTGAGAGCATATGAAGATGGAAACGTGGCTGGATCTTCCAGCATGACATGATGATCCCACAAAACACCGCTTGGGCATACGAAGGAGTGGCTCCATAAAAAGCATTTAAAGGTCCCTGGAGTGGCCTAGTCAGTCTCCAGACCTCAGCCCCATAGAAAATTTCTGGAGGGAGTTGAAAGTCCGTGTTGCCCCAAAACATCATTGCTCTAGAGGAGATCTGCATGGAGGAATGGGCCAAAATACCAGCTACAGTGTGTGCAAACCTGGTGAAGACTTACAGGAAATGTTTGACCTCTGTCATTGCCAAAAAAGGTTATGTTACAAAGTATTGAATTCAACCAAATTTATTGACCAAATACTTATTTTCCACCATAATTTACAATTAAATTCTTTAAAAATCATACAATGTGATTTCCTGGATTTTTTTCCCCCTCATTTTGTCTCTCATAGTTGAAGTGTACCTATGATGAAAATTACAGACCTCTCTCATCTTTAAGTAGAAGAACTTGCACAATCAGTGGCTGACTAAATACTTTTTTGCCCCACTGTACATACGTTACCAGCCCCTTTTACACTGTTCTGTTCTCTTACGGCCAGGACTCCCACAGATCTGGTCCTATATGGGTGATGGATCATTCTCAGCACTGCACTGACACTGATGTGCTTGTGGTGTGTTAGTGTGTGTTGTGCTTGTATAAGTGGATCAGACACAGCAGTAGTCCACTAAGCAAAAATGTCCAGCCACCAGCATCCTGTGAGAACTGATGAAGGAGTAGATGATGACTAACACAAACTGGGCAACAACAGATGACCTACTGTCTCTGACTTTACATCTGAAAGGGGGTGCAATATGGTAGACACGGCTAATAGAGTGCACAGTGAGTGAACGATTCTGATTGTGTTTATTGATTCTGGTTTTTAATCGATTCTACTGCAAGTTTCCATTGGTGAAAAGAGGAACTACGTTTGATGAAAACTCATCAAATTTGGTTCTCAACACATTATGCCTAGAACATTCAGCGACTCACCGGAGAAAGGACGTCCCCGTCGTAACGGCGGACGGGTTGGGGTTTCCTGCGGTATGGTGGATCTGGGTGGATGACTTTGCCTGAGTGTGTGTGGTGTGAATTATGAGACTGCTGCTTCCTTCTCTTCTTTCGGCTGCTCTCTCGCCTCTCCTCCTTCTGACGGATCCTCATGAGCTGCACCCGCCTCTGCTGACGACTTATCATCACTGAGACATGGAGAGAGACGGCAAGACCAGAAAGTGTTGAGCTATGAACAGCAGCAGTGATGTCCTGAGAAAAAGTTGGGGCCAAAACCCAAGTTAGGGATGGGTACTGGAAAGGACTTCACGATACGATACGAATAGTTAAATTTTTTAACAAATAGTTAAAATCCTGCCATCAGGTAATTACTGCATTGGTGATTATGTTTCAGCTGGCAACAAGTTATTGAACCCTAACTGATGCAGTGAGTAGCTTCTCATTTGTTAAACAACCATGCCGAAAGAGACATCCTGTGGTCATGGAAAAGATGATCATCTGTTTCACAAGGGTCAGATTGTGAAAGAGTGGTTCAGGGAGCATGAGCCATCATTTTCACACATAGATTGGCCACCACAGAGTCCAGACCTGAACCCCATTGAGAATCTTTGGGATGTGCTGGAGAAGACTTTGCACAGTGGTCCAAATCTCCCATCATCAATACAAGATCTTGCGGAAAAATGAATGCAACTCTGGACAAAAATAAATGTTGTGACATTGCAGAAACTTGTGGAAACGATGCCACAGCAAATTTGTGCTGTAGTCAAAGCTAAAGGCGGTCCAACAAAATACTAGTGTGTGACCTTTTTTTTGGTCAGGCAGTGTGATAAACAGTGATGTCATTATCGAAGCCTCACCTGAACAGTGACCTCAGACCTCTAAGATAATCTCTGGAGACCGTGAGATCTTTCCACATGGTTTCTTTAAAAAGTTTTGGATCCATTTCACACTTTCTCACATGCCCATGACCAAGCGTAGCACTGCTGGGAAATCGGATGGGTATTGATTCCTCTTACCTGTCTCACATTTACGTAAATGACACTCGCTCCTACTTAAACCCCTTGTCTGTAGCAGTCAGACGAAGACCTGCACTTTCAGCGTTTATTAATGTGACAAGATCAACCCTTGAACCCGAAGCTCTGTTCGTTTGCCGATGCCCTTTGATTGGCTGTCTTGCTGTAGTTCAGGTTTTCAGTCCCTGGTGTTGCACGTTTGTTTTTATTTAGCTTTAATACAACATGTTTGTTCATATGCTCTTTGCATTCATCTCCACTCATTTCTGCTGCTGATCTAGTACAGCTCCAAACGAAAGCGAGTTATGTTCCAGATTCCAAAGACATGTTAGTTAAGGGGTGTACCGACGCATCATGACCAGATGCACTGCGATGCAAAAATGGGATGGTGTCTAATGTTGGGTGGGACGATGCATCGGCCAATGTATTATACGTTCTTGACTTTGCCGCCATTTAATGCAATTCCAGTTTGAAACAATGGACTCTGTGAGAATCCCAATTTCTTTAATTGCAGGGGACTAAAGTTTTTGTTTTAAACAAGAAAAGTACACATCAGTTGGAATTGTTATTTTCAGAAATAAAAAAGGAATGTTTTCTCTGGTTATTTAAGATATAGTGAAGCTACAGTAAGACAAGTTAATATAATGCCTGTATTGTCATTATACAAGTATACCATGGAATTTGGATTGCTGCACCGGAACAGTGCAAATCTACACCAAAACAGAAGACAGTCAAACACACAAAGACTTTTCACTTCAAGATTAGAGATTACACAGCGATTGCACTGATGGAATAGGGCATTTTGTTTACAATTATAAACCTAATGTTTCTAGTAACTTGTTTTAATTGCAAGGGACTAAAGTACTGTTAAAAAACAAGAAAGTGTGCATTGTTTTCATTGTTTACACTACAGAAATAAAAAGGGACTGTCCTTTTGTGAAATGTAAAATCAATAATCGTGAATCGAATCGTGAGCAGTGTATCGTTACACCCCTGATGTTAGGTCAACTGATGTCTCTAAAGTGTCCCAGTTGTTGTAAGAGGTTGGATCCTGTCTTGCCCCGCTACTGCCGGTTAAACCACAGCATGAATTGTTAATCCAGCCCAGGGTTGGGGATGCCGAGGGATAGCAGGCAGCACAGGGTGTGGGTGCGGGTATGCAACTGAATGAATGAACACCCAGGCAGAGCTTTCTGCTAAATACAACTCTTGCATCACACCAGCAGACAAAGCCATCTGCCATACCGCTCACACATTCACACCCAGTCACAGACACTTATGTACACACTCTTTCTTTAGTACACTCATCCTCACTCGCTCGACACCTCCAGCTTTGAAAAGGCTGCACTGTACAAATGAGCACAGATCACATTAGTCTGAATCACCCTGTTCCAGCCAGCACAGGCCAATCTGCATCCTAGATAGCTTTTTTTTTGTCCTGCATTAACTTCCCATAAAAGAAAGTTCCTCAATCCACAGTAAGGCAAACTGTTTAACAAAAGAATGAAATTTGGTTCTGTTGGTTTTCTCCCCAAGACTGAACACCTTGCAACAACCACGCCAACTGTACACTAACACTAAAGGAGGTGAAAATGTTCCCTGTTCCCCTTCCAAAAAGACCATTCCTGATACCTGATCAAACTTCTTCGGACTGTAGAAGAGTCAAATTGGTGAGGAAGCTGCCAAGTGTAAGAGGAGGTCTTAATAAACAGGCTACTTGTCACTGTAGCCTGTTTATTTCTGTTTATTCCTATTTTTCTGGTTGTATTCCAATAAAGGGACAGAGAAATGATTACACACAGTCATCATACCATGAAAACAATGCTACATCTAATCTAAAGATGGTCTAAGACTTTTGAATGATACTGTTCATCTGATGAGTTCAAAACCCCCAAAACCATTTTCCTCTGATCACTCTCCTCACCTTTAGTGTGGGAGTAGCCTTCACCGGTCACTCTCCACTGCACGAGCGCGCCCAACAGTGCAAGAGCGGGCCAGGCTCCCAGCACGGCCCACGTCACCCAGCACTGCTGACGTGCAGGAACCGCCTTCACCCTCTCGTAGATGTAGCGCACCAAGGCGAACAGCTCCAGGAAATAATCGGCAGCCACCGCGATGACGGCCGCTCCGAACGCTGCCGTGGACAGGGTGGTGAAGAAGCGCTGCCACTGCAGGGTCAGCACGGCAAACAGCATCCCCAGGCCCAGCAGCACGCCCAACGGGACCCACACAGAGCGCGGAGGCGCCGACGAGAGCTCCTCCATACCCACCAGGGTGCCGATGCCCGCCAGAAGGCCCAGCAGCAAGCCCACCATGAAGAGGCCGACGCTGCGCACGAGCATGGTGACGAGGCCGCATAGTGTGCCGATGCCCAGGCCGATGCCCGCGCTTGCTTCGGCGCTCAGCTGCGTGTCCAGCACTCGCTCCTTGTAGCACAGCAGGAAGACCACCACCGAGCCAAACATCAGGCCCGTCAGGAAGAGCACGGCCTTGAAGCATCGGTAGCCTAAGAGAAAGATTTGAATGCCTTAGTGTTGGATTTTTTAAGTTTTTTAACGCTAGAATCAGAAATGTTTTATTTAGTAACAGAAATGTCCAAGCGGGAACAAGAACAGCAACACACGTTCTTACTCATTTTAATTCAGAATTCAATCTGTGTGTGTACAGAGCTTTAAACACGGCTCAGCCACTCGCGCAATTGTTTTTTTTAGAGACTGGTGCTGACGCACATTCATTTCAGATCCATTTCGACCACAGCTATGTTTTCAACATGGAAGTTCTTCATAGTGTGTGAATATGACAACATGCTTGCTGTTTGCATTACATGTATAGCGTACGTAAGCTTTGGAGGAACAACTCCAGAAATGTTAGGAACAATGAAATTACCGTATTTTCCGGGCTATAAAGCGCACCGGGTTATAAGACGCAATATCAACGATCGGCTGCTAACGGGTCTATTTTCATACATAAAGCGCACCGGGTTATAAGACGCAATATCAACGATCGGCTGCTAACGGGTCATTTTCCATACACAAAGCGCACCGGGTTATAGACGCATTAAATGAAACAAAACTCTTAAGTTCCGTCGGAAGATCAGTTTGGTCTTTACCTGGCTCAGGGCTTCTTCTTGCTTCCTCCACTTCCGTATCATTGATTCGTTAATGCTGAATTCTCTCGCAGCTGCTCTATGTCCATGTTGTACTGCTGACTGATAGCGTTGTGTTTGAAATCCGCTTCGAAAATAAATGAATGAATGCACGTACCCTAATGCTGAAGCACATACAGTATTACTCCGCGATGCTGCGCACTACGTTTGCCTTAAGCTTCGTAACTTACCAAAGACCGTGCTAAAACATTTTGACAGATTTATGAGCGCCGTGTACCATCTACAATCGGTTGTAGGTCAGAAGGCTCAACCAGAATTAATTCACATATTAGACGCACCGCATTTAAAGGCGCACTGTCAATTTTTGAGAAAATTAAAGGATTTTAAGTGCGCCTTATGGTCCGAAAAATACGGTAATAAGAAAATTAAAACAGACCGCTGAATATTTGGAATTTGACAATGCTAACAAAGGCAAACAGCACAAGCCAGCAGCTCCTGCCATCTTTCTTTAGCTTGTTTCAATTAATAGAAAAGTTGAACAAAAATGTTTCTGTAGCAGTCATTTATAATTCTTAAAAGAAAATCTGAATTGGCCAAAATCGGTAATATGTAAAAAAAAATCTCAAATCAAAACCGCCCAAAAATATTCCAATTCCCATAAAATACCAATTGTAATTTACTTAACATTTGTACATCATTAATCTATAATGATCATGTGGACCACAGTATATGGTAAAGTTGGATATCAAAACCTGGTTCTGATTCAGGTACCATTAAGAAAACAGAAGTTCGATTCCTACTAACATATTTCCAATCTACTGCTGACATGACGAAACTGTGATCCAAAGAGAAAGTAATTTTAGTTAAGCTTTTCTTCCCATTTAAACACACTACAAGTAAAAATAACTGAGAGACCAGTAATAATTGAAAGAAGTTTGGTGTTCCAAGGTCACTGCTTTAGTAAATTAACCAACCTTAAGCTTATACTTAACAGGTTTAAGATGGGAAGAAAAAAAAAAGCTATGATTACGTTTGAAATTGAAATATAAAGTAATAAAATATCTTCATCATACCTAAACACTGGGCACATTTTTTCACCATTTTGGAATCGATACGCAGAATCTGAATCAGAATCGATGAAATGCCAGCTATACCCAGCTCTACTATACAGTCTTTCACAAAGCTTTGGGTACCCCTTCGCAAATCATATGCAGAGATGCAATACAAATATTCAACCATCAAATGTGCAGATTTTGGCTGAAAGGAAAACCAGGACTAGTGGAAAAGGACTATGGACCAGAAGATCCAGGGTTCAAAACCCACCACTTCCAGGCTGCCACTGTTGGGTCCTTGAGCAAGGCCCTTAACCCACAATTGCTTGGATTGTAAGATAGTGTCAACTTCCTGGATAAGTCGCTCTAGATAACATAATTCAACTGTACATAATATGAACATATTAGAAAGTGTGTGTGTGAGAGAGATTGTGCAAAGAGAGCAGAGTGCGATGCAGAAAATAGGACAAATGACTGAAAGGATAGGAGTCATGCATAACACTGGAATATCACAGCTCAAAAGCGGCTTAACTAGGGTGATCACATGAACCATAACCCTCATTAGCACGTCTGTCCTTTCATCAGCAACTTGTCTACTAACACAGTACATCTACATCAGCCTGAGCTCCCGCTCAAGACAAACATGTCTGCTACATTCTGCACTGCAAACAGCGCCTGCTAAAGGGAATCTTCACAGCAATGAGTATGAGCGTATTATTAGAGAAGATTTATAGACTTCTGCTAATGCCTCATGGGTATTTAGTCTCAGCAGGATTCTTTCAGCTGCTTAGTAAGCCTTAGTATTGTGCATTGTGTGGGCTCGTGGAGCCAGTTACACAATCACTGGCCTGGTTTATAACCTCATCAATATTGAAAAGAAAGAAAGCAATCCCATTCTGGCTGAAAAGCCTCTGAGCAGATGTAGGTGGACGTTGCTCGAATGACTTCAACCCCACACGACAAAGGAATGCATCCGTTTCTCAAAACCTAATCTCTAAAATGATAGAAAACCACAGTCCAAACTCCTGGTGAAATCCGTAGCAAATAACAGCTGGTCAGGATCCACCCTGTACGGGATGCCAGTCCTTCAAAGAGCTGAGTTGGCACTGCTGTTGCATCACCTGAGCACCCGATGAATAAACAGGAAATAAAAAGCAAAGCGTCCCTTTTTACCCCCATTTAGGCTGTACTCACACTGGGCGAACTGTACCGTGCCCGAGCATGTTATCCCCCTGAAGTCTGGCTCAGTTATATGGTGCATACCAGTATATATAATTTGCAAAACAGCATGATTGACTCACGTACCGAAGAAGCAGTAGATGATGCCAAACAGGCAGCACATGGAGCAAACCACCGATGGCACGACCTCGTACCGATGCCCCGCCCCTTCCTCACAAGGACCCAGTGAGCCGATTTCTCTTGGAGGAGGAGCCAGCTTGAAGGCCAGTGTCTGCAATGTTGATGTCATGGTGAAGGCAGTATGGCTGGTGAAGAGAAGCACCGTTGGCAGGAGGCCGGATGGGGATGGGTGATATAAAGGGAGGGGCTTGGAGATTAAGGAACTCCTCCTGTCCACATGGACCTACCTGCAAAATGCAACATGAAAAACTTTGTGAGGTGGGGGACAAAAAAAAAAAAAAAGCTACAGAGTGAGAGGTGACCTTTCATTTCCTAAGTAGAAGTATGACACAAAACTGTTGACAGTTGAATTTGGAATTTCAAACTTTTTTGCATTAGGGTGATGAATTTAAATACCCACTGATATTATTCAAATCTATATTCATGCCATTTATCAGATGCCCTGATACAGAGTGACTTCCAACTTGTACAGTCTTACATTCCAAGCAATTGTGGATTAAGGGTCTTGTCCAAGGACCCAATGTTGAACGCTGGACCTTCTGATCTATAGTCCAGTAACTTAGCCACTAGGCCACTTCAGTCCCCAAATTATCCCTCTGTCATTTCCTTTGGGCAGCACAAATGATTACAAACACTGCTCCAGAGATCTACGTCATTTGTGAGGAGTTTGTACGTTCTCCTTGTGAAATGATCTTTTTGTTCTTATAGAATACTCTACCATTACTACAGTAGTACATCTGTTCTCGATCACCTCAGAACTCGTAAATTTGGTCCTCGATGCATTTTGACCAGAAAAATTTCTCTCTCTATTTTATATACATTTTATTTGTATATTATTTCGTTTTAGTAGAATGCAACCAGAAAATACAGGAAACACCGGAAATCAAAAACAGTTTCTATACTCCACAGTGGCAAGTATTCAGTGTGACCTCCCCTTACACTTGAGCAATACCAGCATCTGGCAGCTTAATCGGGATGTATTCTTCTACAGTCCAAATGTAGCTTGATCAGGAATGGTCTTTTTGGAAGCGTAGCAGCCAAGGAACAACTTTTTCAGAGAGGATAACTGGGTGAAAAGGCTAAGATATGCTCAAGCACACAAAGATTAAAATGAAGACCAGTGGGAAAGAGTATTATGGAGTGATGCACCCAAGTTTGAAATTTTAAGATGTTATATATAGTCATTGTACCATTGCTAAAACAAAATCTAATGGTGGCCTCAGACTTTTGCACAGTACTCTATTATGTGATAGTTTGTTGATAGAAAGAAATTGCTCTAAAAGGGGGGCTGTCTCTAATTTTACAGGGAAATTGGTGCATCTTTCGCACACTAAAAGAAGCAAAACAGCAAGATCTACAGACAACAGATGGTAATTATCCTAGATGTTAATTATAAAACCATTGGAAAAATACATACTTATTCTAAGGACTAACTGTATAGCCCCAGTGTAAAGGTCATGGATTCGCTACGCTTCCATAGTTTTTTTTATAAACAACAGAAACGCTTCAACAGCCTTTTTATACATCTTCCTAACTTTCATTGGCATGACTAGCTACAGTTTTGTCCATTTCCATTTCTAAGCATGAGAGCATTATGCTTCAACAGATCATGCACTTTAACATTATACTACCACCTATTCTCCCTGCCCCTTGTGTGACTGACAGCTAAGAACATCCTACTTTACTGATGAACCATGATCACTCCAGGCTTTTCATGGTTCATTTGCACTTCTGATGACGAATAAACCAGGATTCACTCTCCCACTGTCATCCTCCACCCACCACCTTCTCTATTCTCTGTATATTTAGACATGATGTAATCTTTTCCTCACATTCTGTTCCAGCAGCAAGACCTGCTAAAGAAATCAGCGATCAGAGATCTGCTTCTTCGTCTAATATTAACTTAATACAAACCCAGCACTGTGGGTAAATCTAACCCCATGATGAGTCAGAAGCATAAATTCTGACTGCATTATAAATGCCAGGATGCTCTCAGTCCTCAGTCCCTGAGGCTCAATATTGGAGTGTTCAGCAGCCTGATTATCCTTACTGCAACAACTATTACAATTCTGTTTATTACTTCAAACTGTGCCTGTACGTGAACCAAACAGAACAATTAGCGCACCTCCAATGGTCATTATTACGGCTACATAACTGCGAGTAAATTACCATGTTCAGCATTTTCTGTATTTTGTGGGAGCACACAGGAAGCACAGGCGTCCAGTGGTGCTTGAAAGTTTGTGAACCCTTTAGAATTTTCTATATTTCTGAATAAATATAACCTAAAACATTATCAGATTTTCACAAAAGTCCTAAAAGTAGATAAAGAGAACCCAGTTAAACAAATGAGACAAAAATATTATACTTGGTCCCATTTTATTTTTATTGAGAAAAATGATCCAATATTACATATTAATCAATGGCGAAAAGTTTGCAGCAATTAACTGCAGCTAGACGTTTTTCCTGTAGCTGTTGAATCACCTGCACACGCGGCAGGAGGAATTTTAGCCCATTTCCCCCTCCGTACAGAAACGCTTCATCAAAGCCCCTCTGGAATGTTGTGGGTTTTCCCTCACATTAACTGCTCACTAGCTGTGGTTGTTCCAAGGTCCTTTCCCACAACATTTCCATTTGGAGTTAGGTCAGGACTTTGACTTGGGCCATTCCAAAACCATGAACTTTATTCTTCTTTAAAAAAAAATTCTTCTTTAACCATTCTTTGGTAGAACGGCTTGTGTGCTTAGGGTCGTTGTCTTGCTGCATGACCCACCTTCTCTTGAGGTTCAGTTCATGGACAGATGTCCTGACATTTTCCTTTAGAATTCTCTGATATAATTCAGAATTCATTGTTCAATCAGTGATGGCAAGCCGTCCTGGCCCAGATGCAGCAAAACAGGCCCAAACCATGATACTACTACCACCACCACCACCACCACCACGTGTCACAGATGGGATAAGGTTCTTATGCTGGAATGCAGTGTTTTCCTTTCTCCAAGCATAACGCTTTTCTTTTAAACCAAAAGGTTCTCCTATTTTGGTTTCATCCGTCCACAAAACATTCTTCCAGTAGCCTTCTGGCTTGTCCACATGATCTTTAGCAAACTGCAGATGAGCAACCATGTTCTTTTTGAAGAGCAGTGGCTTTCTCCTAGCAACCCTTCCATCCACACCATTGTTGTTCAGTGTTCTTCTGATGGTGGACTCATGAACTTTAGCCAATGTGAGAGAGGCCTTCAGTTGCTTAGACGTTACCCTGGGGTCCTTTGTGATCTCGCCAACTACTACACACCTTTCTCTTGGAGTGATCTTTGCTGGTCGACCACTCCTGGGGAGGGTAACAATGGTCTTGAATTTCCTCCATCTGTACACAATCTGTCTGACTGTGGATTGGTGTAGTCCAAACTCTTTAGAGATGGTTTTGTAACCTTTTCCAGCCTGATGAACATCAGCACCTCTTTTTCTGAGCTCCTTAGGAATCTCAATTGAAAACACCCAACTCTAATTTCACCTTCAAATGAACTGCTAATCCTAGAGGCTCACATACTTTTACCACTCACTAATATGTAATATTGGATCATTTTAATCAATAAATAAATGACCAAGTCTAATATTTCTGTCTCATTTGTTTAACTGGGTTCTCTATATCTACTTTTAGGACTTGTGTGAAAATCTGATGATTTAGGTCATATTTATGCAGAAATATAGAAAATTCTAAAGGGTTCACAAACTTTCAAGCACCACTGTATGATGTAACAGTTTTAGATTAATTGTGAGAACCTGCATACTAAGCTTATTTTATACATTTCTTGTGTTGATCAAGCTGACATTTCTAACAGTGTTTCTAACATTGACTTTTATTTCATTGTAGACAATATGAAGCCAAGATACAGTGCTACCTCTGTTCTCGTGGTCAATTTGTTCCAGAAGGCTTGTCAAGAACCCAAAAATGATGAGCAAATTTTTCCCATAAAGAATAATGTAAAATTGAATGAATCTGTTCCAGACCCCCAGAAAATCCACACTGTATAAGGCATTATATGCATTAATGTAGTTGTATTGTACAGGTGCTAAGAATACAAATTTGTACTACGAATACAGTACTGTAGATATAACAATAAAGAAAAACACGTTAAACACTGCGGAGATCTTCTCTGAGCAAGGCTACTGTGAATCTGAATCACTGTGTACTGAATTGTGAATCGAGTTTCGGCTGAAACGAGTCACAACTCAATTTGTATTTCAGCTGTTTTTATGTTTTCAGTGAACTATGTGGAATATCGTAACATATCTCAATATGCATCGTAAATGCAGTGTATCGTGAAGTCCTTTCCGATTCCCTCCTCTAGTATTAACACACCATTAGTCTTAATAACTCATTCCAAGCTCTCTGTGCAGGCTCTGGGCAGCTTTTAGATTTAAAATATTCACCCACCACTAATTCCTCCTGCACTATCTGTTCAAAATCTGTCAGATTATTTACTGCACAATATTTCCTGATTTTTCTTGGCATAATTCTGTGTGTGGCCTTACCTCCTCCTGTAAACCTGCCTGATCATGATAATCTGTAATAAGGGGATTATCACATCCCAGATCTGTCAGGCCAGAACAGTGATGTAAAACAGAGCATTTCTGTCTGCTCAACCTCAGACAGACCTCATCCCGTATACAATCTGAATCCCCCAACCATAACAGCCTCGTACTTCCTGTCTGTTGCCATAACAACCACCTAACGCTGCCCTCAGCTGCTCGAAGTGACCAATCGGAGGGTAGCCTAAGCCGCATAGCAACAGCGTAACAGCCAATCGCTAGTCCTGCCGGCTCTGTGTGTCTCGTGGCTCTATTTGGTGTCTTTGACTAACTTTCTGGCTGAGAGACAAAGCACATGGCATGAATCACCCATACGCATACACCTCCATTCATACATCCTCACACCGAGAACAGATTGCTCATTCCCGTCAGGCGTCACACAGACATTCCGTCTGGCGTTCCAAAGCTTATGAAACATCGGAGGATGAATAAAAGTGTGTGTTTATGACTCAAAATGCCACAGATAGCAATATTGCTGATTAAAATGCAGACAGGGCTAAGGATACATAGATAAGAGCAGAAATCAACTATTCTATTTTGGTACACACCTACCAGTTATAACACTAAAAGTACTGCCCGGTCAAATGAATAACACTGACAGTGTGATACTCTGGGCAATGTTCTACCGAGAAACTTTGGGAACTGGCATTCTTCTGGATGGTACATTGACACGTACCACCTACTAAGCATCACAGCATGCCAAGTACACCCCTTCATGTCAATGGTAATCCCTAACAGCTTCTTTCACCAAGATAACGCACCCTGGCCCATAGCTAAAGTCGTTCAGGAATTGTTTGAGGAACAAGACAAAGTGCTGACTTGGTTTCCAATTTCCCCAGATCTCAATCCAATCAAGCATCTGTGGGATGGTTTGGACCAACAAGTCCAAGCCTCTGAGGTCCCATCTCACAATTTACAGGATTTGAAGTAGTCATCAAGGTCTTGTGGACTCCACAGGCACTTTCACCACTTTTTCATATTTCTTACAACTTTCTCAAGTGTTCACACCACATGAACTGGGAACGACTGTAGTTCTTAGAACGTTGTGTATAAGGACTTTAACTCCTACTTCAAGGCAAGTACAACGGAACCTCAGAATTCGAATGCCTCTCCACTCAACAATTTGGACATTAAACGGTGTCTTTGACTTTTTTTTTTGCTCCAAATTCAAACATGGGCACCCTACACACTCAATGGTGCGATCTTCCAACCATGATGCACGTAATCCAGTCCAGTCAATGGTGATAATGCACTAATATGGTAAGCCAATCACCATAAAACCCAAAAGAAGAATAACTAGGGTGCGATCATAGGTACATTATTATATTATGTATATGTATATTATATCAGTATATGGGTGTGTTTAGAGCCACACCCTCAGTCCCACTGCTTTCCCAGTGATAAGACACAAAACTGCGTTTACCTCAGTGAACAACAATGTAGCTAACTAACTTAAGTTATCTACATTGTTGTACTGATCTAATTCTGGCCCAACTGGTAACCCAAATGGAAAACTGGTATTCATATCCTAGTTCACAATCCTCCTAGGCACTAGAATTGCAAGAAGCCAGACAAGAACACACAGTCACATCATGCAATACATCAATAGACAAAAAAATATGATCTAACCTTTTACGCCTAGTTATCCCAGTATGATGCCTCTTCATAACTTTTTCTCGTACTCCATAGGCTGACATTTCAATCATGACTCACTTTAAGTGGCTGTAAACAAGCAGGGATTTACTATGGGCTCAATCACTACACATGGCTTGACTTTGAATGCTGCCACATAACAGAATAGGGTTCGAGTACCACTTGTGATGATCCCTTGACTGCAGTTGGGTCACATGGCTGCAATTCAAGAGAACAAATGAAAGTTTGTTTGTGAAAGTTCTGCATTTTTGCTGGTAATTTGTGTAAGGATTTCTACTAAGACCAGAGACGTCACTCAACACCTAGTGGACATCAGAATCAGATCAAAGCAGCCTTGTTCACTCTGCCATGTTTGCACAAGTTTGAGCAAAATTGCAGTTTTCTTTTTCAGTTTTCGACTGAAAGACAAAAAAAGACAAACGCAAATATTGAACAAGCAGTATTTATGGAACAAAGGCTTGAGCTCTCCACTCAAACAACCTCTAAAAATGCATAGCTTTGCCCCCGACCACTTCAGTCAAAGGGTTTATATAGCAAATATTATGATTAAGGAAATGTGCGACAGGTGAGAGGAATCAATACAACTGTGATGCAAGGCTAATTTGGAGGAGTGTGAAAATGTTTGGGGTGGAAAAAAAGAATCCTAGAAATGGAGGGAATAGGTGTAACATCAAAACAGTCCCCAAATCAAGTGTCAAAATCAGAGACATTAAAAATAATTTTAATGGTAATAAAAATTAGAAAGTAGAACATAAAAATCTTGTGCCCCAGTCAGTGCAGACAATTCAGTTTCAGCAGATGAACAGCAGAAATTTTGGGCCGTGTGGAATCATTTCATGATCTCCAGATGTACGAGGTCTCAATAATAAAACTATTTTCTTTGCAATTCATTCAAAGAACAAATAAAACCTAAAAAACAAGTGAACAATCCTTCTGTGTTTTTCAGCTGTGTGTTGAAATGCTTCTTTTTATAACATAAGTAAGAATCCAATAAGCTACTGATTCAGACATACAGCAATGTGCAAAAGTGTTAGGCCACCATTAGATTAGATATTCCACTGTTTTAGCAATGATATAATGACAATGTAAAATTATTTCTCAGTCTCTTTAACATGTAGAAAGTATTAAATATAGGCTGTTTTTAAAGAAACTGAAAGAAAGCAGAAAAAAATCATCTTATGTAGACTACACTGGACTCATGTTGACCCATCTACAGTCCGAAGAAGCTTGATCAAGAATGGTTTTTAAGGAAGGGTAGCAGCCAAGAAACCACTTTTTCGAAAGGAGAACAGGGTGAAAAGGCTAAGACATGCTAAAGCTCACAAAGATTGGAATGAAGATCAGTAGAAAAAAGAGCATTATGGAGTGAAGAATCAAAGTTTGAAATTTCTGGGTCCAATCGTCGACAATATACACTGCCTGGCCAAAAAAAGGCACTGCAATTCTGCAATGTCACAACATTTATTTCTGCCCAGAGTTGCATTAACTTTTTCCCCAAGATCTTGTGTTGATGATGAGAGATTTGGACCAAACGCACAAAGTCTTTTCCAGCACATCCTAAATATTCTCAATGGGGTTCAGGTCTGGACTCTGTGGTGGTCAATCCAAGTGTGAAAATGATGGCTCATGCTCCCTGAACCACTCTTTCACAATTTGAGCCCGGTGAATCCTGGCATTGTCATCTTGGAATATGCCCGTGCCATCAGGTAAGAAAAAATCCATTGATGGAATAATTTGGTCGTTCAGTATATTCAGGGTAACAGCTGAACTCATTCTTTGGGCACATAATCTTACTGAACCCAGACCTGACCAACTGCAGCAACAGATCATAGCACCGTCCCCACAGACTAGTACGGTAGGAACTAGGCATGATGGGTGCATCACTTCAGCTGCCGCCTTCTTACCCTGATGCGCCCATCACTCTAAAACAGGGTAAATCTGGACTCAGACCACATGACCTTCTTCCATTGCTCCAGAGACCAATTTTCATGACTGAAGTCCTTTTTGCCGTTAGCCTCACTGACAATTGGTTTTCTGACAAGTCCCAATCCCTTGAGTTACCTTCACATTGTGTGTGTGGAAATGCTCTTACTTTCACTATCAAACATATCTCTGAGTTCTACTGTTGTTTTTCTACCAAATGCTTAAGTGAAAGATTTTTTTATCCGACCACATTCCTTCCTCAAAGATGAGGTTTCCCCACTGTCCTTCCACTTTTTAATTTGGACAGTTCTGAACCTGATTTTAGTCATTTCAGCATCTCCGTAGATGTTTTCTCTGCTTCATGCATGCCAGTAATTTGAACCTTCTGGAATAGATAAACATATTTTCCATGACCACAGGATGTCTTTTGACATGGTTGCTTGACATATGAGAAGCTACTCAGTGCATCAGTTAGGGTTAAATAACTTGTTTCCAGCTGAAACAATCACCAATGCTATAATTAACCAATGGGAGGCTCTTCCCCATTTGCTTCGTTAAATCCAGGTGGTGACCTTTTTTTGGCCAGGCAGTGTATTATATATACATGTATTATATATATATATATATATATATATATATATATATATATATATATATATATAAAATTGCTAAAACAACAAATCTAATGGTGGGCTAAGACTTTTGCTCAGTACTGTATATGAGGTGCACTCACATAAAATGCTGTCAAAACTGGTCCAAAACATACAATAACACCAATCAAAATAATCAGAAATGCATCCAGTGCCATCTGTTGGATTATCTGGGTGGGACTTTTGACCCATTGCCCTGGCCTAAACAGCATTTCAAACACCATGAATCCATATGATTACATATTCCAGATGCTCACCATGGGTTTTCACTACCTTACCTGTATTTGTGTTTACGCCACTATCACACATCACTGTAACCAAATTAGACACTGTAACCAAATTAGAGCCAAATAATGTAGAAATCAGTGCTTGGTACTACAAGGTCACTGGGCAACACAAACACTGGAGACAAATACACAGAATAAACAAACATACAGAGTAGCATACAGCACGTACACAGACCAAACAGTATACAAAGGTGGAAACCGGTTAAAGGTTTCACTCTTCAAGACCACATGGCAAGCTATTCATCAATGTAGCATCCAGCACTACAACACCAACCCCTACCCAGTCCTCCTATGGTCTGACTTACACTATATACTTAAACCTGTGCCCTGTGTTCTCCAGGGACAGGTATTAGAGCCCTCGAGACCTTGAAAAAGAAAATGTGATGTTGAAACTTGAAAACAAACAAAGAAATAAAAAACTTTGTCAGGGAATGATGAGATGCGCAGGGTGCATTTTTCCCCAGTCATAGAATAGTGTCTGCTAATATAATCTACATTACACATTTGACTCCAGCCAAGGTACCAGAACAATAACACACATAAACAGACAAAACCAAACATTCAACAGAATTAACTTCTGCTCCATTTACACACGCTTCCCCCAAAATCAATTGGCTAGCCTACCACTACTCTGTTTAAAAATGGGGATCCCATCCTCCTCGTTGTTGTTGTTGTTCTGGGTGGGGTTACCTGGCTACAGCCCTCTATTATTGTGTATCCTTGCCTTAAACTAACTCCGTCCCTAACACCAAATGCAACCTACGGACAGATTTGAATTGGCCCATGGCATCACTTAAGAAATTATTATTAGTGGCCTACCGGCACGTTGCAATTTTTTCTTTCAGTCCGCTTGAGGTCCAGACTGACTGATCGTCACGTAAGTGACATCTTGCGTGTCACAAATACAGTTGTTAAACCAGAGTTGTTAACGTGTATAATGCAATCGAGGGTGCAGCACCACCCCTCACATAAGTTATACTAGTGGACAGTCTCTTCTAGTCAGTGGTAGCATCTGTTTTGAACTTTAACGCAAGGACGATCTGTATTTTTTTTTAATGCATTTATTTTGTCATGTGACTCAAGAAATGATTTGCATTGTTATGATTTGAGTTCCACAGGTCTTGCATAGCAACTGAGTAATAAAATACAATTTACATGAGAAATACTGACGAACATGCAGCATGATGAATAAATGTTTAAAAAACATATACACATATACACACACACACACACACACACACACACACACACACACACACACACGTATACATATTTCTGCAAGTTTGTATTTTTTTTTTCATATTTTGAATACAATGATTTCAATAGCCTATAAATAATATTTATGGAACAATAGACCAGCTTTTTGGTATTTTTAAAAAAAAAAGAAAAAAAAAAAAGTTTGGACACCCCTGCACTAAATGAATAGCTGGGGGTTCATTGTCAAAGACTTTTGTGGTGATCTGGTATGTTAGGCTGTTGTCTTCTTGTCTCCCATGCAAGTGCTCAGGTTTGTTGGTTGCTGGTGTGTCACGTGATCCCTCTTGGCTGTGTTACATTGTGGTTCTTCCTTTTCTAGCTATGCTGCTATAATTCGTGCTACTGGAGTCCCATCCTACATTTGGCACAAATGTGTTCTGTTCTTAACAGACCCTAACTACACATTCTGTTTTTTCTTTCTTCCATCTCCAATTTCAGCCCTCATACCTTAACTGGGACATATCAGAGGACCCTAAAGCTCGTAGACTTGCTGAGTTGGGGCTGTGGGCCTAGGGACGCTCATCCCACAGGCCCAATTATTCATAAGCACAATTACGCAGGTTGGATAGGAGTAAAATCAAACAGAAAAACAGTGTATTGTCTCTGTAGCAGATCTAGAGAGTGGATATCTCTGGGTGTCCGGATGCTATGCACTTTGAATTTGTGTTGTATCTCTAAAAAGTTAGACCATTCAGCACTTCTTGAGCCAGAATTACTCATCAAGCCTGCACTCCTTGACTTGAACTAATACGCAGCAAGTCATCAGTCTGCGTGACATGCGACATTTGCGTCGGACGTAGCGGTTTACGTGAGATCCGTGCCACCTGTTCCACCCCAGCAAGACGGACCCTCCCACCCAGCTCTCCGTGGGTACTTAACACTCACGACTCCCTTACTCATCCTCCCCAGCACAAACAAGCTATGAGATAATCCACCTACAGTCCTGAGTGTGCCCGTGTTATGTGGTGGCTGAACAGACGATAGCAGGGCGTATACTTGTGTGAGTACAGTTTGTCGTGTCTGGAAAGAGGTCAGCTCCTGACTAATTTGGCTGATAGTCTGTAGTGGGAACATGGAGAGCGCGAGTATTGTCATAGTGCAGGCATACAGGCTAATGTATTAGGAGCAATCTGATCTGCTTAATAAACTGACATTTTATTACAGTAATACAGAGCTAAAAATATTCGTATAGTGCCGCATGTACAAGTATGCAACGCATAATGACTAATCGTATATATGTAAGGTTATTATCGTTACTATTAAGCTTATTAACTTACTTAACCAATATTATCTTGCCAGACACTTTAGCTGAAACAGACTTGCGATGACAGAGGTAACAGTGCAGACTGTGGTACAGAAAGTTTTATTAAACTCAAAGCAGAGAAATCAGTTTATATAGTTATAGGTTAGAGAGCATATACACATAGTGGGGGACAAACAAAGGCATACTACTTACAATAGGACCGGCACATGCACTTACAAACACCATTTAGAGCTTGTTACAAAAATTCAGGGGAAAGTCATCCACACAGCCATGAGTAACTTGTACAAAAAAAGTCGAGCAAGCGAGCAGATGACTGGTAAGGATGCGCACACACACAGACGAAGGATATGCTTCCGCTCTTTAACTCCTGAATCTATTCGTTGACTGGCTGTTGAGGTGACCAGATGTTTATGGCCACAACTCCCCAAGTTAAAAGACTTTTATTTATTAAAAGGACATAAAATATTTTTTTTACTATTATAATTTACTATAATTTTTAAGACCTCGGTCATAAAAGCAAACAGATGTTGACTGGATGGAGGTCAAAAGCCCAATGCAGCCAAACCTCATTATCTCACCCTCTGTTATCTTCCAAACTCATCTCTCGCCACCTGTGATGGCAGGACGGAGTTCCCCTCCATGCACCTCAAAAAGCCTCCAACCTCGGCTTTCGCCCTTGCCATTCCTGAAATGTGACAACTGTCTTGCCAGCAATGAAATTCCTCAGCTGGGAGCTCACCTAGTCACCTTGCCTTTGCTGCTAATCGATGTTGCTTTGTTGATGCGTTAAATTTAGTCAGTCTTTCAGTTGGCCTAGAGCATAAGACATGCGATTTACAAGCTGATGGGCTATTTTGAACAATCGGAATTCGCACCGCCGGATGATGTACAGCCCCTGTCTATTATTCATGGCAGACTGGACTTCATGCCCTTCATGCCACAGAAATAATCATCAATCACGAACTATTTCTCAAATTTCCGTAAATTTATAGAAACTGTACATGTTTATGTACACTGTAAAAGTGATGGTAAGATCACGCCAGGCTGCTCAGTATCAAGTATAAATGTCACGTAGTCTAGCTTTTCGTAACCTTGTTAAGTTGCCAAACTTGCCTCTGGCCAAAAATGGTCATGACACAGACGTGGGTGAGACAACAAGTTTGGACTGTATAGTGGTGCTTGAAAGTTTGTGAACCCTTTAGAATTTTCTGTATTTCTTCATAAATATGACCTAAAACATCATCAGATTTTCACATAAGTCCTACAAGTAGACAAAGAGAACCCAGTTAAACAAATGAGACAAAAATATTAGACTTGGTCATTTATTTATTGATTAAACTGATCCAATATTACATATTAGTGAGTGGCAAAAGTAATGTGAACCTTTGCTTTCAGTATCTGGTTGTGACCTGCTTTGACTCCATGACTTTAGTTTTTTCATTCTTAGATTTATCATCTACACCGCCCAAGGAGGTCGGGTCCCTTTTTGAGTCTTGGTCCTCCCAAGGTTTCTTCCTCATAACACTTAGGGAGTTTTTCCTTGCCACTGTCGCCCTAGGCTTGCTCAATTTGGGATTGGACGTAGTTATTAGGAGATAATCTAAACTTGTAAAGTTGCTTTGAGACAATGCTCCATTGTAAAAAGCGCTATATAAATAGATCTGACTTGACTTGACTTGACCCCCCTGTGCAGCAATAACTACAACTAAACGTTTCCTGTAACTGTTGATCAGTCCTGCACACTGTGCAGAACAGCTTCAGCTCTGGGATGTTGGTGGGTTTCCTCACATTAACTACTCGCTTCAGGTCCTTCCACAGGACTTTGACTTGACCATTCCAAAACATCCCATTGATTGAAAACACCAGACTCCAATTTCACCTTCAAATTAACTGCTAATCCTAGAGGTTCACATACTTTTGCCACTCACCGATATGTAATATTGGATCATTTTCCTCAATGAATAAATAACAAAGTATAATATTTTTGTCTCTTTTGTTTAACTGGGTTCTCTTTATCTACTTTTAGGACTTGTGTGCCAATCTGATGATGTTTTAGGTCATATTTATGCAGAAATATAGAAAATTCTAAAGGGTTCACAAACTTTCAAGCACCAGTGAAATCGCTTGAAAATGTTATTTGTTGTAAGTCCAGCATTACTGACACAGCAGTCCCCACAATCTACAATGAGGCCAAAACCGAAGTCATGGAATCACTGTGAGAAAAAAGATGCATCAAGATGCATCGATAATCAATGAATAATTTCATCACAGCCCACTGAACCATAACTGAATCCAATCATGAGGTGCCTACTGATTTCAACCCCCTAGTGTATGCTCTTTATTTGTCATCCTTAAGTTGTAGGTCGATTCTGCTCATTTCTTCTCTCTTCCTTTTCCTCCTCTTGCTCCTCCATTTTGTTCTGATTCTGGAGGCACAATGCTAATTATAAGCATGCTTCCCACACTAATCTCCCACTAACACACACTAGATCATCCGTCCACACAGTCCCTCTCTCTCACTCTTTGTCTACACAGCCTAAACCATAATTACAGTAAGGACATATTGTCCTTATCTAGATCAACGTCCGAACGTTCTTTCCGGTCCAGACTCCTTAAAATAGCCTCTCACAATGTGATGAAGTCAGTCCCTTCCTCTGTCCTACTGTGAACGGCACAATATGAGACCAGAAAATTTGCCACGCTGTGTGGGCAGTCTAGGAAAACTGCCAACCAGAAGAATCCAGGGTGGTGAACGGGTGGGAGGAACAATCGTGTGGGAAGAAGGACTGGGGAAATTAATGAATGAAAGCAGTGAAAGAAAATGTAATGAGGTGTACAAGGCAAGAGGAACTTTTCAGGTGGTACATACAACAAAAAGGCTGGAGGAGAGAACACGGTGAGAGGAGTTGGATTACATAACTCCTTCATCATGTATCATTGCTTACTATTTGAAATGCCTGACCCTCCATCTGCCAGCACAGGGGTAGCCATACCTTCAGGGATTTGCTCATTTGTTGGGAACATGTAGTACTTTTCTATTTATTTGCTTGCTATGCTCTTCTATATTACCTGGCACTACTGCATTACCAATCACTGCTGAACCCATTCATGACAAGTGCCATCCTCCTTACTCTAGCTGTAGTGTTTAGATGGTACAGGTAGTCCCCGATTTACGATGGGGATGCATTCAGACAAATCCATCACTGAATTTATCATAAACCAAGGAGTTTACATTAAATACTTACATTAAACTACAGTTGGGCAAAATCTTTAACATAAAGGCTTATTTTACAATAAAATGTTAAATATCTTGCGCAATTTATTGAATAATGCACTGAAAGTAAAAAAACCAAAACAATTTTGTTACAAATAGGACCACAACTTTTCCTCACTACATTTCCCAGCTCATCACTCCCACCACATGACTCCCTCGGCTTCCTCATTTAACACGGGACAGTGCAGGAGAGAATCATACTGCACTTATCACTTATCTTAGGAAAAATTGCGAAATTCAAAATTCAGAGTACGTTTTTCTGCTGAATATGTAGTTGTGTGCATCATCAGATTCCCATTCAAATCGTAATATCATAAGTCAGACCATCATAAAATGAAGGCTACCTACAATACTTAAAAAGCGTCCTAAGATAACCTAATTGTGCCACTCTATTTCATTGAAATCTCACTGCAAGGCCTAGGCATTTCATATTTTTATTTAGAATAAAGCATTCTACCTCATTTAACCCATTAAACATTTCTGGCTCGCCATTTGTTATTATAGGTTAGTACTTCCGATAGTGGGTTAGATTCAAATGCCTCATGCAAGAGGGTGATATAAGATTGTGGAAGTTCAGATATCAATAGTTTAATATGATATTAGATCATGAATGATTAAGGAGTTAACACCAACATCACAAGAACCATCCTACTAAGCACATTTGAGCTGAAAATGCAGGACACATCATCCCAAGGTGATTTAACAAGCAGACTCTATGCGCCAGTTCACCCTGTGTTTCCCCTGACCAGCAGTGGAACTTCAAATTTTGACCTTAGAATAAGTAGCATGGCTGACAACAACAAGAAGCTTATAATAATAAAAAACGTAATCAGTTCAAAGGGAACTGGTTTGGATTTTACATAATTAACCCTGCACATTGGTACGTCTGGAAACACAACTTGTTTGTTAAAGAAGGTGGAACCCCAAAGAGTACACTGAAAGCCAGATAGTGCTTGAACCACATGTGCATCCAACATCTCTCCAGACAGAAACAGCTCGGAACCAAAGAACAATAACCAAGGCATGAGTAAGATGCCAGTGATCGAGTGCTCAGTTGCTCATGTTTGGACTAGAGACTGTTGTAACTCGGTCGATGTGTTTAGAGACTTGTTTGTACAAAAGTTACTCATGTTTGTGTGGATGATTTTCCGATACTTATTTGTAACAAGCTGTAAATGGTGTTTGTAAGTGTATGTGCCTGCTTGTTCTACTGAAAATATAATTGAAAATACCCTTTATGTTTACATTACAGTAGCCTAAAAAGACTGACTACGGTAATGTGGTGTGAAAAAGTGTTTGCCCCCTTCCTGATTTCCTAATTTTTTGCATGTTTGTCACACTTAAGTGTTTCGGAACATCAAACCAATTTAAACATTAGTCAAAGACAACACAAGTAAACACAAAATGCAGTTTTTAAATGAAGGTGTTTATTATTAAGGGAAAAAAAAAATCCAAACCTACATGGCCCTGTGTGAAAAAGTGATTGCCCCCAAGCTTAATAACTGGTTGGGCCACCCTTAGCAGCAACAACTGCAACCAAGCGTCTGCGATAAATGCAATGAGTCTTTTACAGCATTGTGGAGGAATTGAGACGAGCTTTAATGTTCTTTTTGCTCACCAGAGGTTTTCATCTTGGAACTCCGTGCAGGCCATTTTTGCCCAGTCTCTTTCTTATGGTGGAGGCATGAACACTGACCTTAACTGAGGAAAGTGAGGCCTGCAGTTCTTTGGATGTTGTTGTGGGGTCTTTTGTGACCTCTTGGATGAGTCGTCGCTGCGCTCTTGGGGTAATTTTCGTTGGCCAGCCACTCCTGGGAAGGTTCACCACTGTTCCATGTCTTCGCCATTTATGGATATTGGCTCTCACTGTGGTTCGCTGGAGTCCCAAAGCTTTAGAAATGGCTTTGTAACCCTTTCCAGACTGATAGATGTCAATGACTTTCTTTCTCAATTGTTAGTGAAATTCTTTGGATCTCGGCATGAGGTGTAGCTTTTAAGGATCTTTTGGTGTACTTCATTTAAGGGATGTCCTGATTGAGAACAGGTGTGGCAATAATCAGGCCTGGGTGTGGCTAGAGACAGTGAAAAATGGTGTGATAAACCATAGTTAAGTTATGTTTTAACAAGGTGGGGGGGGGGGGCAATCACCTTTTCACACAGGGCCATGTAGGTTTTTTTCTCCCTTAATAATAAGCACCTTCATTTAACCCCTTCATTTTGTGTTTACTTGTGTTGTCTTTGACTAATATTTAAATTGTTTTGATGTTCTGAAACACTTAAGTGTGACAAACATGCAAAAAAATAGGAAATCAGGAAGGGGGCAAACACTTTTTCACACCACTGTTCATCACATTACATAGAATATTATTATTGTGATATTATTCATGGACACCTAAGACATGATGATAACATATTACTAAAACATTTTGTTGGGAAGGGCACTTTATTAAAGTTTGTTTAAAAAGGTTCTACTAGCGTAAGTGTTCTCCCTTATTTCTGCTCTGTTGTGTCTATGATTGTACTAGTAATGTAATGAATCTGACTGGTGTGCTCAATTACATTTTACTTAAAACCAGCATGGAACATAACTGTGACTGTACCATGGTTTGTGGTTCAGCCTAAAAAATCGTGATATGCCATCCTTGCCAGATCACCCACTCCTAGTGTGGATTATATCTTATATGGTATCCAAAACTGATTAGTGTTGGGATGATATTGGCTTGAAATTTTGGAACAATATTAAATCTGCGCTCCGCATGTTTCATAATCTCATCCACTAGCGTATTTATGCATTAACATGACATGTGAACACGAGGATTACCTGACAGCATGTCACCACCACACCTATGATATTTTAAAGACCAGACAGTAGTTCAGGGTTTTGATATTGGTACCATATCAAAAACATTAAGAAATAGTATAATCCATACATGATTGAACAATCTAAAATAAAGGATTCAACCACAAGGTCAAGGTGCCAAATAGGACGACTGGGAATTTCTCCTGACGTGACCTATACCGCAAAGAGGCTTTATGCAGACTGTAGACAGATTATGAGAGATTTTGCTACACTGTGAGGGTCAGGCCTGGAGCTGAACAGCAGCACAAACAGATTCAACATCCATCATATCTGTTCAGACTATTTTCTAATTTTGGATTTAAACTAAAACACAAACTAATTAGAATAGGGCTTAGGAGTAGCTGCCCAAGGAGGATGGGTCACCCAAACATTAACACCCAAACAGTGTTTCTCAATCCTGGTCGTGGCGCCCCACTGCTCTGCATGTTTTAGTGTTTTCCTGCTCCCAACACACCTGATCCAACTACTCAGCTCATTAACAAGCCCCTTATTGAGTTAAAGCACCAAACTGTGCAGAGCGTTGGGGCGCCAGAACCAGGATTGAGAAACACTGCATTACAGCCAAAACATGAATATTAACAGGGCGTTTGCCACAGCCTTTGTTTTCCTTAAGGGGCTTTCCACTACAATTTGGAACATGACTATGAGGTCGGCTTCTGATGTTATACAATAAGCCCTGGCTCATTTTTGGAATTCCAGTACATTTTCAAGGTGTCTGATGGAGTCGAGGTCAAGGTTCTCTGCCAGCCTGCCAAGTTCTCAAAGTTGGCAAACCAATTCTCTATGGATGCTGTTTAAAGACAGCAGGGCAGAAAGTTGATGAACTGACTTGGAAGCAGAAACCTTTAAATGTGTAAAATGGAGTGTCACTGGTGTATCAGTACAACCATTCTACAGTCACTGTATGTCTATGGAGAATCCAGAAATGTATGCATTACATTATGAACGTGTTACAAGTGAGTCTTTCTGAAGTTTGTGGTGTCCACAAACCTTTGTCTATATAGTGCATGTACTGTATAAAAAGAGGTCAATTTTTCTTTCCTTTGCATTAGCCGTGTTGCAATATATCCCAGACAGAGCACTGAAAGGGACACTTTAGAGACACCAACTGACTTAACACACGTCTTTGGAATATGAGAGGAAGCCGGAGGAAACCCATGAAGACACAGGGAGAACATACAAACTCCACACAGGCAGAGTCTGGGTCGGGAATCAAAACGGGGACAGCACTAACACTTGTGGCACCGTACCGCCCATCAAGGCTTAATCATGCAATCAAGGAACCCCATACCTTCATCATGCCATCAAAGTCATATGTAAAACTCATCTAAAAACTAATCCCGTCCAAATAGGGTGTTACAAGAAAATGAACCGTATCATTGTTACGATTTCCACAGTTCCGTTTAAACACTAATATTTCCACTTGTTTCCAGCACTGCAGATATAGCATCGGTGCAACATTAGCAAAAGTGTGTTTGTGCCCAGCTAATGGGATTCTGCAGTATCTGTGGCTCATATTCTGGGCAGTAGTGGATTGGATTAATGCTGTTATGATAAAACTCCGTCTCTCACCCTCTTACGCAAACTCACTTCCCTCTCACACAGACACTTGTAACATTATCCTTATTGAGGTTTTCCATTGAATGGTATTGCTGCAGCGCATACACTACAGACTGAAAAGCCTAACACACCTATCCACACTGGGTTTTTCAAGTAAAAGCCACATCCTAAGATAAATGTGTATCCATTGGGTGGACTCTTGGTTTCCAATCATTACAGGAAAGCAAAACACAGCACATATCTCTTTCTTTCTGTTAGTTTTCAAGCACTTTTCATTTCCCTGTTCCTTAAACTCATTTTCCCTGTTCGGCTATAACCGTGGTGGCTAGTGTTTTAGCCCATGCCCATTATTACACAACAGAGAGACTTAAATTGCAGAAGCTTCTTGTTATTCCTGCGATACGCCCGCCTAACACCTCCACAACACACATGCAAACAAACACGCCTAAACAATCTTGATGCTGTAGGACTGTTGAATAACATGGTGGGCGAGGGTGAATGAGATTAGATGTTCTTTTGCACAAAACAGTCGTGATAAGTCAGGGTAAGGAGCGTGTTGTGCAAATCCAGGGGACTACAGAGATCTGATATTTGATCAGTAGAACACGCGTGTACGTGCAAACGTGAGGTGGATTTTCACAATAACATGCTTACTTGCAGGATCTACATTCATACAAATGGTCATTTTTAACTAGAAATGCACTCAGTTATTTAAACACAGTCAAACCCCAAATGGTTCGGATAGCTGGAGTCCATTGTTTCCAATAACAAATATCCTACCTTGTTCCTGTATGTATATCCAAGGTCACAGTATATGACATCGGGACTGTGGTAGCCTAGTGGTCCAGGGTTCAAATCCCACCTCTGCCAAGCTGCCACTGTTGGCCCTATACCACAATCGCTTGGATTAAGACTGTATCAATTGTAAGTTGCTCTGGATAAAGGCATCTGCTAAATGCTGTAAATGTATGACCCAGGAAATGGTTCCATATTTCATATCTTTTATACTTTTCTACCTCTACCCCTATATATCATCTTTAGTGCAGCTGGTCTCACTGTGAGCTACTAAAGTTTGGTTCAAATAAAGTCCATCCTTTCTTATTCTATATTCAAAATCAATACCCTACATGGTTTTATTGACACTGGCATAATACAGTAGCACGTTAATGCAGGCACGCTTAGAATGAGAACTGTTCGCATATGGATGCAATATTGTGCCCAAGCCGCAGACAATGGGCAGAAACACCCTTTGCCACGTCATCAAAAGTAGGTGTGGTTTTGAAAATATAGGTATGCGGCATTTAACGTCTGCATTACATTCTCAGAAACAGGACACTGAATGAAACGTTGATTGGACATTACCAGACTCGCATAGTAATTTAGATACTTTGCATATAGTGTTTTATTTTAACCATTATATTCATCAATTTGGAAAAATATAGTACAGTACGGTACTGTACAATACAGTCATTCTTATCTCTGTATCTTTTTGAAACACTTACCAAAAATGAGGGGACAACGATACAACCTTTCAAACTTGCAAGGGTTCGCTTGTACTCGTTTTTGTCTTTCAGACGTGAATTAGATGTATATAAGACAGATTATTATTTCCTATTATATTTCTTAAGACCTTGGTCGACACAGCGAACTGATGTTAATCAAATGGATGTTAAACGGCACCTACCTGTATAGGAACCAGGTAAAGGTTTTCCCATAAAAAGAAATAATGGCAGTAGGACCCAACTATCCAAATAATGGCTTTGCACTTTCAGTAATGCACTTGGGGGGTTCAATAGTACTTTATTTATGTAGTTCGTTACCAAGCTATCCAAGCTGATGCAAACGTAGATAAAAGACAGTACAAACTGGCCAGGAATAAATTAAATTATAATTTGCTGGCGTTTAAGGATATTTTACAAGCATTCTAAGATGAGATGCCCATATGGGGAAAATTGCAAATATCTCAATTTTTTAATACGTTTACATTTAATCATTTAGCAGACATCCTTATTCAATGCAACGTACAACTGACACATGCTTACAATCCAAAAAAATTGCTGGTTGGGGGTTTCGCTCAAGGACACAACAAGCAGAGATGGAAATTTGAACACTGGAGTGTCTGGTCTATACTCCAGTACCTTAACCATTAGAGCACAATACAATTAAATTGCAAAGAAAACCACTAGTAGTTAAACTTCTTACGAAATTGAGATTGTTTATAATGTAAATAATGTACACATACTCAAAACCTCCTCTTAACTTTACAGAAATGTGCCATGAATTAGATGACACAGCATTATCCTAATACAGTCATACAGTTTTCTGGATTATTACACAAAAACACATTGACTTCTATATCCCAGTCCTGACTCCAAATCCTGTTGCCATGTCCCTATATTCCATGTCTTACTTTATAGCAGAATGCACCATATTTCCTGTGTCTTTACCACGTGTCATATCCCGTCACTCTCACTTTAGTGGCCCTATGCCAGTCACTTAATCTCACAAAAAGCACTTGCTTCTGTGACCGTCACCTAACACTGCACTCTGGTTTGGCCCCCTTTTATTGACTGCATGAATCAATGGACAACTTATCGGCATTGATCGTGACCCCTGACAACAAGGCAAAACGAGATCTATATGTATCAACGACCTTGCCAGCTAGCTCTGCTGACACGAGTACGCCATAAGATGAGTCGCCTCCGTCACGACTAATCAACTCGGATTGCTCACGTGCAGCAGGATTGTTGGATTGTGCCTGGGGACAGGCTTAGCACAGTGTCCTCCTACTCTGCGGTTGGCACAGCGTTCAATGACTGGCATGTGCTAACAGCAGCTGTCCATTACAAGTGTGGAGTCGGGCCAAACGCCGATGCCGCATGAGAGTTTGCTGATGGTCACACGACCCAATGCTCTCTGTCGTCCTAAAAGAGTCCACCACACGCACCCATACAGCGTAGAATGAGTACTCTAAGGCTAGACAGCTACATTATCACCTCAGATCAAAGCGTAACAAGACTGAGAGATGTCAGAAGACAAATAACCTTTTGGCTTGTTTTTTTTCACAGTCCCCTATGCTGGCATGATAAAACATGCTCCCCTTCTGATCAGAACAGCCAAGGAATCTTGATATCATTGGGAACACAACTGCTGACATAACTGTTCTGGAATGAATGTGTTTTCATTCAACACTTGTCCGACCTTCTGCTTGCCTTTGAGTCTTCATTCTTGCTTTAAGCTGTAATTCTTGAGACGGCTACATCTAAATATCATGCCTTTAAGGCCAAACAAGGCCAGAGGCTACAAGAACTCCGTGAAATATAGGTTACAGAATGCTTTCAGGCAGTCGCGCAAAAAATGTTAGCTCTATGAACTGACGGCACTGTGTAAAAGACACTTTAATCACAACCCAGGCCATTAATACATTTGAGCTCGTGTCAAACGTTGTGTAAGGTCAGTCCCACACATCTCAATGGTTCCTGTTACAATATATGAATAGTAAGGGCCTATACAGTGGAACCTCTGAATTCAAACTTAATTGGTTCTGGAAGGAAGTACTAAAAAAACTGAAGAAAATCCACACTGAGTCCAGACATCAATATTATTGAGGCAGTATGGGATCAATTGGACAGAGAAAGAAATAACAGACTAAATCTAGTCTAGAAGAATCTAGAAGAACTCTGGGGAGTGCTGAAAGAATAATAATAATATACCATAAGATTATTTCAGAAAATATCAGGATAGTCTCCTTAAAAGAATTCAAAATGTGCTTAGTTCCAAGGGAGGTCACACTAAATACTGACTATTGCCTGTAGAAGTAATTATTTGTATCTAGAGACTGAGAAATAACTATAAATGATCATTATACCATTGCTAAAACAACAAATCTATAACTTAAAGGTGGCCTAAAACCTTTGCACAGTGCTGTACCTGGTTTGGATTAGTGATCACCCTTTAGAGTAACCATTACAAACATGCTCAGGTACAACCAATCACCTTCCATATCACCACCAGGCTAACTGGAACCCATCTGACATGAGTTGTGGTGTTTTCATTACTTCCGAATAAAACTGCCTGTTCCTTGAAGATTCCTTTACTAGTAGTGCAAGGCAACACAAACACAGGTTTCCAAAAGGGCTCTGGGATCAAGTTGTGGAAAAGCACAAGTTATGAAAAGGAAATAAAAAGATTTGAGGCTTTAACTTTTGTCAGACCATTTTTAAGAAGGGGAAAGTGTATGGCACCACCAGCATCTTGCCTGAATTGGGTTTCCCTCCAAACTGGACGATTGAACTAGGTGTATATTGACAAGGGAAATACCAGTGGCACGTGTGGAAGACTTACTAGCCTTTACTGCCCATACATTAGCCATATAAAGTATAATCTTCAACTTACACCTAGGTGTTAAAGTGTTAGTGCCCCCCTTTTGCAGATAAGAATATTTGTGACCCCTACTCTCACACACATGTCTTTTGCATTCATATTTCACTGGAATTCATACAAAACTGCAACGTCTTAGTGAACAGAACAAAAAACTAAGTGATAAATCACCTTTTCAGTGGAATTAATACAAGTGACATGCATTATCTATCTTAAACGTGCCTCATTCTTTTTCTTTGCTGTACCCCCCCACTTTGGGAACCACTGAGATAGTGAATGATGCCCTGTTTTACATTTACATTTAGTAATTTAGCAGTAACAATCTTGTAATCCTAGCAATTGAGGGTTAAGGGTCTTGCTCAAAAACCCAACAGTGGCAGAGGTGGGATTTAAACACTGGACCTTAGACTGTTTATTCTCTCAATACTCTTATTTACAACATGCCATAACGATGCCTTACACACAATTACCACTCAGTTTACTTTATACTGGGCCAGACAACAATCTGTAAGACCTTAACCTTACCTGGTTGGACCCTGGATGAGTTCCAAATCTGTGATTGGTTAATCTTAAGGTGTCTGTCACACTATTTCCTCTGGCTGCTCATTTAGTCTTGACTTGGCTTTTTGTATAGCTACATTTGTGTCTGTTCGACTCAAATGAATACATGCACAAAGGAGTGGACAAGGGAGTGGGTTCTTTATGTAAAATGCACCCACAATAATCATGACACTCAGAAAAGAGTTAGGACATGTTGGTAGAATATCACGATAGTGTTGTCAAACCGTAAAATCGTCCAACCTTCGGAGCACATCTCGGGCAAAGTAGGCCGTGACACAGTGACAGGTCAGCACTCGGTGGTCTACAGACACTGGCCAACTACATGACATGTTTATTAACGCTTCAGTAATACTGGGATTACTGCATATTCCGTGAACTTAAGAGCGATGTAAACGTGCAGTACTCACCCTGATAGGGAATAAGCATCCTCGGCTTCCCTTCGCTCGGCCTGTGTCCTTGGTTGCGGCTGTTTTCATAGGTTTTCAAGAGCACCATGTTTCACTTTCCCACCTTTACCTAATGAAGTGCTGAAGACATAAACAAACCAGCTGTATTTCTCAAACGCCCCTTCTTTCCTCTCCAGTCAATTCCGCGCAGGCTATTAAGCCGGCGCATTAGCTATTCTGCAGCCGGTTTATTTATAGCATCCAGCATATTAGACCTACATTTTTGGAGTGCGTTATAAAACGTTTTCGCTGCAAACGCCGACAAACGCGCTGCAGTCATTCTGCCTTCACGCATAACTATGCTCTTACCTATAAGTCTGGAGCGTACCATTTCGCTCAAACAGGCGGGGGTGAGCGTTGTCACAAACCCATGTAAGCCGTTGCAATACTGCCCTTAGCGCATCGTAGACAAATTATTTACAAACTGTGAACTTAGAAGCAGGTATTACATATTTAATATTTATCTCCATCTCAGGTTACCTGATTATATTACTTCGCTAGAACGACAATCGCATGCTATTGGGTACTGGGTCATACCATTTTCAATCATGACGTACAGTTGGCTATGCGCCTTCTTTCAGGTTGAGGAAATGTAAATATGGTCATTCAAGCTAAAATTGTTGTCCTCATATCCGCCAACACGGATTAAGAAGCATAGTTTGATGCTTGTTAGCTCAAATCCAATACTGGTTTAGTTGGTGAACCAGCATTGTTTTGCTGGTTCATCTTTGAAAGCTAGCTGGTACAGCTGGTTCACCCACCACACCAATATTCTACACTGGTGACCACCATCATCCCAAGGTGCCGACCATCATATCCACCATACCAGAGACCAAAACTGCTGACCATCATACCCATTATATTGGCATATCATGCTGCTTACCGTCATACCACCCACACCAGCGACCCATGATATGATCCCAGACTGGTTCCAAACTGTTTGTTTGGATTTATTTAGCGTTGCCATCAGCATCAGCCATTTTTGTGACAGACACACAAGATTACATTGATACACAAGAATACATCAAGACTTCATGTATACAGTATATACACTCAGTTTAGCGCAATCAATTTACCGAATGCATGTCTTTTGAATGTGGGAGGAAACCGGGGTACAGAGTAAACCCATGCAAGCACAGGGAGATCGCGCCATCCTGGGTTTGAACCCAGGACCACCTTGCTGTGAGGTGACAGTGCAACCCACCCAGCCACTGCACCACTATGCACAGTAATGACACTGACATGGTAGATGGTGGTTGTTGATGATATGACTACTACACATGCCAGCATTAAATAAAGTTTCTGTTCACGTTTTCTATGCCAAACATGTGTTAATCATCTTATTGCCCTGCGGTCTTCAAGTTTTTACATCAACTAAGTAGCAGTTTTGCCTGATTCAACTTCTTTAAACAACTGAACTTTAAATGCATAATAGGTGTGGTCCTTATTTGGCTGGAGTGAAAACCATACTTATATGACCAAAAGTATGTGATATTTGTTATTTCAGTCAATCTCACTGTTAACAGGTTCAAAATGTGAAGCAAACAGTCATGAAATCTCCATTGACCAACAGATGCAGTAGAATGGGTTGTACTGAACGCCTCGACAACTGTCAGTACATCATTTCATTGGTTTCCATCTCCAGTCATGTCAGTTCATCAACCTAGTACTGATCAGTCATCGCCTAGTACATATAAAGAAGTGGTTTGCCAACTTTGATGGAAAACTTGGCTGGCGGGCACAGAGCTGTGTCCTTAGGTCTATCAAACACCTTTGGGTGGAATTGGAATGCCAACTGTGACAATTGTCAGTATCTGACCTCATGGTCATGTTCCAAAATCTAGTGGAAAGTCTTCTTGGAAGAGTGACGACTGTTGTAGCTGCAATGGAGGCGCAACCTTCATACTAATATCCATGTTTTAGATGTAATTTGGGATGTAATAGGGTGTCCACAATCTTTAGGATAGTGTATTTCACAATGATTGTTAAGTATACACATGCTGCTTCTGTATACTTAAGAGCTTATCTATCTATTTCTCACTACACTGCTCTACCCATGTCGTGCAAACGCCTACGAGCCAATACCGCCACTTTGTGAACTACAAGCTCCTGCTCATACTTCACTGAATGACTGTTTCATTTAAGCATATAATTCCAGCAGTAACTGCTATACTGGTATTTATATCGCATACTGAACCCTAAATTGAAATTCCTTAAATATCTGGTCAGACTTCCTAGTACAGTTCAGAGAAGCTTGGGCTCCCCCTACTTGGTTTTGGTAACATACAAGGTTTCACCCCTTTGATGCACTTATTTATTATTATTGAATTTACTTAATTTATACACACCTGTTCATAAATCTTAAATAACGAAAATAAATTTGTTGGAACAACTCACAAAACAACTGCACAAAACTCAAAAAGGTGTTGCTACATTTCTGAATGTATACTCACTAACACTGAGCTTATAAACTACCCATATGGCATATTAATAAATAAAACATACTATGATTGAAATGAAAACATGTTTACCATGTGTGTTAAAGTAACAGAATCCAATTCTGGATAACTTTATAATAACGAAAGGATGATATAAATACTTGACTACTGTTGCCATCGAGTGGTTGAAAGCTTAACTGCACTATGCCGTATAAAACACGAATTAAAACAATGAAAATGGACGTAAATAAAAATATAAATAGACCGATGTGTTAAGATTTAAATAATAAAAAAATAATAGGGATATTATTACTTTTATGGCTCTTGAAGGAAATCATGGTGTTAACAGCGGAATTAGAACAGCCTTTCTGTGGTTGTGTGGAAATAAATTACAGGATATGTATATGTACTAAAAATAAAATATAATGAACAAAACTTGCTCACATACACTTTTTTTAATAATTAACTGGTACCATATAATGATTTCCATTATACTTACGTGGACTGTATAATGAATTACAGTATAAAGGCAACACAGCATGAAAGATGCACATGGTCACCGCATGGGGGCGCTTGGGTAACGTTGCGAATGAGGAAAGTAGGTCCAGTCTTTTGAGACCTTCATGTAAATGTTGTGTAAATGATTTGCGTGATGGTGATGTCACCCAACCCCACCACACACACACTGAACTTTTATTTATACATGGCGTCGCTGTTGCGTTATCAGCCTGATAACCCTGACTGTACGGAACCTGTTTTGCATTGAACGGTCTGAGGTGAGTCCAAGCTCCGCCCTTGACAGGTATTGCTCCTCCTTGTCATTTCGAGGGGTCACGTCCCAATCCTCGCACCGCCAGATGCGAGGTGGATACAATGAGCTCTGGTGTGCTATTTAGTAGGCATTCAGAAGTGTGCGGTTTAGGACGCAACCCGGGCATCTTTACTTTCCAGGGGTGGGAGGAAGGTCGGGAAGTTTGGACTTCTATAAAAATCCGGTGTTTGCAAGCTGATTCACTTTCTTGGGATAGAGGATGCCCGGTGTCAGGCTTCGTCCAGGAACTGAGAGATCTGCTGAGAACAGCCTTTTATACTTAAAGAGAACGTTTTTATTTAAATTTGTATTTGATTATTAGATTTATTTTAGTAAACCACCGACTAACGCATCTGCACCAGGTAAATAAATGTTTGTTTATTATTTGATCAGTGCAACAAATAGTGCACAATGTCAATTTTTTACTAACTATTTCACTTTAATTTCTAGGTCACAGATGGAGAGTGGCGCATGGAAAAAAGTTCGCACTTATCAGTGCGCATTTGCACTTTTCTGATTTGATCACTTATAAGATAATTTATTAAATGTAACCAACAAATCTGCACTAGGTAATCAGATTGTTGGATAGTATTTTATATCATTTAAGACTTACATCCTTTGGGTTTTACGTCAGAGATGGAGAGTGGCACATAAAAAGTGCGCACAAGTTTTGGCCCGCAAATAACTTTTGGTAGTGCAACATCAGTTCTGCATCCGAACACGTCGGAAAATTGTTAAGCAATGTAACCAGTCTGTGCCTACAAGGTGCAAGGTGCTCTACCTTTTTATCTGTCATGATTTTACTCACATGAAACCTAATCAGTACTAGGTGATCTCAGGTGGAAAGTGGTGCATGAAAGGTTTTCTGCGTAGGTCGCGCAGTTTGTGAACAGGAAAGCCGACTGTCCATCTGGACGAGTCAAAAATTGGAACTGCGTACCTGCCCTTTATAGCTGTTATGGCTTTAAGACCGTAACTAACACATCTGTATTAAATAAGAAAATTTCCGTTATGGTGTGCCATGTTAATAAAGTTCTTTACTGTTTTCTTTCATGTCTAGGTCACAGGTGAAGCTGAAAAGGAGCGTGTTTTTGACAGAAACCCGTGCGTTTTTCAGTCAGCGCGCACCTGTACTTGCTTCACGTTGAGCCACACGCACAATACGTGTCCATTCAGTTTTGTTCGTTCGGCTCGCGTTACGCAAGTGCAGAATGGCTTCAAATCCAAGATGCCCTAAAAACACATGCTTCGACAAGGGCTTTGAGGGTTTCCTAAACTTTTGCAGATTCAAAGTGTTACCAAGACATATCCAGAAATAAAAGGTTTTCTTTTTGGAGTCTTGAATGGATTCGATGATGCTGTATAACTTGGCCAAGCATATGGTCAAAGGTTCGAGGGAGGCAGTCCCAGGAAAACGTACTGTGAAATTTCATAGTAAAACTGAATTGCTTGACAGTTTTAATGGAAACTTTCACAGTTCTACTAAGAATGTCCGATGGTAATTTAGGCACTTCATGGATCTACTGTGGAATATCATAGTACAACACGAAACTTGGTTGACTATGAACTGACCAAGAATTATTTTCCAGTTCTACTATGCTGATAATTTGGCTGCTTCATGGTTCTACTGCAAAATTTCACAGTACATTTTTCATGGGTCTCTCCATAGCATATCTGATCAGTCCAGTCAGACACAGAGCTTTTGTCAAGTTAAAATACTTGTCTCCAAACTACTGTCCAAAAATGTCATAACCTATAAGGACATTCTAATGTCAATGAATGAAAGTTGTGTCTAAATAAAGCGTAGGCCAATCTAAAAAGGTCTTCCATGTCGTAATCAAAATGTGTCATCACTGTTGATCTCCAGGTGCAGGCAGGCCGCCTTCACCCATCAGGATCGGAAAGTGCAGGGGCCTAGTGTTACCATGGCGACTGGAAAGTCAGAGCCGGGTTTTGCGGCTGAAGTGAGAGTAATGTGTAAACTGCACTAATAGCCAGAAGGTAAACTATTAACCACTGGAGCCGGCCTCTCCACTTTCCCATCCAACAGACCATCTGCCGAAGGCACTTAAAGCACAGCCTGGCTAGAGCCGAGTGCTCTGTAGTCATGGAGTTCATATCTCTGAAGTGATATTGATTCAAATAAATTACCATTCAGTGCACAATGCACACTCACACACACAAACACACCTGAGAAAGCATAGAATCCAGCCTCGCTCACACATCTGCCCTTGTTTTATAGCACATCATCGATTAAAGGCTTTCCACCTTGATTAAAACCTTCACAAGCAGGCTGAACGTTGGTCCTCTGGCTGGTAATACAACCATTTAGCCAGTTTCTGTCACAAACACAGACAGGGCATCATAAATAATCAAAAATCCACTTCACCCCCGAAGCTAAATGTCATTGTCAGGAGCAGATGTTTAATTTATGGGACTTTATTACATCAGAGGTTTATGTTCATTGACGCCCTTTGCTTAAGGCCACCAATTTTGCTCCACTGCTGAAGTGGCTTCAGGGGCCATGTGTTTCAGAATAAGCCTTTTCCAGTGCTGCTAATGAAATATGCAAGCCATGTTAATCTGCCTCACTGCCAATAACAAGTCACAGCGGTTTGTCATTAGGGTTGTGCACCGAGGTCCTGAGGTCTGCTCTGTTTACTGAGCAGGTGATGTTCACTATTAAACACAACCCCCTTCGTTTTATACCCTATAATTTCCGTTTTTTTATTTTATTTTATCAATAACACTTATTGAAGTTTCAGCACGACAGAACAATGAGCATATAAAATGACAGCAAATAAAATAAAACGTGTGATTAACGCATACTAAAATTAAATTACACAGCAATAAAGCAAAGATTAGAAAGACAAGGACAAAAACACTGGTTATTTGTTGATGGTGAATGAAAACAGGTTTAAGCTTTTATTTTTTCAACTTTTGAACAACATATACAGTAATCGTCCGCAATATTACCGTAATTACTGAAACAGCATATGATTTCTATAGCAAATTATTTGATGGTAACACTTGTTCATGTCGTAACTATACAAACAAAGACAGGAGTACACGAGAGAAGCGTGACATTTATATGTTTATGTGAGTAATTTAAGCATGTATACCTGTTTTTTGAAAAATAAATGTTAAAATTGTTTATATGTATTTAACGTGCTTCTTATACTAGCTGTTTCCAGCCTTAGCAAATCCATGGCGTACAATCTATTTTCCTGAAAAAGTTGAATATACTTTATCCTGAAAAAGTTAGTTAATACTGCAACATGTCATTACCAACACATTAATTATTATTATTAAATTACATATTTAAATTCTGTATAAGCTCAGCTGTAGCCATCATTAATTCTTCACTTTAAAACATGTAAACATTATCTTGACATAATTAACACGAAAGTATTACTAATGCTATTTTTCAAACGTTAAGTTGGTAAAAAGCCTCCTCATTGAGGAATAACCCATAAACACATTAAAGAATAATTAACCCATTTGAGCCCCAACAAATCCCATTGCATAGCATATGTACTGCCTGTGACTTTAACCAGTCCAAATGTGTGTATTCATTTATTTATGTATTTATGTTTTTGCAAATATTTGTGCTTTTTAATTCCACAAAAATGGATTTGAATTAGGAGTGGGCAATACGACGATATTTTATCATATTGTGATGAATTTTGTTATCGTTATACACGATATGCTTTTCTGAGCAGATCAAGGATCTCCCCAGGGCTTAAAGAACACTGAAATACTGCATGTTTCTTTATAAAGAGTGTAATAGTCCTGGTTAATTGGATGAAATGCACAACATTTTGAATAAAAATCACTTTACTATGTATGGGATAATATTTTAATAGTAGTTTTTAAGAATCTGTTGCTACTGATGAATTTTGTCTGCGATCACGTCATCGTGATAATATCGTGTATCGTGAAAATGTCTTTAAATTATCGTGATATTATATTTTTACTGTATCGCCCACCCCTAATTTGAATACTTTCAAACTTTAAATAGCTGGTGTACAAACAGCTTGTAAATACATGTGCTTGCACCCACAATATTTGCGACAAAACAGAGTTTATGAAACTTTCGTGTATTTGGTGAAATGTATTAGGTTTATCGATAAGAGGTAACATAAGCTTATATTCAATGATAAAAAACATTTTCCTGAACACAGTTTATTAATATATAGTTTATTTATGGATTACTGGAACTAACACTAGACATAGTACTATAACATTTGTTTCCCAACACTTAAACCAAAAGAAAGAAATGAAGAACCATCAGCAGCAGGTAACCTATACTGTAACATATGATGCCATTAGGATTTTTAAAACCGTGTAAAAAACAGCAATCTTTGAACACAACGAAGAGTAAAAATTCATCAATAATGTGTATGGAAAGAATGGAAGGAAGCCAAGGAGAAAAAAAGAATGAATAAATTTAACCATGTGCTATATGCGAGACCTAAGTCATATTGCTACCGTTACTATTTGGACAGCATTGTAGTGAACTGTGCTTAACATGTGTCGGCTAGCTTACTAACCTACTTTTAGCTTTGTGTGCTGTTTGTGTAGGCAAACAGCCACATGAATCAGTGTGCCAAAGCAGGTACAGTTACACCCTTTGCCAGGGATTGCACAAGCCTGTAGGTACATTAATTACACAGTGTATGCATCATGTAGCCTGCTAAGCATGAGGTAGAAACAGCTAACGGCTAACGTTAGCTAACATTCAAGCCTGTGTAACTGTGACAGTCATGTTGATGTACAGTGGTGCTTGAAAGTTTGTGAACCCTTTAGAATTTTCTATGCTTCTGCATAAATATGACCTAAAACATCATCAAATTTTTCCACTTTTTTATTTTCTCAGCAAACTTATGTTTTGAAAGTCACATTGTGATATATTTCTGTGATGTTCTGTGACTATAGAATTCAGATTCTGAAAACTGAAAACAGGAAGATGAAAAGGTTACATTACATTTACAGCATTAAGCAGACACCTTTATCCAAAGCAACTTACAGTTGATCTAATATTACAACCCAAGCAATTGTGGGTTAAGCGTCTTGCTCAAGAACCCAACAGTGGCAGCTTGGTAGATGTGGGGTTTGAACCCTGGACCTTCTGGTCCAGAATTCAGTACCTTAACCGCTAGGCCCTTAACCACTAGGCCCCACAGTCCCAGGTAAATCGCACTAAATCACATGCTATACTAAGAGAAGTTTTAATAAATACACTAGTGGTTATCATTTGTTGACTATTTAGTTGTATAGTACACAGATTGGGACACAGCCCTTCCTCATTTGAAAAGCGCCACCCATTCACACATATTAGAGCAATTTCTACATATTATAAATTAATGTTAAAAATACTTTGTTACAAAATAAACAGGTCTTTAAAAAATATTGCATCATCAAAAACTTATGCACCAAAATCAGTGTCCCCAAAACAGACTTAATAAAAAAGTGACCAATTTGTTACAAAACCCTGATGTTTGTTTTTATAATAATACAAAAAAACAGAATGTATTATTTTTGTTCATACCTATATAAATGGTCATAATAATTATGAAATACTATTCTATAAATTCTATATAAGTTCAGTTGTAGCCAGTTGTAAATAATGTAAATTATCTTTATTTGTTTAATTCAAATAAAAGTATTACTAATTTTATTGTTAAGTAAAGATGGTACACACGCACACGCACACGCACACACACATGCACACACACACACACTTGTCTCACTATCCTGGTTGGGACTTTCCACTGACACACTGACATAATGATTACTGTAGACAATTGAAGCTACATCTAACCCTAACATTAACATTAATAACCTAGAGAAAATGGCTCTTTTTTGTTTTTCAATAGAAAGTTTCAGTTCCAGTAAAAAAGAACTGTAAAAACAAAGCACAATTTTACTTGTGGGAACCAGCAAAATGTCTCCACAGGGTAAACGTCAGATCTTTCTATTCTTAAGATTCCTCACAATGATATATAAAACATTACTACAAAGTAAATATGGTTAAAAGAATCACCCATTAATCGATCTTGGACACAGGTGATCCAATATTGTTCATATAGCCTACAGTCAATTCGTGTTTCAGCGGTTCCATAAAATTTTCACAAAACATAATTAGTTGCCCAAATACAGTCTGAATAAGCTCTCCACCTGGGTCTAAGCGGTCAGGTCCTGCTTTTCGCACATGCTCAGTCTGGGATTAGTTGCCATAGAAATGGGGAACATATGGTGCAGGT
Source organism: Ancistrus triradiatus (assembly GCA_025084515.1). Taxonomy (NCBI): domain Eukaryota; kingdom Metazoa; phylum Chordata; class Actinopteri; order Siluriformes; family Loricariidae; genus Ancistrus; species Ancistrus triradiatus. The sequence continues at coordinate 136,469 of JAJAGP010000458.1, read as the reverse complement.
ACACGCACTATTCAAACCTGTGAAGAAGGGCGAAAAAGATGAACATCATTCATCCAACATCTGGAGCACATTTGTTATCATTGTCACGAAACAATAAAGGTTTATCATCAAAAAAGGCTTTAAACAGTTAGATAATGGGACTGTATTACAACAGCTGGAATGGCAATATAATTAAAACCAATAGGGATATGAAGAAATAATAAGCACCATACTTCATAGGGGTCAGTTCACACTTTATAAAGGTACCATCTCTACATGCTATGGGAGTTTGCATGTTAGATGGAATCTCCTTATACCATGCAAATGAGATATTTGACAGTGAAATATGTGTAACTGTGGTGTGTTTTGTGTGTCTGTGGGGGAGGATGCGTTAGATCACGCTGCCCTCCGCTTCGCAGCAACATAGCCAAGGACAGTGGAACGGTAATCAGCACTAAAGATGTGCGTCATTCCGATCGACCTGTGTTCCACAGGTGCGACGGGGAGAGCTTTGACCACCATCCAGGCCAAGATAGGGGATGAGATCTGTCACCATGGTGGAGATGGAGTTCCTTAAATACCGCCCCAACACACCAACATTCATACATGCGCTCATGCATGTACAGAGGCAGCAGGCAGCAGGAGAGGGGCAGATGTGTAAACAGACCTGTTTGCTCTGTGTATGCACTGAATGGCCTGAGCAGTTGGCAACAGGTGATGACTAGGAGCCGCTCTCTGCTTTTTTCCCCCCACTGAGCAGCTGCTGCTGTGCGCATGCTGGACTAAAGACACCAACAAACACTGACTTACTTCCCTTTTAGGTGGGATCTCTGCAGTGCCCTACTAAAAAATGGGTTAAATTGTACGAATCAGGATCTTCCAAAATCTTAATGATCTTCCAACATATATCAATTAAAAAACACCCCGGTGACACTTCACTTGACAGCTGCTTTGAATGCTTATCTCGTTTGCGCACGCTCGTGTGTGTATGTGTGTTATGGAAATGGCCTGATTTCCTTATAAAATGACCAGCGGAGGGATGCGGCATGATGTGATCACCTTCACACATTACCGTCACCGGATACATCGGCCATTGGATTACAGCAACATCATCGACAGATTGTCGCCTTTCAAGTGCTACAAGTTTGACTTAATGAGCTGTCTTTCCTTTATTGATCATTATGTCTGTTTCATTGTCTTTCAACTAGTGTTGTATTTTGTTTTGTTAGTGTCTATTACACACACACTCACACACCTTTGTGTCATGATTCTGGTGGGGACTTTCCATTGACATGATTTCTGTAGCAACATAATGCTACACCTAACCCTAACCTCAACCTCAGTAACCTAATGGAGATCTTTTAATTTTTTTGGATCTTCAAAAGAAAGTTGCAGCTTCAGTAAAAAGACAGTTATCCTCATTGACCCCAGCAAAAAGTCCCCGGAATGATATATAAACATGAATGTCCAACACACAGTTGTGTCTGTCATTGTGGGAGCTTTCCATTAACATAATACTATCGTAGCTAATTAATGCTACACCGACACCTAACATAACTTTAACCTCAGTAACCTAAAGCAAATGTTTTGACTCTTGTTGTTTTTCAAACAAAGGAACCCACAATTTTCCTTGCAAAATGTCTCCACAAGGTGAAAAAATCAGCATTTCTATCCTGGATGGCACATTCGGTCATCCCAATGATATGTACAGATTTTACATTCTTCTTACCCGAGATATTTTGTGTTTTTCTGGTCAACTCCATTCCATTTGTTAATAAACATCCATTCCTGCATTTTAGGCCTGTTTTATGAATTATATACACTATTATCTTATATTCTATAGTTTTATATTCCCTATTTAATTTACTCTTCGCAATTCTGCATTCTCTTTAATTTATTATAGTCTGTATATTATTATATTTTATTTTACTTATCGGATGTTCTTTAAATATTCTATCTTAGCACCTAGACTGCTGAAGGGGCTTTGGGTCCTTTCTTGAGTCTTGGTTCTCTCAAGGTTTCTTCCTTATAATATTTAGAGAGTTTTTTTCTGGTTTGAGCTGACAGGAAGGTACTATGACCATATAATTAACAGAATGGGTTAGGGTAGTGAACAAGTTCCTTATATATTTTGCTCATCATGCGTAACACACTCTGTCACACGGGTTGCACATGCTGTTTCATATGAATGTACCTAATACATGTACGATTTTCCATAAAATGTTGTTGTTCTGGGTAATAATAACGCCTTGCCAGTCCTCCATCAAACAAGATGAGACATGGTGAAAATATTATTGAATGATTGATAAAAGACGCCACAGAGAAAACCACCACTTAAAAAAAATCAATCTGAGGTTTGCAGAGGAAAAACTAGATGATCTAAATTCTGTGGACAGATTTTTGCCTGAACTGTTCATGTATTCAAAAAATACATGTGTTGTTAGTTTAGGCTGAACAAGCCTATCCATTGTTGTGAATTAGGTGAGGATTAGACCACATTTTATGATCACATAAAGTTAAAATGTAACGAATTTTTGTCAGTTTGCCTTCTGAATACAGCAAAAAAACAACTTAATCAGTGTCCTTGCCCATACTTACCTGTAGATGTCAGTAGGGTCATGTTTTTCCGATTAATTTCAACGTTAGTAATAATAAAGTCACTCATAATCATGAGTCATATTCTCTGTCCTAATTTAGTTCCTGTCATGCAATGTGCTAAAACACAAGAGGTCATGGAACCGCTAATATATTTGGTTTGAAGCCAAAGATGTTAGTGAACTTCAGACTGTATGGCATCTCTAACGTAACCTCAAAAACTACCATAAAATCAGCATTGTGATAATTTATATTTACACATTTAATCCTTACACAGGACACTTACATATGACCTGCACAGTAGAGGGTTAAGGATCTTTCTCAAGGGCCCAAGAGTAGCAGCTTGGTAGAACAGGATGTTCTGATTAGAAGTCCAGAGCCTAAATCATTAAGCCATTGCTGTTCCACAGCTGAACGATTATTATGATTTAATTGCATGTGTAATTCATACAGTTAGTGAAGCTTTTGTATAGGTTATTTTTATCCAAGGTTAGGACATTGTGCAACAGTACAGTGGATCCTTAGGTAGGCTGAAAAACTGAACTGGATGCCTGTCCATTGAAGAGAATCTTGGACATAGTCACACATAGGGGCAATTTAGGGTAAGCAATCAATGTACTTGCATGATTTTGGGAGAGATTTAGATTTTTTATACATATATTTAGATTTTTTTTACATAAAAAACAGCTCCTTTGGCTCAGAGGAAACGGCAGTTTCCAATGATCGGGGTTTGAACCCCGAGCTGGGCTTTTAGAGAGAAGGGTAGAGAGGTTACAGGGCCTTGCAGTAGACTGGCATATAATGCCAGTCTGGCATATAATTTTCTGAAATTTTTCTTTTTTCATGTTTTAACCTTACTTTTTTCCTGGTAAGCACCTATCACCAGAGAATACAGGTTGCAAGGCTAAGTGTGCCCTGGACAGGACATTGGTCCATTGCAGGGCTGGCTAATTAATGGTCTCTCTCTCTCTCTCTCTCTCTCTCTCTCTCTCTCTCTCTCTCTCCACACATTCACACTCATACTAAGAGTAACAGGACTGAGTAACAGTAATGGGGGAAACCATGTAAAAATAAAACAAGGTTGCCTGAGATTGACCAATAAATTAAATTAAATATGTGTGCTGTTAGATTCAGTGTTTAATAACTATAGAAAATTAAGCTTCATTTTGAAGAGTTACAACAAGCTAATGACTTTTTGAATACACTGTATGTTATTCTGGGAATTACTGTATAATGTTTGAGTTATTCAGGGATTTCTCGGTGGATGAACGCTTACTCAGTTTAAACAGGCTACATCGCCCTCTGCAGGGCAACGCCGTTTTATACGCTTGTTGATTAATCTTTATTGATTTTACTTGTGTCTTTACGAATGGAGATACGTGATGATCGCGTGAATTAACATCAACCAGTGTATCACATAAAATAATGTTTTATGCTATTTAAGCCTTCCTGGTAAGAACGTTAATGTCGCCGAAACTACACGTGAGTTCTACCACATGATGGCGCCAAATGGTAGGACTATGAAACGAGGATTCAACAGGTCTGCAACAAACTGGCTCATACACTTTACGTCTCTCAGTTACTGTATGTATGCTCAGTTCTTTTATTACACCGATCAGCCAAACAGTAAAACCACCTCCTCGTTTCAACATTCTGTGGCCGTTTTATCAACTCTTGTGTACATCACACATGTAGTTCTGCATACTTGGTTAGCCCTCTTTCACCATGTTCTTCAATGGCCAGGACCAACACAGTGCAGGTTTTATTTGGGTGGCTTCTTGTAAATGCTAAGTCGGAGACATTAGCTCATCTGTTGTTGCGCAATTTGTGTTAGTCAGTCATCTTCTAATCCTTCATCAGTGTTCACAGGATGCTGCCCACAGGACGCTGGTGACCGGGTATTTTGTTGTTGGACTGTTCTCAGCCCAGCAGTGTCACTGTGGTGTTTAAAAACTACAACCTACAAGATTCGTGAAGAAACAAGGAGTTGGTTTTAGTGTCATTGTTGATTAGTGTAGGTCAGCAACACCTGGCAAATGTGCAAAATATAATCGTCAATCTCTTGAAGGAACACATGTACACTTAATCATTCATGCAAAATCAGCCAATCGTGTGGTGGCAGTGCAATCCATTTAATCATGCAGTTATAGAACATCAGAAAGTCTGAAGGGGGGGGGGGGCATGCACCACAGTTGCTGGAGTTTATTCCGAATGGTGCAAGAAAGACAACAAATACAGTGAGCAGCAAGTCTTTGGATAAAAATGCATTGTTGATGACAGAGGTCAGAATTTGGCACCACCAGCATGAATCCATGGCTGCCTTGTGCTAGCAGTCCAGTCGTGGAGGTGGTGTAATGATGACCTGTTAATACCAACCATCATTGCTTGAATGCTCCAGCCTAACTGAGTACTGTTGCTGACCATGTGCATCCCTTTATGGCTACAATTTACCCATCTCTTAATTTTACAAAGCAAAAGTTGTATGAAACAAGTCTGGTCTGGTTAATTGTGTGATGCAGTCATGTCAACATGGAGCAATATATCAAATGAATGTTTTCAATATTTGGTGGAGAGTTAAGAAAAACTGAGGCAGTTTTTGAGTGCAAAGGGAGGCCCTATTATTGACTATGACACTATGTACACTATGTATTAGCGTCCCTAATGAAATGCTTGGTAAGTGTATATGGTAGATATGCAACAGCTTGAATCATACTTGCTTTAGTTATGCAATAATCTGGTTCCTAGCTTTGTTTAATGTAGGCAATATGTTTGAAAATGTGTTTCATAACTATGTTTTGGTTATGCAAGGGCTTGGATCATAACTGTATTTTTGGCATCCAATTATTATTAAGTTCCGTCAAGTCAGTAGCAAGTACCAGCGACCATATGGATAGCGCTTCTCCAGAACCTGTCATCTGTTTGGATCATGTTCATGATTATTTGGATTGCTGCAAGCTTTCCTGTTCATCTTTCCCTTCAACTGTGTAAAGCTTTTCCTCTCATCAGACTCATCAGACCAGGCGGCCCTCTTCCATTACCCCAAGGTCCAGTCCTGACACTCATGTGCCGATTGTAGGCGTTGTTGGTGGTAGATAGGAGTTAGCACAGTGAGCAGTCTGACCGGTCTGTGACTAGGCAGCCCTCAGCAGTGGGAGTTGCACTGTGTGTTGTGAAACATTCGTTCTGGAAACCAACATTAAACATTTTTTGTGACTTCTACCACAGTAGCTCTTCTGTCCATTCTGACCAGACAGAATAAGTTTTGTTGCTTTCGCAAATCGATGGGCGCCAACACCCTGTCTCTGGTGCGCGGTTTGTCCCTGATTGGATCATTGTCGGTGGGTTACTCATCACTACTGACTGGAAGCCATGTTGATTAGAAGATGCTCTGACACAGTTTTGTTGCACTCAAAAATTGATGGGTGCTAGCACCCCGTCCAGTGCATGGTTTGTCCCTTCTTGGATCATTATCAATAGATTCTCACCCCTGCTGACCGGAAGTATTGTTGATTAGAAGATATTCTGACGCAATTTGTCCCTTGTTATATTTGCTCAGGTCTTTACTCCTGAACATTTCTTCCAACAGTCAATACATCGACTATGGGAGCAGCCTTTTCAAACCAACACATTTGTGTCATTTATTAGATGCCCTTATCCAGAACAAGTTACAACTGATACAGTCCAAGCAATTGTGGGTTAAGGATCATGCTCAAGGAGCTTGGCAGAGGTGGGATTTGAATCCTGAACCTTCGGGGCCATGATCCAGTACCCAGTCTATGGTTGGATTTCTGCACCGTATAAGACAATCCAGTCAGCATCCGTATGTGAATCTTTGCTTTCAGTATCTGCTGTGACCCCCCTGTGCAGCAATAACTGCAACTACACATTTCCTGTAACTGTTGATCAGTCCTGCACACCGGCTTGGCGTAATTTTAGCCCATTCCTACATACAGAACAGCTTCAGCTCTGGGATGTTGGTGGGTTTCCTCACATTAGCTTCCTCGTTCAGGTTCCTTCCACAACATTTTGATTGTATTAAGGTCAGAACTTTGACTGGCCATTTCTCTCAACATTAACTTGATTTCTTCCTTTAACCATTCCTTTTGGTAGAACGACTTGTGTGCTTAGGTCGTTGTCTTTGCATGAACCTTCTCTTGAGTATTCAAGTTCAATGGACAGATGTTCCTGACTTTTCCTTTAGAATTCTCTGATATAATTCCAGAATTTCATTGTTTTCCTCATGATGCCAGCCGTCCTGGCAGTGCAGCAAAACAGGCCAATCCATGATACTACCACCACCATGTTTCCAGATGGGATAAGGTTCTTATGCTGTATGCAGTGTTTTCCTTTCTTCAAACATAACACTTTTATTTTAAACCAAACAGTTCTATTTTGGTCCTCCATCCATCCACAAACATTCTTCCAATAGCCTTCTGGCTCGCCTCGTGATCTTAAGTAAACTAGGGGGGGGGGGGGGGGGGAACTGCAAGACGAGCAGCAATGTTCTTTTTGGAGAGCACTGGCTTTCTCCTTGTAACCCTGCCTGCACACCATTGTGTTCAGTGTCTTCTGATGGTGGACTCATAACCATTAAAGTAGGCCAATGTGAAAAGAGGACGTTAGTTGCTTAGAAGTTACCCTGGGGTCCTTTGTGACCTCGCCAACTTTACACACCTTGCTCTTGGAGTGATCTTTGTTGGTTCGACACTTCCTTGGTGAGGGTAAACGGGGTCTTGAATTTCCTCCCTTTGTTACCAGGCTGTCTGACTGTGGATTGGTGGAGTCCAACCTCTTTAGAGATGGTTTTTTGTAAGTTTTTTTCCAGCTGATGAGATCAACAACTCTTTCTGATCTCCTCAGAAATCTCCTTTGTTCGTGCCATGTACACTTCCACAAACATGTGTTGTGAAGATCAAACTTTTGATAGAATCCCTGTTTTTAAATAAAACAGGTTGCCAACTCACACCTGATTTCATCCCATTGATTTAAAACACCTGGATCTAATTTCACTTAAATGAACTGCCGAATCCTAGGCGGTTTCACATACTTTTGCCACTCACCAATATGTAAGATTGATCATTGCCCTCAATGAATAAATGACCAAGTATAATATTTTTGTCTCATTTGTTTAACTGGGTTCTCTTTATCTACTTTTAGGACTTGTGTGAAAATCTGATGATGTTTTAGGTCATATTTATGCAGAAATATAGAAAATTCTAAAGGATTCGCAAACTTTCAAGCACCACTGTACATCATATATAAAACTAATCTGTATATGATACATTGTATTATAATGGGTTTCTCATAAAGTACCCCCATTATAAATTGGAAAGCAGTTTGATGGTGGGTTTGATGACTGTGAGGTGAAATAACTGTAAAAGAAGAATATATCCATCAGTAACTGAAGAACCATGTTGTTGTATGTGTTGTATTTCTTGGAGGGAGTGATATGTATAACAGTTTAGGCTTTGGATGCTGTGTAGGTAGTAGCACTTCAGTCGTGTTTCAGCAGTAGACCTATCTCTGACGCATTTATATATGGGTCTGCATACAATGTTCTTGTGAAAATACTCTTTATATTTACATTACAGTAGCCTAGAATGGTTGTGTGACTATGGTAATATCCGGTCAATGTCCGTTTCATTCAGTGACCTGTTTCACATAATGCAATGCGGTCATCATGGCACATACCTGTATTTAACCTAATATAGCAATTCAGCTTATTTTCAAGAAAAATGTACAACAAGCATATTAATACTAACTAAAGCAAAGCCATAGTTATCCAAAAAGCCGTATGAATACACAAAGAAACTAAATAAACACACCCAATCCCCATCATCGTCTTTATACATTTGGGTGTGATGAAGTCTTGCTCCTTTTGTAGTTCCTGTACTTTCCCTCTGAGGCTCAGAGGCTCCATGTTCTGTTCTGTTGCTTTTTTTGTCCCTGTGTTTGGAGCCAGACGTCTCCCCACCTACCCTAACACCCCCTCATCCCCTTTTCCTACTGCCAGTGTGAGTCTCGTTCGTTTTCTCAGTCTGCACTTTAGTGCCACCGCTCGCTGCCATGGCAACGCTCTGCTAACAATTTCCCTGAAGGCTGGGGAAAGAGATGGAATGATATTAATCTTTCTTCAACACAATTACATGCATCTTCATGTGAAGGTAGAAAACATGGCCCTAGATGTAATTAAACCTCATTCACATTCTGCATCAAAATGACTGTGTATTAACACCTTTACAAAGTCTAAAGCCTGTCTCAACCATAGCAATCAAAACTGTTTGATTTCCTTGTCACTTTGCAATTATAATGAAGCCTAAACAGACCTGTAGGGCCTTCCTGCAGCTCCCTGTCCAATGAGAGGGCTAGAATGGCTTTATTACATGCCCTCCTGGAAAGAAAAGTTCTAATTGGATAAAATCATTCATTTTCATACCTGCTTAATCCAGTTCTGGGAAATGGGAGAGTTGAGGTCTAACTGGCAACCCAGGGAACAAGGCAAGAACCAACCATAGACAGGACACACACACACACACAGGGACACTTTAGAGACACTGATTAGTGTAACGCATGTCTTTAGTGGAAACTGGAGCATCCAGAGAAAACTCATGTAAACATGGGGTCACCATGCAAACTCCACACAGACAGAGTCCAGCCAGGGATCAAACCGGGGACCTGTGGAGCTCTGAGGTGACAGCTAACCACTTCCACTACCACCATCTCAAATTTTTCACTATTTCATGGTGTTGTTATTTTTCTAGGCAGATTACCAACAGTGCTCTTCCAAAAGTTGGGAAAATTAACTACAACAAGAAATAGTGTGATTCTTTGAAATAAAAATGCAATGACATATTTGTTAGTTAGCAAAAATCTAGGTTCTTCCATGAAGGCATTGAACGTCCTAAGTAGTGAAGTATGTACACTTGTTGAGAAAAAAAAACTCATCAAGAAGGAATTGTTGGAATCTAATGAAACTTTATGAGTGTAATGAGTGTAATGATAATATATATGATTACATGATACGTTTAATGGGGAAAATTGTACAACAGTACCCTGTTAGACCCCCTCGGGACTGGATTACAAAATGACATATGAGATAACAGGTTCCGTATGGTATCCTGTGACACATTTCACCACAGATCTTGCAAACACTTGGTACTAATGATACAAATGTGTTCTGTTGATTGACTCTGCGTTCTTAACAACAACTAACAACCTGTTCTGTATTCTCTCCAAGCTCTTCCTCCAGTTCCATCAGTTCCAGTTCTCATACTTTTACTCCAGTGCTCAGACCAAATCAGAGGGCAATAACTCCCCCTCCCTCCCTCGGCTGGCTGATCATGCCTACCACGCCTACACAACTTCCAGTGGAGGGCACAAAAATCTACAATAACTCTGTTTACTGGATTAAATAATTCCGATAAGCATATTATATTGAATATTTCATTTATACCTACTATTATCTTATATTCTTTAGTTTTCTATTCTCTGTTTCATTATACTCTTCATAACAGCATATTTATTATATTGTATTGTATTGTATTGTATTCTTTAATTTATTATAGTCTACATATTATTCTATTTTATTTACATATTATATTTTCTTTAGCTATGTTCTGTTTTTTTTATATTTAGCTTCTGTTTATTTAAATTATTACTATAAACATTTTAATTAGGCAATTAAGTTTCATTCTCACTTTTATAATAAAGGCTGCCCAAGGAGTCCCTTTTATAGTCTTGGTCCTCCCAAGGGTTTTTGCTTTTTAGGGTGAAATGTAGAATTTTTCTTGACACTGTTGCCCTAGCCTTGCTGAATTATGGCTTTGAGCTTAAATTTTTGTAAAGCTGCTTTGAGACAATGCACAATTGTAAAAGTGATTAGACTTTGACTTTGTCTTTGTGTGTAGCTAATTTGAACGGGTGTCTACATACTTCTGGACAGTTTTGACACTTCTGTAGAAAGGCATGAGGGATGTTGTGTTCAGTGCACAAGTAGCAGGCAGATGTGAAAGAATCACATGTGTTTCACAGGATGGTGTTAGATGTTCCTGTGAAAGAGAGAACAGTGTTTTCCCGACACAAGAGGCAAGGTGTTCCAGAAGTGCTATATAAAGAACGGTGTATTAGAGCACACTCAAACCAGAGAATTCATTTGGTTGAATAGGCTCGTGTTGAGGCATTCTTATAGTCGATAGACCTCCTGAGACACTGTCTTACTCATCACATGATTTATTTTTCATTATTGTCCTGGGTTATGTGAGTGTGATGATAGCGGAGTGCGTGACTCCCCCTCTTTTAGGTTACCTAACCAGTCTGTGTGGGTGAGTTGTTTATGTAGGAACACTTTTGTAAGGCTGCATGAATCTCAGCTCGGGGAAGATGTATGAATGCCAAAAAGGGAATTTTTGTACGTGTTATCTAGGATGAATACATACAGATTATGAAACTAACAATCTTTGAACAATGCTGTTGCTAAAGAGATCAACCTTTGTGTCCCGGTATGTTATGGAATATGCAGTGAGGTGGTGTATGTTATGAAGGAGATACACTTGTGTTCTGGTATGCGCCGTTTAAGTTTTAATGACTGAAGTCTTAAAAATTTGAATAAATTATAAAAAGAAATAACAATCTGTCTTCTAACTCAAGATGTTGCGATAGTAAACAACAGCCAGTCAATACTGCAGATTCATGAGCAGAGGTGGGAGTTCAAGATTAAGAGCCGAAGTCCATCATTCACTGCTTGCTTGTTGGCTCACATTTGGACTTAGAGACTGTTCTGACTCGGTTCTGACTGGTTAATGTCCGTTTCGGTCAACATCCTGTTTCACAGAATGTAATGCGGACATTAAATGGTGAATATCTGTATTTTAATTAAGACCCATGAGGCTACGAATATTTTCAAGCGCCAGAGTCCTCAAGTAAAGTATCCCTGAGGATAACAAATTGTTTTTAAATAGTTAACTACCCCTGGAGGCACTTGGGTGGAGCAGTGGTCTAACATGCTAGCCCAACACCCCAGGGACCCAGGTTTGAATCCTGGAAGCGCCTTCTGGAAGGTCTGGTGTCATACAGGTATAGATAGCAGAATTAGAGGTATTGTATAGGGCAGTGGTTCCCAACCTTTTTTCCTTGGAGCCCCCCCAAGGAAAAAAGCCCCCCAATTATATATATATATATATATATATATATATATATGTATATATATATATATATATATATATATATATAATAATTTAAGATATAATTTAATAATGATTAATAATTTAATAATAAACATAATAATTTATGTAAATCAAATATTAACATAAATTATAGCTTTTCTCTTGGGTTCCATTTATAGTATGTTGTTTCATTTTGGCTATTTTTCTCTTTAAGACAGCTAAACATTTATCTTAATAATTTTAATTTAACATGTGCAAATTATTTGAATTTGTATTTTAACTCAGAGACAGCTCAGAGCAGACAAAGCCTCGGCCTTGTCTGGAATCATAGGGTATAGTATGTATTAGTGGTCATGTCTGGGGAACTTTACTATCTTTAGAAAACGTTTTTCTTTTCCCAGTAGAAATAGTAATGGCTATAAAACCAGCCAAATTAATATTTATTATGATAAAACAATCTTCCTAGCCGCTGATTGTTGCCTATTCATTTTCTTCTAAAAATATTTTTCTTTTTCTTTGATTTGGTCCTCAAGGCCCTTGCAAACTTAGTGTTTGCCCTTGAATGAGTCTTTTGATGGCAGATCTGCTTTTAGATTGCAGTTCTTATAATGTTTCCTGACACGAAGCATAGGTTTTTTGCAAAGCAAATCAAAACATCCTGTTTTACCCTCATTGATCCTAGTCAGGATCATGGGGAAAGGGCTGAAGATTAAACCGGAATTCACCCTGCACAGGGTGTCAGTCCATTGCAGGTTTTCGTAAACTCTTAAATGCTCCACCCAAGATTTGAACCCAAGAGGCACTCAGAAACTGCTATTTCCTGCAGCTGGCTCGTACCACAGAGCCACCACAGGCTTCGTAGTTTCTCCTTAATTAAGACTTCAATTTTATTATAACTTGCACCCTGTTTTCTTGTGAAAATACACTTCATATTTACAGTAGCCTAAAAAGACTATCTGGCTATGGTAATAACTGCTTAATGTCCATTTTGGTCAACAATCTGTTTCACAGAACGTAAAGGGGAAGTTAAATGGCGCATACCTGCATTTTAATTAAGACCTGGGAGGATATAAACATATAAACATATTTTTTCATAAAATAACACAATTTCTTAAACCACACCCCCTGCTGTGACTTATTATTGTATAGAATTCTGAAATAATAATGCAATTAATGTAAATTGATATAGGTGACCAGGGAACAAAATGTCAATTCTATGTGCAGTATGTCCTTTTATATTCTGCAAGACCTAAAAACAACTTAATTAAAAAGAAAAACAAGTGAAGAAATATAAGAGAAAATAGTACTGTGCTTACGCTGTAATACCTTACCTGTCCACAAGATGTCGCATTTCCCCTGTGTACTCGCTATTGTAATATGTAATGCTTACTCTCCCCTGTATCTCATTAATTAACTTATTATTCAAACACCATTCTTGCCTATTTTTATTATTATGACTGGAGGGTGCTGCTGGGAGCTGCTTTGACCTGGCATTGTTGTCACAATCTTGGTTTTTGTACATGAAATTTATATGAAATTCTGCGCATGGATCCTTTTACTCAGGCAACCATGGACCGGTACATGATGTCCTGAATAAATCTGCATCCCATCCATCTTTCTTCCTGCTCCAGTACTGGCTTATCTCCAGACACCTCACTGGCAAGACCAAAGTTAAGTGGAGGAAAAAGAGGCTGGAGAAAGATCAGCTCGAGCAGAAATGAACAGAGCTACAGCAGTCGTAAAAGTACAGACAGGAGGAGATTCTGCTAAAAAGGAAACATTTAAAATCCTGTTTGAACAGCTTCATTGGTAGAGGCCTTTGAATTTTTTCATCGGTTATATTATCAGTGATTGGCAGATTTGTAGCCATGTTATGGATCCATGTAAAAGCTTTCCTTAAATTTCACTACCATCCACATTATGTATGGAGAAACTATTTATCTACATCATGAGAAAGTGCTGTGTTTGTTTTTACAGGCATGCACTGTTTAATAACCACATTATGTTCTGTGAAACAGGCCATTGACCAAAATGGATGATGACTGGAGATTACCATAGTCATATAGTCTTTTTGTGCTACTGTAATGTGAGGGTATTTTCACTCCCTCACACAGTCATCAAATCCACTGTCAAACTGTTCAAATACATGTACAGAACAAGCACACATTAACAATCACACACACTGTAGAACTGTACATACCTCAGTGGCTGCACACAACCAAGAGTGAATGAGTCCACTTAAAGAAACAGTAATTTCAAAAACAGGCAATGCAATATAGCCTTTTAAACACTCGGAGTACAAACCTTTCCATTTCAAGTGTCTGCTTACGTCTACATGAGTTAAGACTCCATGATTTTTTTCAGTACTGTCCAAACGTCTATGGCCACAGCTTTATTTGTTGCTTTTACCAATGGTATAATGACCATACAGAACATATTGTTGATGATTGGACTAAAAATGTTCATACTTAGATTCATCATGCCATAATACTCCAATGATCTTCATTCGAGTCTTTGTGAGCTTTAGCATATCGTAACCTTTTCACCCTTTTCCAAAAAAGTGGTTTCTTGGCTGCTACCCTTCCAAAATAACCATTCATGATCAAGCTTCTTCAGACTGTATAGGGTCACCTTGGCATCCCGATGAAGATCCCAGATGCTGCTAATTTTTTTATACTGCATCCAAATTTCCTGGATTTTATTGTTGTATTCCAATAGAGAGACTGTGAAATAATTATATATGGTCATTATTCCATCTAATCTAATGGTGGCCTTAAACTTTTGCACAACACAGTAGAACACATATGGTATATATGATATGGTATATTCTCAGAACTATATATATATATAGCAGACAGTTGATGAAAAAGGACAGAAAGATGACTTAAACTGACTTAAACCCTTAGACCCTCAACCCACAATTGCTTGGATTGTAAGATTGTACCCATTGTAAGTCGTTCTGGATAAGGGCGTCTGCTAAATGCTATAAATGTAAATGTAAATGTAAATAAAAGCCTATGAGGTTTTCAGTAGAACCCATTTTCTTGCCACTGATTTTCTATGGACATTCTATATGAGTGTGCTTCATATTATTAACCTGTTAGCAGTGAGTGTGCCTGAAACAACAACAAACACTTATTAGAAGTGGTGTCTACAGACTTTTGGCCATATAGCGTTGCACAGGTAGCACAGTAATGACCTTAATACACGTTTCATCTTTGCAACAGACAGAGTGCTGTGATGTTGCTTATTAACACTTTTATAAGGATAGAAAGCAGTTCTATAGCGCTTGATGTGATCTCCATTTTTATGAATCATAGGGCGTTCAACGTTTTCGCAGCTGCGTTTCAGACCGTTGATCTCGCGCCTCTCCTCAGGCGTCTCCAAGGCAACCGGATTTCTCCGGCTGCCATCGTTCAGCCTCTGCTTACAGAACTGGAATACTGTATTTGGAAACAAGAGCACAGCAAAGAGAAATCCACTCAAGGACTGCGCCTTGAAGGACATATGGGGCATTTAGTGACGTCTCTGCACCACAGGACAGACTTGAATCGATTTAAATGATTCAATTGTTCATTTTCTTCCATCTTTTATATCAAAATATATAGAATTCTCAATCACTGCCAAAAAGGGAGCTTGGGGTTATTAAGCGATGTGATGTTAGGAACGAAGACTGCAAGATGCTAAATCCCCCACAGCCTGGTCCTGCATGCAGCGTGGCACCGCGCGTTGCCATAGAGACATGAGCGAATGCAGAATTCCTGTGGCCGGTTCTGCGGCTCCACGGTCACAATGACACCTCAGTCAGACTGCACCAAAATCCAGCCAATCAGCACTATGGGCTCGCCACTCACGTGCTCTATTCACAAATTCGAGGGGTTCTCGGTTCCGATTCAGAACCGCCTGCTTTTTCTTCGCTCATGCAATGAGTCATGCAAGCTCAGAGACTGTTCTGCAGCTGCTTCAGCTACCTGTACTCCATATCTCTTATACGATTGAGATTAGTTTCCAGAATGCAACTTCTTTACAGATTACAATTGAAATACATTTAGCACTGCGTAAATACACATGCAAGAGACGTTCATTCTTCTCCCCAACCTGCTTTTAAAACAAGCAGGCAATTGATTTTAACCACTCACAACCTATACCACACTGTGCTGTGTCTGGGAAAAGTCACAACTTTAAGGTTTTGAGTTAAACAGACCCCTGAGCTTATAAAGTAACATTGTAAGCACATTAATCTCAATTCATTTGGTTAACAAGTCTCATGGGCAGTCTTCATTCCAATGAAAGGAGGTTTGGTTTCAGTACCATGGCCAGTAGCTCAAACAACATAGAGTGTAAAAATATATCATTTCCCTATATGGAAACATATTACATCGTTTCCATATATCCATGTAAAATATATTACACCATCACAATTTGTTGCCAATAAACTGAGACTGATGTCCCTAGGACATGATGTACCGTACTGTGCAAAAGTCTTAGACCACCCTTAGATTTGTCATATTGTCCACAACTGGACCCAAACATTTCAATCATGGATTCATCACTCCAATCCTTCGAGTTTCAGGGCAAGTGTTAGCCTTTTCACCCTCCTACCCTTCCAAAAAGACCATTCCGGATCAAATTTCTTTGGACTGTACAAAGGTCAACATCCTAATGAGGCTGCCAGATGCTGGTATTGCTCAAGTGTAAGGGGAGGTCACACTAAATACTTGTCGCTGTAGTGCATAGAAACACATAGTTTTTTTCTGATTTTTTAAATACTGTATACATATTTCCTGTCTCTGGTTTTGTTCTACTAAATACACTGAGAAATAATTATATATGGACATTATACCAGAGCGAAAACAATGGAATATCTAATCTAATGGTGGCTTAAGACTTTTGTACAGTACTGTACATGTTGTTCAAACAGAAGCAGCATGGCATAACGGTGTTCACTGGATTTACTGAACGGTTCACACCCTACGCATGAAAACGCTGTTACATGAGAAAGGGATTAGATGGAAGTATTAGTGCCATGGTGCTCGAGCAGTCCTTATCCGCATGATTATCTGTCCATCGCGCTAACTCCTTCCGCATGCCTGCCAAAATATGACGTAATGATCTCGGCAAACTTTGTCCACTCTTGCAAATATAAGTCAACAGACCCTGCCTCATTGGAGCTAATAAACAAATGACACATCCATACAGATTAATAAATAAGCAAATGGTCCTATAAGAACATAAAGGAATAGCAGAGAGCCAGTGGTATTCGTTATGGATATATTTCCAAATATACAATATAAAACATTACGTTTTATACTAACAATTGGCACATTGGACGGTAGAGAATCGCTCTGTTGCAAAATAGGTACATTCAACGTTTAAACAGATAGATAGCATCAAGAGGTGTGTGTGTGTGTGTGTGTGTGTGTGTGTGTGTGTGTGTGTGTGTGTGTGTGTGTGTGTGTGTGTTTGTGTGTGTGTGTGTGTGTGTATGTGCTGGGAAGATTAAGTTTATATAGCATTGTGAGGAAATGTTCCTACAAGGATAGGAAGATCTGACACTTTGTACCTTGTGAGGCCATTTTGTTGAGTCCTCATAAGGAAATGTTGTTTTGTTTACAAAACTGCAAGTCAAAATATTTGCTTTAGGTTAAGGTTAAGTGTAGCAGTAATAAGCTACAGTAATATTATGTCAGTGGAAAGTCTCCACAAAGATAGTGTGTGGTCATGTTTATATTACATTGAGGGGAACAAACGTACCTTGTGAGGACATTTTGCTGGGTCCTCATAAGGAAATGTTTTGTTTACAAAAACTGTAAGTGTCTGTTTAAAAATGAGAAGACTTGCTTTAGGCTGGCTTTAGGTGTAGCGTTAATAAGCTAATAAGCTATTGATATTATGTCAATAATAGATAATGTATGTTCATGTTTATGTTACGTTGTGAGGACCCAGCAAAATGTTCCCATGAGGATAGAAAGATCTGACAATTTGTACCTAGTGAGGACTTTCTGTTGGGCCTTCATAAGGAAATTTGTTGTTTTGTTTACAATAAAACAAGCAAAGGACCTCCATTGGGTTACTGAGGTTATGGGGTAGGAGTAGCATTAATTAGCTACAGTAATAATTAATAATTGTCAGTGGAAAGTCCTCATTTGTAGTGAGACAAGTGTGTGTGTGTGTGTGTGTGTGTGTGTGTGTGTGTGTGTGTGTGTGTGTGTGTGTGTGTGAGATAGAGAGTGAGAGGCCAGCACCACGGACAGCTCAGCGTCGGTGACAGCTACGCGTCTCACGCGCCAAAGAAACGTCTTTTTCTACCAGATAGAGAAATAAAAGGTCTGAACACTGACGCACTAACACTTTATACACCTCTCACTGTAGCCTGGCACCAGGTAGCAGGTTTCATTAAAAGCCGCAATGAAGATACAAGTAGAATACTTTTTAAGCATGCATTTGAAGTAAACTAAGAGAAGACCCCCGGTAATTCCCTCGTGACATTCACGGGGTCGTGATATTATACATATAATAACATGAAACCCCTGCGGTGGAGGGAGAGGAGCAAACCTCTGTCCATGTTCGTTCACCTGCAGTACTACTTCACGTGAAACTTGACGCCTTCATCCGTTCGGGGTCTTACATTCAATCCACCCTTCACGCGGTGTATGAAAGCTGAGCGGAGACCTTCACTCCCCTGTTCAAATAAAGCCGAACCCTAGCGGTCTAAAGTGCTTGTCCATTTGCCGTTAGTGTCCTTCGGACCTCCTTCGTTCTTGAGGTCCTGGAACACCTCGGTGAAGAAGTGCGGGTCGGCGTTGATCTGCAGCATTTTGGCACTCATTTTGTCAATGATGCGCAGCGAGCGCTCCCAGAACACCTCCTTGTTGGTCTCGACCAGGAAGGGCTTGAGCGGGTACGAGATCTCGTTGCCCATGTACGAGTAGGCCAGGTACAGGCAGGTGAGGAAGGTGGCCTGCAACTCGAACTCGCTGCTGATGTCCTCGGTCACGGCCTCCCGGCAGAGCAGGTAGACGAAGACCAGGTTGGCGGGCGTGATGAAACCCTGGTCCTGCCAGCCTTGGATGAGGAGAGAGCGGTCGACGTTGCGGAACCACAGGATGATCTCGTTAGGGCTCAGCTCTTTGAGCTTGTAGCACCTGCGGCACATGAAGTCACTCAGGCAGCGCAGCAGTTCGCCCGTGGACGCCTGGACAATCACTCGGCGTGGGGAGATGATAGACCGGGTGCTGGCTTGCCTCTGGACCGGGAGGAGCTGCTTTCCGTTCTGAGATCCATTCTGGGCTTGGTTGGCACGAAGGTTCTTGTCGGGGACGGTCGGCACGGGTACGGCGAGAGGTCCAGGCTTTTTGCGCTCCGAGCCTGATTGGGATTTTTTCAGATTCTCAGTATTTAGATGCTCCACAGGATTGCTGATCTGAGCCGCAGGTGGATTGGGGTTCACCTTTTTGGCACTCTTTTTCTTCGCCGACGCGGCCACTAAGCGCTTCCACGTCAGAGCTGATATGAGGACGGAATGGCGCTTTAGGCTTTTCTCGGTCTTCCCGCTTGCTCCATGTAAGACCTCCGTCTTATCGTCCAGAATACCTCCTTTCCTGGAGGTTGGAGAAATCGAGAGCACCGTGCCCATCGCTGCAGTTAACGACCAACACCCACCGGCCTGCTGGAATGCAATGTCTCTCTCTGTGTCCCGTAGACTTCCCCCGGGGAGGTGCACCTTCACAGGCTGAGGATCACGTCCATTTACGCCTCACCGGCCCATTGCCCAGACGGTGAGGGATAAAATATAGCAGGTGCTGAATCGCAGGGATTACGGCGCCTATAAAATATGTGAGTCTGCAACATTCGCGCGCGCCACTCCTTCTGCATCCCGCTGCGCGCGCAACCCCACCGTGCACGAGGAATGGGCAGGACCTGAGATGTGTAGCCGGGCAAAAACACGCACCGCAAAAACCCGTAAGCCGGGATAAGCCTGCTCAGTTGCCCAATCCCTGGACAATACGAGATGACTGATGAATCAGTCCACCAATCCAGAGCGCCCTAAAAGCAGCCTCAACCTAGTTCTCGCTGCGTTTATGGGTTAGAGCATCTATTTCAGTTTTCTATTTTTTGCTCCAGATTAAGGTTGTATTTTTGGATTTGATCCAATAATAACCCAGAGAAAAGACATATTCCGCAAAATCTATTGCGGGCTTAATCTGGGGTTTTTCCAGGACACTGTGCATTCCAGCATCGATTTATAGGCGATTACCTTTATTTGTGGGACGGAAATGATTTAGGAGGAAATGCATGAGCTGACTCTACACTACTTCTTCAGCCCAACATCTCCTGTTTTTAGTGACTGGGGGAAAAATGAAAAGAAAGCCTTGGTGCTTCCTCTGTTACACTATATGATCTTCTAAAATGTGTCTTTGTATATAGTATATAGACTATATATAGTCTTTGACTATATACACCTCAGATCAATAATCAATATAATCAAATAATCGCCTTAGCTATTATTCCCTTCATCATTAAGCAGAATACAGTGATATATGACGTCACCTCAAATCCACCTGCTGCCAGTTCAGGGTCAGGTGTGAAGCAATGTGCTCACTGGCACATGTACAAGGATTTAAACTTCATGCAATTACTCCATCTAGTGGCCAATGTTTGGAACTATCATTAGCAGAAATGGTGCACCAATCCAATGCAGTCCAGGTCTGGAAGGATGGAGTCTGTAACAGTTTGAGTAATTCTGCGCTCTAACACACCTACCATGAACCTAATTGGTAAAGCTGTAGGCATACACCGAAATACTGAATGCACAGTTTCGGTTAGCTCTTTAATTCATTTGTTATTGGCTTCTATTCTATTGTAATTTCTTGACTGATCAGATGTACAGATCGCCCTTATCAAGTGCACTTGCTCTGCTTGAGAGTACTGTCCAAAAGCCTTAAGCCACCATTAGATTAGATATACCATTGTTTTAGCTATGATATAATGACCATATATAATTATTTCTCAGTCACTTTATTAGAATACAACCAGAAAAACAGCTTCTATAGGCTAAAATGGCAAGTAGCCTATGTGACCTCCCATTTCACTTCGACAAAAGCTACATCTGAGAGCTTCATTGGGATGCCAAGTTGAGCCATCTACAGTCTGTAGAAGCTTGATCAGGAATGGTCTTTTTGAAAGGGTAGCAGCCAAGAAATCACTTTTTTGGAAGTGAAAAAGGGTGAAAAGTCTAAAATATTCTAAAGCTCACAAAGATGGGAATGAAGATTAGTGGAAAAGAGTATTATGGAGTTTGAATGGCTTTTTTCGGGGAGGGGGTCCAATCGTCGACAATATGTTATATAAGGTGATTATATCACTGTTAAAACAAGAAGCCTAATGTTGGCCTAAGACTTTTGCTCAGTACTGCAGCAGTCATTGCAATAAAAACAAGCCTCAGTTTATGTCGGCATCGCTGAGAGAATCTAAACATTTACTGTCATGAACAAAGGCTGGCACAAACTATTTCAGAAAAATAACTTGAAATATGTATCATCTTTCCCAGACATTACTGTAATAATGTTTTATCTTATTTAAATCAATTACAATTAAAGACAAATTTGCAAAATACAAAAATACCTTGTTTCATTTACTTATCGAATATTTCAAGGTCAGTGAATTAATTCTTAATACTCATTTTCGTTTTTTACAAAAATAGAAACAGAACAACTTGTATTAAAAAACGTTTTTCGTGTAATAACTGTATTCGACCATAAGGCGGCAGTATTACATATAACATTGACAGTTTCCTCAAAATCCATATAGGTGTACAGTAGGAGATGACCAGATTCCATATACCGTTTCCAGTATGATAATGACTTCACAGCTTAGCGTACAGATATTGATCCGATTCTGATCCTCACAGTTACTGCCATCACGTGGCATGAAAAAAATCAGGTGAGACAGATGAGTCAGCAAAATAGTGATGGTGCCAAATGGCTCAGGCCCCAGGTGCATTCATCTCATTTCGTCCACGCAAATTGCTCCTAGATAGCCCTGTCCAGGTTGTATTCCCTGTTCTTCCTGGACACACATAACCATGACCAGGATTAAGGGGTTACTGAAGATGAATGAATGCAAATAAATCTTGGCCATATACGCAGTTCTCACATGCATCTCTAGCATTTTGTAAACCCACAAGATTGTCTTTCATGGCCAAAAGATTTTCTCAGTGACACTGAATGCATTCTAGTTAAACTTAAAGACTAATCCAGTGTTTCTTCAACTTAATCTCTATGCCTATTTTTTTCTTTTTTTAAAATTATTGGATATCCCTATATCATAGGTTTCCTTCAGTTATGCTGGTTTCTGGAGAGAGAGGGAGGGGTGGGGGGTAGGAAGGAGGGGTTAAACTTGTGCTGCACTTAGCATTAGAGTGAGATAAGATTTTAACTGTCTTAAATATTGAAAACAGTAGAAAACTATGTGGTGGTAAGTGTTGATATTAAATAAATTAATTCATGGGAAACACTGCAGTATCTTGGCTATTGTGTCAATACCAGTAAACTACAGTATCTAATATAGCACTGCTAAGTACGGTATATTAATATGGTGTTTGGACAGCGTGCAATTTCACAGAACGTATCGTGGATGTTAAAGTGACACAAAGCTTTCTATATTTGAAGATGCACATTATACGGTTATGCTTGAAAGTTTGTGAACCCTTTAGAATTTTCTACATTTCTGCATAAATATGACCTTAAACATCATCAGATTTTCACACAAGTCCTAAAAGTAGATCAAGAGAACCCAGTTAAACAAATGAGATAAAAATATTATATTTTTATTTATTTTATTTATTTATTGAGGGAAACGATCCAATATTACATATTAATGTGTGGCAAAAGTATGTGAACCTCTAGGATTCGAAGTTAATTTGAAGGTGAAATTAGAGTCAGGTGTTTTCAATCAGTGGGATGACAATCAGGTGTGAGTGGGCACCCTGTTTTATTTATTTAAAGAACAGAGATCTATCAAAGTTTGCTCTTCACAACATCTTTGTGGAAGTGTATCATGGCACGAAAAATGGAGATTTCTGAGGACCTCAAAAAAAAAGTTGTTGAAGCTCATCAGGCTGGAAAAGGTTACAAAATCATCTCTAAAGAGTTTGAACTCCACCAATCCATAGTCAGACAGATTGTGAACAAATTCCAGCATAAGAACCTTATCCCATCTGTGAAACATGGTGGTGGTAGTATCATGGTTTGGGCCTGTTTTGTTGCAGCTGGGCCAGGACGGCTTGCTATCATTGATGGAACAATGAATTCTGAATTATATCAGAGAATTCTAAAGGAAAATGTCAGGACATCTGTCCATGAACTGAATCTCAAGAGAAGGTGGGTCATGCAGCAAGACAATGACCCTAAGCACACAAGCCGTTCTACCAAAAAATGGTTACAGAAGAATAAAGTTCATGTTTTGGAATGGCCAAGTCAAAGTCCTGACCTTAATCCAATCAAAATGTTGCGGAAGGACCTGAAGTGAGCAGTTAATGTGAGGAAACCCACCAACATCCCAGAGCTGACCCAGTTCTGTATGGAGGAATAGGCTAAAATTCCTCCAAGCCAGTGTGCAGGACTGATCAACAGTTACAGAAAGGTTTAGTTGCAGTTATTGCTGCACAGGGGGGTCACACCAGATACTGAAAGCAAAGCTTCACATACTTTTGCTATTCACTAATATCTAATATTGGATCATTTTCCTCAATAAATAAAAGAATATTTAAATAAATATTTTTGTCTCATTTGTTTAACTGGGTTCTCTTTATCTACTTTCAGGACTTGTGTGAAAATCTGATGATGTTTTAGGTCATATTTATGCAGAAATATCGAAAATTCTAAAGGGTTCACAAACTTTCAAGCATTACTGTACATACAGTGGTACCTCGGTTCTCATTGTTAATTCATTCCAGAAGCCTTGCGGAGAACCAAAAACAACTAGTACTGAGAAACTTAAGGAATAATGTAAATTGAATTAATCCATTCCAGAACCTCAGAAAATCCACACTGTATAAGACATTATATGTATTAATGGAGTCATATTGCACAGGCTCTCCTTCATTTACGATTTGGATATGTTCCAACAAATCCATCATAAGCGATGACTTTAACGAGTGTTGGTGTATCATCGCAGAGACGAGACTGAAGTTGGCTTCTTATTAGCATTTTCCGGTCCACCTTAAATGACTGCAGTTACATCATGGCGCCTGTAGATGGAGATTCCACCCCATGATAAGTAACTACAAGTAAAGTAATGTTTAAAATGCTTTAACCTACAGATGGCCAACATCATTAACACAACGCTTATTTTAGTGTTGAACATGTTGATAAATCTCATGTAATTCAGTGAATAATGTCAAAGTCAAAGGTAAAACACTTTGTATTGGGGAACTTAGGGCACTAGCATAGCTGCTAAGCTAACTAGTTCCTGCATTCAGTTCCTGTTTTGCTTTTAGTTGGCTCTTATAAACTATCCTTTTTAGGAGCCATAGAGACTTACTTGCACTAAGAATACAGTACTGTACATGTAAATAATAAAGAAACACACAATAAAAATAGTGGAGATTTTCTCTGAGCAAGGCCTGTTGTGAACCTGAATCACTGCGTACTGAATCGTGAATCGAGCTTAAATGAGTTGCACTGCTTGACTCATACAAGTTTAAGCAAGTGCGCTGAGTACCGAGCAAGTGACGAGAACCGAGACAAACCTTTCTAGCCAAAATGCATTGAGAACCAAATTCGATGAGATCCGAGTTGGTCGAGAACCGAGGTACCACTGCAGATTCTTATTGTTATTTAATATCCAGAGACTAGCCCTATACTTTGTGTATAATGGGGACTCCTATCCTTTCTTTAGAAGAGGAACAGGTCGAATTCCAATCGTGGCCAGTTATACATATATTAAAAAAGATAGAGACTAGGTTGAAAAAGAAATCCACAAGACGAGATGCTGGGTAGATCCTAAAGGCAGACGCTGACCTCCTTCCTCACAGAGCATGTCTGACACTGTACCTCGCAGCACCACTGAAAGCGGCACTGGCAGTTCCCCTCGTACTCCACGGCGTGTTCTACATGGCCTTGACTGCAGCACAGCCAGTCACAGCTTCCAGGTCCTGTCCCATTAACATTACACACCCGACCCCTGGTGCCCTCAGACCCCATCTTGCGATTGGTCTTGCAGAAATCCGGGGATTCGTCTGAATAGATCAGCCTGTGATCGGCCAGGGCCGAGACCTCTGGGTCCAGGGGGACGAGGGATTTACCGTCGTTGCCGCCCATCACGCGAATGGCCGTTTGGAAGCTCTGCATGAGGTGATCTCCAACCTGGCGGAACAGAGGCAGCTTTCTCCAGCAGCTACGGAGCGTGCAGGAACCAGAGAGGCCGTGACATTTGCATTCGGTCCACATGTGGGTCTTTACAGCCTGCATCACACACATAGAAGTAGAGAGTAGAAATAAACACTCAGCAGAAGAGTTCTAATAACTCTTATGGCTATTTACACTATGGTGGCATGGTGGCTCAGAGGTTTGCGCTGTCAACTCACAGCTCCCAGCTCTGAGTCCCAGGCATGCTGCTAACTTTGTGGGTTTGCATGTTCTCCCTTTAGTATCTGTCATCCTAAAAACATGTTAGTTCACATGGCGGTTCCATGATTAAAAGTGTCCCAGTTTGAGCATGTGCCCTGTGATGGACTGGCGCCCAGTGCAGGGTTGGTTCCAGAAATGCCCCGAATGGCCCTGTCCCAATACTCTCACTTGCATCTTCACGCCATTCATAGACATGTTTCTGTTTGTGAGGCGATGGGTCATGTCATTTCTCAAATCTCCCATGCAGGATGCTCATGAGCATCCCCTATGCATAATTAACTTGGTGGACCGCCACCAAGTTCTTATCGGAACACACACTGATGAAGGATATTAGTCATATTCTCATGGAGTTCTGTAACTTTTCAGACTAACCAACTCTGACTCCGGCTCAACAGCATGGAAAAATGCTCCTTGAACGTACAAAAAATATTGCTGGATAAATATGACTTTAAGCCATTGTTCCCAACCTGTAGTCCACGCCCACCTTAGGGGGACCCCAAACATCACAGGGGGTGCACAAGGCTTTGTCTGCTCTGAGTTGCTCTGAGTTTGTCAAAATACAATTTGCACATGTGAAATAAAATTAGGAAACGGGAGTATGCAGAGGAAACTCACGTAAGCTCTGGAGCTGTGAAGCAACAGTTAAAAAACCCCATAAATTTTAGAATATATTAGTATTTGGTATGTTCCCCCTTTTGCTGTAATGACAGCATACACTCGAGCTGGTATAGCCTGAACTGATTCATGACCCATCTTATGATCCATGTTATGCCAGCACGAATACATATCTTGTTATGTTACTGCATGCTTGACTTTCTCTGCC
Organism: Ancistrus triradiatus; assembly: GCA_025084515.1. Lineage (NCBI taxonomy): Eukaryota > Metazoa > Chordata > Actinopteri > Siluriformes > Loricariidae > Ancistrus > Ancistrus triradiatus. The sequence goes on along the minus strand of JAJAGP010000458.1, from coordinate 110,280 downwards.
TTCAAGTGCTCCCTTAAATTCTCAATGATGTTTAGGTCCAATAACTGTTGAGGAAAGTCCATGTCAGTCAGCACTCCTTGATCTTCTTTGGTCTTCAAGTAGATGTTGCAAACCTTTGACGTGTGCTTTGGGTCATTATCCTTCTGCGCTATGAATCTTTCTTCACAACAATAAAAAACCAGGCATTTTTACCAGTGCCCCCGTCTGTATATTTTAATGTAAACAAACCACACTTGCATCTGCTTTCCAGGTAACTTGTAGCTTAGCTGATTCCACGTAAAGCTGCCAAACAACTGACAATTTAAAATGAAACTGCGTAAATGAAAGCGGACGGAGATGGCGCGTTAGAGCTATTAAGACGGGGCCACAACAGCACACTGTTATCAAAATCCCACAGCCCATTAATGCCGCGAAAGTACACGCCGGAGACTGTTGATAGAGAAACAGTGGAAACCGTTCCTGCAGATGGCTATATAGCTCTGAGAACTGTGCAAGACCCAAAACACAGACGTTATCCCGACAACACCCCTTGTTGTGTGAGTAAACAGACCTGCAAACGTTCCATCACAACACCATTGAAAGCATAGTAAACAGATTATTGTCATGTGACATACAGACTGCAGCTAGTGAACTACTGAACAGTGCCATCATGGCCACGCATACAATACTGTGCAAAAGTCTTAGGCCACTATTAGATTCGTTGGTTTAGCAATGCCATAATGACCATATATAACATATTGTCTACGTTTGGAGCCAAAACTTGGAATTGTAATCTTTTCCACTGATCTCCATTGCAATCTTTGTGAGCTTTAACACATCTTAGCCTTTTCACTCTGTGCCCCTTCTGAAAAGGTGCTTTGTTGGCTGATGTCCTTCCAAAAAGACCATTCTTGATCAAGCTTCTTAGGATTGTTGAAGGGTCAACTTGGCATCCCGATGAAGCTGCCAGATGCTGGTATTGCTCAATTGTAAGTGGAGGTCACACTAAATACTTGCCATTGTAGCCTATAGAAGATGTTTTTTTCTCTTCTTCTTACAATTTTCTGTATTTTCTGGTCATATTCTAACACAGAGACTGATAATTAATTATACATGACCATTATACCATAGCCAAACCAATGGTATATCTATGTCTAATGGTGGCCTGAGACTTTTGCACAGTGTACAGTACAGTATAAATACACACACACACACACACACACGCACACGCACACGCACGCACACACACACACACACACACACACACACACACACACACACACACACACACACACACACACACACGTCCTCTGAACCAGCCTCCCCTTATCTTTTTCTAAGTTCACCTGAGTGTTCAGGAACTCTTAAGCAGTTATCAATATGGCAACTTTTAAAGAATACATAAATAAAATGGAACAAATGTTTGATGAGCTCCATAAAGCAGCCACTGACTTTAAAAACAGTTCTTTTTTCAATAGGTTCCACAACTATTGAGTCAATTGCATCCTTGCTCAGGCACTAAGCTAGTTTATTAGCAGTCAGTTACCTCAGCTGCTGGCTGCCAGCCAGCTAGCTGTGTGCTAATGTTATCTACATACCATACATAAGCTTGGTATTAGCCAAACATATCCTTTAATTGGCATTCTGGATTTTGATATATGGCTTTAACAACAGGCAATGTAGCTGGAATTTATTTTTATAGCTTCACTGACTCTGCTAGGCATAATCCAATGGCCTAACCTAATTAGCTAGGTGAGGTTAGCTAACTTAATAACATAGATTTAAGATACACTTTCACATATTCTTAAAAAGATTACACCTACTATGACTGAAAAACAACTGCTACACACTGCTAGTTAGCTAAATTATCTATTGTTGATATCGTTGTTGCTGCGATAACTGAACTACCCCCAGTCTTCTCCATTTTAATGACTAATTTTAGCGATGTTTATAAATGCCTGTCAATAAAATGCCTTTAAGTGAGATTAAGATATTGAAGTCTGACTTGTGTCTACCTGTGACCAGTGAACGCTAGCTTGTCTGCTAGCTGCTGGCCTATGGCTATTTAGCTATGCACTAACATTACCCCTTACCTACACTCACTGGTGTTTTTCTTCATGTTACATTGTGCTCCACTTTTCGGTCTTGCTTAACCTGGTCAAGGATTGGAATGGATTTGTATTGGATTTATTTGATAATTTATCGTTGCATCAGCATCAATGGCTATCAATGGCATCAAGACAGTAGCAAGGCTACATCGATACTAGTCTGACGCTTTCACATTTTGGCTATTTAGACCTAATTATCCTAATGTGTATTTTGCGTGTTTGTGCAAACTGGAGTATGCAGACTAAAGCCATGCAAACACAGGGAGAACATGCAAACTCCACACAAGTGGATTCCAAGGTTGGGAGCGATCTTGCAGGTTGGAGCGCAGATGGGCAAGTACCCTGAACAGGGCACCAGGGCTGGGTAGGAGTCACCAGGGCAGTTGCACCAGGGGATGATCCTCCAAACCAGCCACCTCTAACTCAGGCACAGGCCAGTCCTGTCTATGTGATGCCTGGCTGAACAAGAATTACATATCCCAAGACTTGAGGCTCGAAACACTACAATTTAAAAATTGTAGATTGATTATCTGCTTGGGATAAATGTAGATTATTAGTAGTTAGCTACCGTGCCTGCCAGGGATGCCAGGCATACAAGTAGACAAGTTCCTCTGACATGTATCCATTTTCTTGGGTTAAAAACTATTTGGGGCTTATTTTATTAAACCTCTACTGAGGATGAATGTTGCTAATGAAAAGTAATCCGTACCAGTCTTCCTGCTTCGTTGTTGTGGAGGTCAATCAGGGTCCTAATATCGCTCTTGCCCTTCCTCCTCCTGGTGTCCATGAACTGCTGGGACATCTTGTAGCCAAAGTCCACATCATCCCCGCACCCTCCCCACTCCCAGCGTGGGTCCTGGAGTCCCGGGATGTGACTGTCCATAGTCCGTTCATGGGGTTTCCCGGAAGAGCTTTTAATGTTCACACAGCCACACTGCACCAGCTCTCCTTGACTACAGGCCTGTGTTACGGCATGTAGCACTCCTGCAGCAGTAACGCTGTTCACGAACGCCGTCTCCCGAATATCTGAGGAGAAACGGGTCAACGTGTTACATAGTGTACACAAAAAATCAACATACCCTGGCAAAATCCTCACCTTTTTATCAAATTACTAATGCAAATGATTTCCAGTTGTATTTATTCAATATAACCTTCAAAATCAAATAACATTCTGAGCAGTTATTTGGATAAGTGAGCATTTCCCTTAGAATATCATGATAAACTTGCTCAGGTATAACCAACCACCTCTGAGGTCAAACACCAGGCTAACTGGCCCCCACCTAACATTAACTGTAGTGGTTCTGATGATTTCTATATAAAAATGACTGTTCCATGAGAATTTCACCACAAGTGGATGGTAAGAGCAAAATAATTCATGGTTGGAAAGGCACTTTCAAAAAGGCTCTGGGATAAAGTGTAAGGCATCACAATCACCTCAAACTGGATGACCAAGCCCATGTGATTATTGATCAGGGAAATTACCATGAGGTCAGTGACAACTTTGAATGACTTACAAGTCTTGATGACTGAGATCAGCCAGGTCTATCGGATATCAATCTCAAAAGTTCTACACAAACATTGGCCTATATGGTAGGGTTACAAGCCTTTCCTGAAATTTGAGCATCGCTAATAAATAACATTTCAGATCCATGTGGAAAAAGGTTTCATGGTCATGCGAGATAAGGATTAAGCTTTTTGGACTGAACTCCATGCACTATATTTGGCAGAAACCAACACCCAAGACTCTATGAAGTATTCAGTCACGGGGCTGATCAATTTTCCAACCCTGTTATTATAGTTTATCATTTTTTTAAATACATTTTTTAACTGTTCCATTTTGCCTAGTTACTTGAATATTTATTTAAAATGCGTACATAAAAAACATTTGAATGGATTTTGATTTCAGGTTGTAAGAAAAAAGTGCTTATTTCATTACATTGCGTTTGTACATTTTGGGGCTACGTACATTTTCATGAATGCGGCCATTTACAAAAAAAGCATTTTAACCAATAATTAATATGCAAATTCGTTCTGCTCGCATTTTGTGAATGAGGCCTTTAACTCTTAGAAATGTTTTAAGTTTTGCACATATGTAGAACGTTTGTATGTGGCACCTTGTTTTAACCACATCCAAAAACGAATACAGGTATACACTGTTTAACGAGTGCATTACCTTCTGTGAAACAGGATGTTGACAGGAATTCATTGTCATATAGCCTTTTATGCTACTGTAATATAAATATAAAGAGTATCGTCACAAGAAAACTTCATGCAAACGATACATAAATGCATCAGAGAACATGCCGATGAAAAGATGCGTGGAATGCTACCATCTAAACAGCATGCCACTTTATGGAAATTCACAATCATTATAGAAAATACAGTAATGCACTGTTATGTCCCTGTGTAGGGGAAAGCCATAACATTTAAGAGGATGATATGACCTGATACTTTTGTTTGACGGAATCCAAAATGCATTGATAGACAGTATTATGAACAACACGGAAGATCAGCCAGATGTAACAGAGACTGAAAATGTGAACCAGTTTATATAGTTATAGGTTAGAGAGAACATACAGGTAGTGGAGGGACAAAAGAAGATGACTACTTAAAATAGGGCAGACACATAGGCTTACGAACACCATTTACAGCTAGGTACAAATAAGTAGTGGAAAGTCATCCACACAAACACAAGTAACATGTACAAAAAGGTCTCTAAACACACCAACTGAGTTAGAACAGTCTCTAGTCCAAACATGATCTAACAATGAGCAAGCGAACACACGTGAATACAGACTTCTGCCCTTAAAATCTCTCGTGGATCCACAATGTTGATTGGCTGTTGAGGTGAACAGCTATTTATTGCTGTAGCGTCCCGAGTTAAAAGGCCGATTTTTGTTTCCTTTAATAACTACTTATAATTTTTAAGACCTAGGTTGTTAAAGTGAACAGATGTTGATTGCATTGTTAAAATGCACTTACTTGTATAGTTTTAACACTGGACCCTCTAGCCCCTGGGTGGAAGCTCAGTAGGAAGGGTACTTGGCTACTGCTAAGGATGTTTCAGGTTAAAGTACCACCAATGCTAAACTGCCACTGTTGGAGCATTTTCCTTAACCCATGTTTACTTGACTTCGGTCCTCTGTCCACACGTTAACAGCATCTAATATACACTGCATGTTCATACCAAAATAGGAAATTGGTGTTAAAAATAAAATGTACATCAAAACAAACAAATAGGGACAAATAAAAGATAAAATTCAAACTATGCACAATTTTTAACCATTTCTATGGCTACATCAATTTCTGCATGGCCTATCAGTATCAAACAAACACTACACTTAACTTCGAATAAGCACTTAACCTCGAATAAGCAATAGTACAAACAAATGTTGTTTGCACTATTGCTTAGATTTGACCGCATGACAGTTGAAAAAAAAAAACAATATAACAAAAGTATTAAAAAGTACAAGTTCTAGATAAGGTGCCCGAGCTCCAGAAGCGCCTTCCAGCTGGGTTGGGCTTCACTACCTGATATCACCCTTGTATTTGTCAAAGGATGGGAGGCCAATATGGGAATCATTCCTAAATGTACTGGTGTCCTGTCCACAGCAGGATTAAAACGGCACCCTGTGTTCTCCATGATAAGAACCCAGACCCCTACGACCCTGACCAGGACACGTGGAGATAACAGTGCAAAATAAACCACAACGAAGCAGTAATTTATATTTTACTTTCTCCTCAAATATATCCCCAAGACATACCCTGAATTTCCAATGCATTATCTTATTAACCTAAGTGGATATGCATTCCTTGTCTCGTCCAGACCTGCCTGAAAGCCGTTCGCCAAAGGGTTGTGTATACTTTAGTGAGAACCCAAAAAACACTAATTATTGGTGTCAGATGTACATGCACTGCATTCCACCTCACAGCTTTGAGCAAATTGCTGACCTTTAACATGTCATGTTCTTGACAGCCCTGCACCTATAGGTGTGTCATGAATCGGGAATGTTTCTCATTTCTTGGAGGGAAAAAAAGCTTGGTTCAAGTTGCAGTCAACACCAGGAACTCGCACCAAGACATTACTCAATATTACTCATCTCATATATTTAATTGGAAATTGTTCAAATACAGATTTACACTTTCACAGTTTGGGATCTTATTGCTTTCCAGGTCATGATGAGGTTGAAAAAGGCTGCCCTCTACTGGCTAACCTTTTGACTACACATTATATAGGAGATTGGAGAACGGCAGCTGTGAAACATGGAAGTGTTGCTAGCGCTGTTATCTATAGGGTTATGTTACTAAATATAATAATCGCTGTCTGCGTCTGGACTCTACTACTCAGCTACTTTTTACAGCTTTACCTTAGCATTTACAGTGTTAGCAGATGCCCTTATTCAGATAAACTTAAAAACAGAGCATTTGAAAGGTCTTGCTCAAGATCCCAACAATAGCAGCTTGTCAGCTAGTTTCCTAAACTCCTGCTGTTTTGCATTTCTATATTAGAAACTATCGTAAAATGGGCTATTTGCTTTGGGTGGAATATCTCTAGCACCTGTTAACTACTCATTAGCATCCATTAACGGATCAACCTGTACTGCAACAGAAATACAGCAGAGCTGGTGGCTAATTAAGATACTGTAGGTAATTAGTAGTGAAGTAAATTTTGGGGAAAAGCAGCCTATTTTCCCAACCTCTCTGCTTGAAGACTCTGCCTGTCAAAGACATGTGAGTGTATAGGGAAAAAGTCAGAAATGAGATATCATTAGTATCTTTGTAGTTTCTCTTGGACAAAAGCAAGATGAAACTGAAAGAAAAATGAGACTTATCAGTAAGTCTACTGTCTCAGAGATTTTTCTCAGATGTGTCTCTCCTTGAGTTTTAGCGGAAATCTCGATAAAGGCTCACATATTGCTCAGATCTGCCAACATCTTGATTCTCATGCTTACCTGCTGCAGAAAAACTGGCTCTCAAAATGAACTCAAACTTTTCTCAGTCACACCAGCATGTATTTGATGTATTTAATATATATTTTATCGCTCTACACTCTAAGATTTTCATAGGGTGTTTGGGTGGTGCTGCAGTCTAACATGTTAGCCCATCACCACAGGGACCGGAGTCTGAGTCTAGGCAGTTCCCTTTTGGCTGGTTTGGGTGTCATATGCAGTCACAATTGGCTGTTCCTTAGGGATGTGAGGTCATTCAGGGGATCATCTCCTGGGTGACCCTTACCCAGTATTGTAATGGACTCACGTTCGGTCCAGGGCATGCTTGCGCTTGTCTGGGGATAGGCACTTGACTCCCCATAGGTTTAACCAAGAATAAGTTGTGTTAAACATGAAAAATACAAAACAAATATATTTTTATTTGGAATTGGAACAAATGTCCATTACCAAAATTATATCAAGAATTCCGCCGCCATAGTCCTAGTATCTGCTAAGAAATCTGCTCAAATCACTCCCATCCTTCATCACCTACATTGGCTTCCTGTTACTGAATGCATCCGATTCAAGATCCTCCTGCTGACCTTCAAAGCCTTGCGTGACCTTGCACCTTCTTATTTTTCAGCTCTGCTTCATCCTCATGTTCCTTGCCTTAAGCTAAGATCTTCTGATTCTGGTCTCCTGTGTGTTCCTACTGTAGGTTTAGACTTTCCACTATGGCCAGCAGATCTTTTAGTGTTACTACCCCTTCCTTTGAAACTCCTACTCCTTCTTCCCTGCATCTATTCACTATTTTACCTCTCTACCAATCTTCAAGTCTCAGTTAAAACCCACCTTTTGTCTGAATACTTTCACTCTCTCTAATATATTCTTTCTCTTTCTTCAATCGTCCCTCAATACATTTTTAAGATAAGAGTTGTAACCAAGGCAGCAGTGGTTAATTATGTGCTTTTCGAAGTTCTGTTCCAAATGATCTGTGTTCTGGATCAAGGAGAAACACTTGCATGGCAATGAAACTTTCTAGCTGTCGGTGCCTGCCTCTCTCTCTCTATATATAGTTCTGTTGTCTGAACCACGTATTATACACTGCACCATACTTACCAATGCTTTATGGGATACTGTAGTGTACTGGTGTTGTATAAATAGCCTGCAGATACTGCGGTGTTTCTCATGCAATGATTTATTATTCTGGCTGACCACCAAATATTGATTTTCTATTTCCCATTTCCCATAATGCTCCTTTCCACTGATCTACATTCTAATATTTGTGAACTTTACCATATCTTGGTCTTTTCACCCAGATCCCCTTCCCCTGCTTGGCTGCTACCCTTCCAAAAACACGCATTCCAGATCAAGCTTCTTCAAACTGGCATCCCATAAAGCTTCCAGATGCTGCTATGGCTCAAGTGTAGGTGGAGATCACATTAAATACTTGCCACTGTAGCCTAGTTTTCTTCTGTTTTACTTTCAGTTTTTTAATATTGAATACAAATTTCCTGTATTTTATGGTTTTATTCTAATCAAGAGACTGAAATAATTATATATGGTCATTGATAAACAATAGTATATCTAATCTAATGGAGGCCTAAGACTTTTTGCACAGTACTGTATGTACTGTGTAATTAAAGCAAGTGTATCTAAACCATGACAACCTAAACACTAGGACTGTCAAGCTATTAAAATATTTAATCACGCTAATCGCACCAAGTTCATCACATTAATCACGATATTCAAAATCATTCCTATCGTACACCGATCATCCTCATGCAATGCCATCTGCAGGAGTCTGAAGTTACTCCCACCTTAAACACAGAAGGAGACTAATTTTTTCTCAGGGGAGTATGTATATGGACAATGGACATTTGTTTTCCTATGGGAAAATCACTACCTGGTTCCTGTATATTCATAATCCAGCTTACTTTCAATGATGGCAGTGTAACATGGGGCACAGGACCTTCTGAATAGTCTTCCTGTCTACATGTTATCTGCTCAATGCTTGACCTCTGGAGAATGATAGAGTCGTCAATGTCAATATGAAATAAACAATCATTACCTCATAATTAATCATAGAATAAAACCAAAGTGGAGGGTGCAGGTAGATGTAAGAAGCCAACTGGGATGCAATCTACTTATATTTCCCCTAATTGCATTGTTAAAGCGGGTTAATGGTTCAAATGCGATGGATTCAGGGTAAATACCCCATATGTTCGAGCAGGAATTCAGGAATTTAGTATTTTTGGCTGCAGGGTTTTACTGTATAGGTAAATATATTCAGTGTTTTGTAGTTACATCTAGAGCCATTCTTTGACCCTACTCCTATTGTTATTGTTCCTCTATGAAATCTCCACATCTATGAAAAGTTTCATCCACCAGTTGTTGTTTTGAAAAGGAAATTGAATCTCTAGCTGCCTTCCAGTCATGTTGACTTAATCCTTCTGGCCTTAAATGGGTCATCTAACATACAAGCTAATAAAGCAGTGGATCAGCGCTTAAGATAGTGATGGGAATTTCCCCAAGGGGAAAAGCAAAAGGAAAATGTTGAAAATATCTTAAAAGACAGCACTGGACTGTAGTGATAGATGAAGTCTCAGAGAAGCCCTGGCGTGAGTCTGAAAGACAAACAGGACTGACTAAGCTGTGACTAATCTTTCACTAAGCACAGTGCTAGTGCACTGCAGCCAAGCTTTTCTCTAAATCAGAAATTTCCTGGGAAAAATGCTGAGAAATGAGTCTCTTTCTGGGAATGAATATGAATTATATTTATTTGTTGTTTCACACCAGACAGCTTTATCACATGGTGTTTTATTCAGATAAGTTTTTTTCAGAAAAAGTGTCATACAGTACTTGGGAAGCAGTTTTGAGAATGATAAAGACATTGTATATGATTCTTGACATTTGGCAGGTAACTGCATAGAGCAAAGAAATTCAATTAACAACATCTATTGAGAATTATAGCGTCCACGTTATGCATAGAGAAATGATCCTTGCTCACCTTGCTCAGCAAAACTTTTGCATAAGTCTCTATTTTCCACATCTATCCACCCCTCATATACAAAAACACTGTTTTGAAAATCCTGAATTTCCTGGAATGCTCACTTTCCGGTTAGGACTGGCTGGCAGCATAATGGTACACATTTTAATCTACACGTGTAAGCTACCATCTTATGAAAAAGTTAGTTTACCTAGTCAAATTACATGCTTTTTTATTTTCTAAGGTAGCTCAACCTGTGCAGGGAACAAAGTTAAATACAATACGTTTCTGCAGATTTTAATTAAAAGAGCAAACCATGTCATTTCACCCTGAGGTGTCCTAACTTTTGCATAAGACTGTACATTACTGAAAGTATCACTTACCTTGCTGTAAGATCCTTCCCAGACTCTTGCCATGGCTTGTGCAGTTCCAGCGCTGGTGTCGGAACTGGTGTTGGCATTCCCGTATGCCCAGTCGTGAACCTTTGGCCACTTCTTGGATGACCTCAGGCTGGGTTTGACATAGTTCAGCATGCGTGCCTTCTGCAGGTTTACTCCTCCTGCAGATGCTGTTGGGGTCCATTATGAGTGGGTTGCCCATCACTCTGTAGTTTTTGGGGTGGGCAATGAGGTTACAATTCACACCATATCCACAAACATACTTGACAATGTCTAATTATTAGATAGAAATAATATGAACTATGCTTGAAATCACTGACTTTACTAGGTTATACTGTCTAAAGATGGAACTGTATGGCTACACATGTGCTCTAAAAAAAACAATGTAATTAGCAGGAAAAAGCACAACAATGATCCAACATAAGTTCTATGATTGCAGCTTAAATGAGTTCTTAAAATACACTGCATGCTCTTTTCCAGGTGAGAGGTATGCATTAAAGGAATAAACATGTCATACTCTAAAAAAGAACATTTGATTATTTAAAACATCATATCATTATCTATCTGTGGAGGCGAAAAAGACAGGATGCCAATCCATTCCTGGATCTCTGCAGTGTTGGGCTAGCGAATTGCTGCTGCACCAGAGCCACCCCATGTTTTATAATTTGATATAGAGATAGTTAAAATGATAGACGGATAGATGACAGATAATGAATAGATGGACAAAAACTTTCCAAATGTCCCTCAAATAAAAGGTTCTTCTATATCAGTTGATGACTAAACGTCACTTAAATAGACATTTCGTTTTCTTGCTCCACATGGTTCTTTGCACCTCCAAATGGCTAATGGGTTTTTTACCCTCCACTGTGGGTACCTCTAAAGGGAACCCAATTAAAAAAATGACAAAGTATTTTACTTGGTTACTTATTTATTGAGGAAAGTGATAGAATACTGCATGGATATGAGTGGCAAAAGTATGTGACTTTTGCTTTCAGTATTTATATGACCCCATTGTGCAGCAATAGCTGCAATGAAACATTTCCAGTAACTGTTAATCAGTCCTGCACACCGGCTTGGAGGGAATTTAGCCCATTTCTCCATACAGAAGATCTTCAACTCTGGGCAATTGGTGGGTTTCTTCATGTGAACTGCTTCCACAACATGTCTATTGACTTGGCCATTCCAATTCCACGTTACCTTTATTCTTCTTTAACCATTCCTTAGTAGAACTTGTTTGCAAGCTTAGGGTCATTGTCTAGCTGCATGATCCACATTCTCTTGACATTTTGCTTTAGATTTGCAGGTATAATTCAGAATTCTTTGTTCCATCATCGGTAGGAAGCCATTCTGTCCAAGATGCATCAAAACAGGACCAAAGCATTATACTACCACCTACTTGTTTCACAGATGAAATAAGGTTGTTATGCTTTAAGGCAGCGTTTCCCCAGACATAATGCTTCTCTTTTAAACCAAAAAAAGTTCTCATCCATTTAGAAAAATGTTTTTGCTAATATACTGGTCCTTCTCATAAAATTAGCATATTGTGATAAAGTTAATTCTTTTCCGTAATGTAATGATAAAAATTTTACTTTCATATATTTTAGATTCATTGCACACCAACTGAAATATTTCAAGTCTTTTATTGTTTTAATACTGATGATTTTGGCATACAGCTCTCTCACATAATTACCATATTTTTATATTTTATATATATTTTAATTAGCATATTTCATCCGACCGATAAAAGAAAAGTGTTTTTAATACAAAAAAAGTCAACCTACAGATTATTATGTTCATTTATGCACTCAATACTTGGTCGGGAATCCTTTTGCAGAAATGACTGCTTCAATGCGGCGTGGCATGGAGGCAATCAGCCTGTGGCACTGCTGAGGTGTTATGGAGGCCCAGGATGCTTCGATAGCGGCCTTAAGCTCATCCAGAGAGTTGGGTCTTGCGTCTCTCTCTCAACTTTCTCTTCACAATATCCACACAGATTCTCTATCGGGTTCTGGTCAGGAGAGTTGGCAGGCCAATTGAGCACAGTAATACCATGGTCAGTAAACCATTTACCAGTGGTTTTGGCACTGTGAGCAGGTGCCAGGTCGTGCTGAAAAATGAACTCTTCATCTCCATAAAGCTCTTCAGCAGATGGAAGCATGAAGTGCTCCAAAATCTCCTGATAGCTAGATGCATTGACCCTGCCCTTGATAAAACACAGTGGACAAACATCAGCACCTGACATGGCACCCCAGACCATCACTGACTGTGGGTACTTGACACTGGACTTCAGACATTTTGGCATTTCCTTCTCCCCAGTCTTCCTCCAGACTCTGGCACCTTTCCGAATGACATGCAAAATTTGCTTGCATCCAAAAAAAGTACTTTGGACCACTGAGCAACAGTCCAGTGCTGCTTCTCTGTAGCAAAGGTCAGGCGCTTCTGCCGCCGTTTCTGGTTCAAAAGTGGCTTGACCTGGGGAATGCGGCACCTGTAGCCCATTTCCTGCACACGCCTGTGCACGGTGGCTCTGGAATCGGCCCTTCTCCACAATCCTCCTCAGGGTCCGGTCACCTCTTCTCATTGTGCAGCGTTTTCTGCCACACTTTTTCCTTCCCACAGACTTCCCACTGAGGTGCCTTGATACAGCACTCTGGGAACAGCCTATTCGTTCAGAAATTTTTTCTGTGTCTTACCCTCTTGCTTGAGGGTGTCAATGATGGCCTTCTGGACAGCAGTCAGGTCGGCAGTCTTACCCATGATTGCAGTTTTGAGTAATGAACCAGGCTGGGAGTTTTCAAAAGCCTCAGGAATCTTTTGCAGGTGTTTAGAGTTAATTCGTTGATTCAGATGATTAGGTTAATAGCTCGTTTAGAGAACCTTTTCATGATATGCTAATTTTGTGAGACAGGAATTTTGGGTTTTCATGAGCTGTATGCCAAAATCATCAGTATTAAAACAATAAAAGACTTTAAATATTTCAGTTGGTGTGCAATGAATCTAAAATATATGAAAGTTTAATTTTTATCATTACATTACAGAAAAGAATTAACTTTATCAAAATATACTAATTTTTTGAGAAGGACCAGTACTTCTGGCCTGCCACTGTGATCTTTAGCAAAATGGAGGTATGCAGGTGGGCAGGTTTTTTTTTTTTTTAGATTAATGGCTTTCTCCTTTCAAGAATACCATACACACCATTGTTGTTCAGTGTGCTCCTTGTGGTGGACTCATGAACATTAACATTAACCAATATGAGAGACCTTTAGTTGCTTAGGAGTTACTCATGCCAGCCATTGCACACCTTGCATTTGGAGTGATCTTTGTTGGTCAGCCACTACTGGGGATGATTCTCTTGTTTTTCTCCATTTGTACACAATCTTTCTGGCTGTGGATTGGAGTCCAAGAATGATGTCCACAGAGATCTAATTTTATGGTAACATGATATACATCTGTTATTTAAATACAACAGGGTGTCCACTCACGCCTGATTGCCATCACATTGATTGAAAACACCTGATTGATTTCACCTTCAAATTAACTGTTAATCATAGAGGCCACCCACATATATGTAATATTGGATTGTTTTCCCCAATAAATAAATTACCAAGTATAATATTTTTCTCTAATTTCTTTACTTTTTAATCAACTTTCAGGACTTGTGTTAAAATCTGATGCTTTAGGTCATAGTTGTGCAGACAATTCTAAGCGGTTCACAAACTTTCAAGCCTCATACATTAGACCATAGATTAAATAAATACATAGATGCAGATTTTGAAGAACCTTTAGAGATTTCTAGTCTAGTCTGGTCTATATTACTGCGACTTACCGCCACAGGTGAAAGATGTTGATCGGCCCGATCAGAGTGAACACCAGAAGAAAGTGCGCTTGCGTTAGGAGCATCATCCAAGAGACTCGTTCAAAATAGGTGAAAGCCACCTGCAACTATTTTATACAGGAGATCATGGATGCCAGTGACCTTTAAAAATCTCATGGTTTCAGCCAACCTTTGTAAAAAAAGAAAAAAAAAGAAAAAAAAAGTCTGGACGCTAGACGCACAACGGCCAAAATAGAACCGTCAGCCGGTTGAAGAGGCGCGATGGCGTGCTCGAAAAGCGCATAAATCACCGATACTTTTGTACTATAGAAGTGCTCTAGGAAACAGACGAGTGTCTTTGCTTTCCAAAGAGTTTGAGATCTGAAAAGTCCTTGCAGTGAGGAGCAATTACGCGCACAGAGAAGGATTTACGCACGGCAGAGAAACACAGGGCGAGTTCCACCTTGCTGCTGCCGCTCGACGTCTGGAGGCGTTTTTCAGACACATGTTTAATCATCGACTTCCAAACCCGCTGACGCCTCGTTTATGTTTTGGAAAAGAAAATCACAGCCGTGCAGTTGTGTCACTCAGAAAGCAATAGAGAGGATTCTCGCGTGTAGGTTTGCGCTCTGGTGTCAGGTCTGGTATGTTTTTCATAAAAATGCGATTTGCTGTGTATTGACCTTGGCAGGTCTTTCAGGCCCTCCAGCTATGTCAATGTTCTTGTGCTATCAAGTGGAGTTAATATGTGAAGACTCAATTCTCTGCGAGCCTAGGAAAAAGAATGTGAATTTCTGATGCCAACTCTGTGAAGTCCTGATACCAACCCTCCTCAAACTGAAGGGCAAAGAAGGAGAGGCTGGATCCTCCCTGCTTTATCTCGCCTTATCTCTGAGGGTCATTTCTGGAAACAGTTAAAGCAATTAGGAGTCTCTGGAAATAACATGATATCTAACCGTCTCGTGCAAGTTTGGGCACCAACGATCTTAGAACCTTGGCAGGAAACAAACTTGAATATCTTGGTTTTTTTTCACATGTTAACCTTGATTTTTCCTAGTAAGGGGTGTATGTCATATCAGTTGCCAGCTGTGCTCAAATGACCTTGTGTAATAAAGAAGTCCCCAATATACTCTGGTTAGGTATTTGTGTTACATAAGTCTGTAGACTCCAGAAGTTGTGTACGGGTTACCGGCACCCATTTAAAGAAACAAAAATCTGAAGTGATTCCTGGCATCCAGAGCTAGAAAGGGTTAGAAAGAGATCTAGGGGATTTGAAAGCATTACAGAGAGGACTAATGAGGTACAAACAGATTTAAGCATTAGAAAGAATAAAAATCAGTTTAGGATATCCAAAGCATTACAGATAGAGCTAAACAGAATCATCTAAAGGAGCTTTAAAAAAGATCTGAGGGGTGTTGGACAAATCTAAAGGGATCTGGAGATATTACTATTAATTTGTGAACTGCAGAAAGTAAATTACAGAGAAGGGATGTTTAAGAGAACAGGAAACCAACATTTCTTTGAGTTGTGGAGCCCTGGTACAGTCTCAGCCTTAGTTAGTTGCTTTTTCACATGATTTTCCCTGTCTCAAGTGGTGCCATTTCTTCCTTGTTGGTAGACACAATTTTGAAAGTATCGCCTTCTGCCATTTCCTCACACCCCACCCACAGAGTCATGTTTTCCTCTTTGAGACCTAACCAACAGACTGTAAGGCGAAAAAGTCCTACTCTACACCTGGGTCCAAAAACCACCACTGGTACCATGACAATACGAATTAAGGGTTCCTTTGTGCAGTCCGTTGTAAACTATGGTTTCCATAAAAGTTTTTGATCTGTCTACAGTGCTCGTCTCTTTTGGATGAAAGCTACAGCACAGGCCAGTGCACCAACTGGACAAGATGGCCTAAAACATAAACTGCTGCCTTGCATAGATAGCTTTATTTACACATTTTGAGTCAAAACGTTCAAGAAAAAGGAAGAAAGCAACAGTCCTGAGAATTAATAAAAACTAAAAACTAAAAGTGATTAGCCTTTGTAGAGCCACCTTTGGCTTTCATTACAGCCACCAACACCCTTAAGTTTGGGGAGCCCATTCTTCTGCCACCCATAATGACTAATTTATATCTGGGTAGAGATGACTGGCAAGGTCTGGCTGACCTTGGCTCTGAGGGAGTGTAGTGGTAGAGTAACTCAGTCATTAGAAGGCAAAGCCATGAAGGGCTTTACAGGTAAAAAGAAGCACCTTATATTGAGTATGGTATGAAATGGGTAACAAGCGAAGCTCTTGGAGAATGTGTTCACATTTTCTAGTATGTGTGGCACTCTTTTAGAAGATGCTTATATCTTGCCGTATTGCGATACAGGCAAGTTCCGTGTAAAGCTTGGGAGATTGATGTCACATGCACAGACAGACCAATCTCAGCCATAAAGTTCAAAAAGTTGCCACTGGTCTCTTTGTAGCTTCTCGTATCAATATCCTTCTGACTCAGTCATCCATTTTGGAAAGATGGCCCAGTTTAGGCAAGTTGTTGGTGGTGCCATACACTTCTTAATAATTGCTCTGAACGGAAACGCTCTTGTCTTTTTCTTAACTTGTGACTTTCCCTTTTAAAATCACTTTTCCAACCATGGTGAATTCTTTGTGTTAGCATGCATACTCAAGAACAGACTGTCTTATTCTGAAGTAATCAAATTACTTGATTGGTTGTTCCTGACCAAGTTTATAATGGTTACTCTAAAGGGGCTGATCACTTCTTCAAACCAAGTAGTTTACTAATTACATTTTAATAATTGATCAGATTAAAAAATATATTTTCACTTTAATCTTATCATGTAATTACAGCTGGATTTGTTTTCTTCAATGTCTCATGGCAAAAGGTTAGGATTTTGACAGGTAGGAGGAAACCCTGTGTGTTTACTGTGTGATGAGAATATATTGGCAATAAAGGGGTGGAAATAATGGAAGGACTTCAGGACAGCTTACCATCTGCAGTCACCACATGTGGCTAAAAAAGGCAAGCCAAAAGGTAAACTTAGGTCACTGTACTTGCACAAGACACGTACAGCTCACGTCAAAGGAAACCACGTTGCTCCAAGCTTGCATGTAAAAAAGCAGCCAGACATTGATGAGGCTGATAAACATGATTAGATTATATCTGCTAGCACAATATGAGCGATAATGAGGTTTGGGTTTGTATGTTATATTTTGGCAAGTACAGAATCTTACCTAATTGAATCAGCAGAAAGTAATCTAATTCTGCTGGGGGACTTTTAGCTCTGAGGTCAGATCTAAAAGTGTGAGTTTCATCTGCATGTTCCTGACTGTTTGCATGCAGCATACTTTAGTATCACACATCAGAGAAGAAAAGGCTTTGTTGCAGGCAGAATCCTGCCAGTAACAGTGAGGCCGTTGACAAAAAAAGGTGTCGTCGTGGATCATGTGATCGCAGCAGCTGAGGGTAAGTGGGACCATGGTGACATTATTTGTTAAACAGTGGCGTACATATTCCAGAGACAGTAAACAACCCTCATAATCATGAATGGACAATGCTTGGCTCTGGTCCCACTATGTTCTTTGAAAGCCTGGTCAATTACCTCTGTTCAGGCTTGCAAAGACTCTTTTCTACTTGTTTGACTCCATTATATCACAAATACGTGGGCTGGTTTCTTGGCAGCTCAGCTAAACTTTAGGTCGATGAACTGGAATGATCATTCACCTTCTTAGGCTTTGCACTGTAGATTTATTTACTCATTGAGTATGAAGAAAATTGGTCGAACACACAACCAATGGCAATGAATGGAAAGCAGTACAGATATCCCATTCTACATTGTGTAAGCAATAAATAAATATGATGGACATGCAGCAGTTCCCTAGCCCACCATCACTGAGACCCAAGTTTGAGTATTGGAGGTGCCTTCTAGCTGAACGAGGTGTCACAGTCCAGGGTGCAGTTCTGCCTGCACCCAGTGAATTCCAGACCACTCTGACAGGATTAAAATGGCAAACAAATGGTGAACAAAGTAACAGATTGTCACTTTGTTACTAAACAGCAATAAAAACAGCTGCATAAGTAAATGGCACAGTGGTACATTGGTTAGCGCCATTGCCTCATAGCTTCAGAAAACTGATTTAGAGTCCAGCCCTGGCTGTTGCGTGTTTGGAGTTAGCGTGGTCTCCATTTGTCTGAAAGGGTTTATCTCTAATTAAAAACACATGCATTCAACTGGCGTTCAATTGTTCAATTGGCGTTTCTAAAGTGTCCAAGTTTAAATGTGTGTATGCATGTCTCCTGCAATGGACTAGCACCCTCTTCAGGGGAAGTGACACAGTTGCACACTTATTATAAGCGAATTTGGGATAATTTTTCTATAAGGTCACTTACAAATACTGGTAGTAGTGGGTTGCCTTTTTATGTGTATTTCTCATATTTGGACTTGCTCCTTGATCCTGTCCTTCTCCACTATACCTGTCTAATAAAGTGAAACTGCTAGTTTGTCCTGTTGCATGTTCACATCCCACAACCCTATTCCATCCTCCCCTTCGCCATACAAATCAAAACTGCGCCACTGATGCTCCAGTTTCTTTAGCTAGTTCGTTAACAATGCCAGGTACTGAGTGGGTGAAATAGGGGAAAAAATACAACAGTTTTTTGTGTAGTTGGTTTTGTTCAATGTCTTTAGAGTTTAAAAAAAATCCAAGATACAGTATTTTTGTAATGGTTGCTCATGAAATGCAAAATACGTTCAAACAATAAAGTCATACAAGTGGTCTCACATTGTGGTAGATCACCTATTTCGGGCATTTTTTAGAGCCACATAACTTCTTTTAGACTTGTTTCCAGAGTTGTTTGCTTGGTCTCTTACAGAACCTGGCAAAAATATTCCCACCTTGTGTCCATGCTGTAACTGTGAACCTGAAATTGATTGATTGGTTTTAAAAAGTGAGTGAGTTTCTATTATTTTGAATGTTGTTTACCAATACAAATCAGATTAAAGATGTCTGACAATTAGGACTTTGATATATGAGATTTTCAAGGAACTACAGGACTATGTTGGAGCAGGGGTTAAGGTACAGTCTCTAGCCTCAGCACTACCAAGTTTCCACTGTTGGGCTCTTGAACAAGTCACTTTACTCACAGTTGTTTGGATTTTACACTGTAAAATACACCCATTGTAAGTGTAAGTTGGATATGAGCGACTGGGAAATGACTAACATAAACATAACATAAAGCAACGGAAAAAGCTAACACGGGTTAGCTCAAACGGGGGTCAACATCCAGACTTGTAATAGAACTAGAGAGGTCGTTTTAAGGAAATCCCTGCCATCTAGTGTCACATCCCGTTTATTACATTCTCCTAAAACTCATTTTATAATGCCCTCTCACTAAAAACCGAGGTGACATTAGACCTGTACACCAGACTGCTCTTACAGAGCAAGGACTAGTAAAGGGTCACTTCAAAGTAGCTCAGGTTGGATAATCCCTACTGATCCACGCTGTTACTAATAGAAAGAGCTCTAGTAGAGCTGCCTCGGTGGACTCAAAGGTCAGAACATTCACGGTTGTTCAATATATTGTATTTTGTATACATATGCACTAGTATTATATAATAAAATAACAGATGTAAATAGATTAGAAATTATATTCATAAAAATGAGAATGAAATAACTTTCTCTGTTAGTGTTTGTCAACCTTTAACATTGGTTTTCCTTGTCAAAGTCTGGATGGGATGCCAGTCCAATCTCAGGGCTGCATAGGGGTCACTGTTGCAGCGTATGATCCTTCAACCGGTCTCCACTCACTCAAACAGTAATATTTTACCCAATGTATACATTTTGGTTTATTTTTCTAGCTTTGAAAATAGCCTTTTATCTGAAACATCCAGTCATACTGTCTGTTGCAAATGATGCTGGTACTTATTGTTTGCAATTAAGGAGGACTTACCTTTCTGAGGACCTCAAACTACAGATCTCAAACTACCAATTCTAATTTCCATCTTCTTGTGCAGTTGTACATTAGGTCCTTCTACATCTTTTTCTATAATGGTTACATATCTCCAGTTTGATCTTCTCTTAAGACTGTAGTGTAGGTTTTGTATGAAATGATGAGTTTCATGGCAATCTGAAGCATAACAACAATACTGACATGCTTCTTAAATAAATAATATATGCTTGCTTTATTAAACAGAACAGGATTCAGCTAACACAGTCATGAACAAATGTCTTTATAACAATCTTACATTATTCCAATGTACACAGAGCAGCACTCCATCACATGATATCACACACATACGAACAAAGACAGTTTAATGTAGCTAGTAGAGGTAGCTGGCTTGAACCCAGGTAAAGAGTGATACTGGCTTTTTCCTCTGGGAGCGCTAGATGTGAAACCAGTCTTTACAGAAGCCCCAGGGAAGGACAAACTTCCCTTATAAATGCACTGTACAGACAAAAGTTTGTGGACAAACAATGGCAGAATGGGTTGTACCTATACCCCAGTTACTCTCAATATGACACATTTATAGGTTTCTAATTCCAACAAGTCAAACCAACTTTTTACCCTGCTGTCCTTAAAGTCCATAGAGAATTGGTTTGCCAACTTTGATTGAGAACTTGCACAAGCACTCGATCTCAACTCCATGACCCACCTTGCAGTGGAATGCCAAAAGTGCTCTTACAAGAACAATGGCTTATGTTGCAGCAAAGATGGTGGGGAAACTCCATACTAATACCCATGTTTTGGATGTAATTGTTTGGGTGTCCACAAACTTTTGTCTATATATTAAAATGTATTTTATATATTATAACCAAATGTCACGGTTTATGAGGAAAGAAGAATGTTTGTGCTATTATGATTGGGGATTTGATCCTGTGATTCAGACCTTCACAAAGAGAGGCTGTGAAAATGGTGGGGAGCTGAGCACAAAATGGCAGCTACGAGCAAAATGGCATCTGAAAATAAAATGGAAAAATGGAACAAACAAAATGGAACGTTTTATCAAACTCAGGCTGACATGGGTTCCCCCTAATCACCCAAACTTAAGCTTTCTTATTTTAACTTACCCATTTATTTATTCTTTAGTTTTCTTAATTTCTCTTCTAGTTTTCTTAATTTCTCTTTCAACCTACTTTTCAACTAAATATTTTCCTTTCTCTTGTTTCTCTTTTCACTTCATCAAACATCGATGTCTCGTTCTCAGAATAGCTTTAAGTTTACTCTCTTTCAAACCTCTCTGGCTACAGACCTGTATATTTTACTTTCTTTTCTGTTTTGTTTTTCCTTTTGTCTTTCTCACAAACAAACCCTTCATCGGCAGCACCTCATAAAGACTCTGCGCTGAAGCTGGCTCTTAACCAGTTTAAATAGCGTGTCAGTCAGGTGCAGCTCATCAAGACTAAGCGCAGCTTAGCAATGCTGAACGAGCTAACCCACGTGACTCTGCCCTGGGTTCTGGGCAATGTAGTTCACAGGGCTGCCTTCTTACACTGTGCAGAGTGCTTCTACCGCCCTCTGGTGGTCTCTGCGGACACCTCTGACATGATCCGAAAGTTTTTGGGAGGTTTAAGGAAACCCTTAGGTCAGGAATATGAGAGGTCAGGGGATCATAACCCATGCTTCAACAGCAAAGCATGCTGGTCCTGCAAAGTACTGTTGTCTGTAAATAAAAATAATAAATGAATTCTTGAAATTAGTAAAATAAAAATAATCCCAAACAAACAAAAACTATCTAAAACTAAGTAAAATGCACACTTGCGATCTTAACGTCAGACTATTCATAATAAAACATGTTCATTGATTGGATGAAGAAGTTTTCTCATATGAGTGCAGATTTTATTTAGGGATGTAGAGTAAAAACAGATTTATTCTATTTGAATGGATTGTTGATCGTGCATTCTGACAGTCTGACAGTCGCATTGGACTCATCTATTTTTGACAACAATTTCCAAGTCCACCTTACCCTGAGATCGAGACAAGACCGAGTCTAAATAAGGTCAAGACCATTTATGGACCGGACTCGAGTACTACAACACTATCTGTAACCACAGCGGATAAGCAACAGTTCCCCCTGGCCATCATAAAACAAGGTCAGACATGTCCCAAGGGAAAAAGGAACTAAGTTTACCTCATGGGCAGCAATCAGAAATAAAGTGGACAAGAAGCTTTGCACAGCTTGGTCTGTGTATAGCTGGGATTACCTGAGGAACTGAAGGCTTCATTTGCCTTCTTGCTTCTGGATGATAGAAAGCAGCACCACTTTAGGTGGTTGTGTGTATGAGAGACTGCAAATACATGAAACAAAGTGTATTTATGGTGTTTGGAGAGCATACTCATGAAGAACTAACACACAAACACGAGAGGACACAAAGTCTGAGTGACTAAACACGCCATAATTAGCAGTGGTTCCCAAAATATGCCCTCTACAGTTGAGTGTTTTTTAAACACACACACACACACACACACACACACACACACACACACACACACACACAAACACACACACACACACACACACAAGGTCTGGAAATTACTCAGTATGGGTCGTACCAGCACAGGGAAAACAATAATTTTGCCATGTTGAATTGTACTGAGAAAAAGAGTAATTTCATAACACAATGAATGCCTTGGGGCACTTGTTTTGAATTACCAGAAAATATAAGGTGGCTGCGAAAAAGATTCAGTGCACCCCAGTCGAATTATGTTTAGCTCATTCTATTACCGGAAAGAATAAAAGCATTTTTGCTTGGTTTTATTTGACAGTAGTTATTCAATAAAGTGCACTATGAGTGGAAAATATACAACAGAATGCATATTTCACTTTTTATAATTCGATAACATTGTTTTCGTCATGGCTTTTCTGCAGCACAAACATCATTGCGACTTCTCTTAGGGAGACTGCCAAGGCATGTGAAATGGCTGTTATGTCATGTGCCAGGCATGTTGTCAAACTGCGCAGTTACACTGTGGTCTGCTGCCGTCCAGTAAAGAGCAATGTGGAGGTGTCTAAAGAAAGTGTCTGAAAAGGTCTCAGCAATTCTGAAAATGTTCTATACTGGTGCTCCCTGATTTCAGTGTTGTGCCAGTTCACAGCTTTTCTGAACTAATTCAAGTTCAGTTCATACATGCTCAAAGTGAACAGTTCACGTTCAAAGTTCACAATTTTAATTCTGAACTAGTTCAAAGTTCAGTTCATTTGACTTTTTTCGTGAGATATTCAAATAAATATCTTTTTTCACACTACAAGCTAGAAATCACTATACGTTCTTTGAAACTGCTCATTGTAGACATTTGCTCATGACACTGCAATTGTGTACGCGGCGTTGCTATGGCTACCCTGCTCTGCTGCAATTCATCACGGGTAACGTCGTGAGGAAGCCAGTATGTTAACTAGTCTCAGCCGGACACTACGTTGACCACAATGCATTGCGCACACAATGTCAAACCATTTCTGTCTGGTGATACATGATTTAAGCGGCACCAGCGAGAATACAGGAGGGAGGAACTTTCTCTCGTTGCGTTTCAAAAGAGAAAACAGATGTCACTCAGTTTTCAATGGAAAACAAAATTCCAACGTATCATTTTACAGTGATGTCTGTCGTTCATGACACATAATGTGAACTAATTCACGTTCAAGTTCTTTATTAAAAAATGTGTTGCGTTCAGTTCAACGTTCACGAAAAAATGAGCGTGTTCAATGAACGCGTTCTTTTGAACTCGTTCACGCACAACACTGCCTGATTTACAACAGGGTTACGGTCCAAAAACCCATCGTAAGCTGAATGTATCGCAAACCGAGGAGCTTAATATATACTGTGCAGTCTACGCTCATTATCTCACTCCTTGTTATCTCACCAAACTCAACAAGTGCTTTTAGACAACTGTACTGTGTCCAATTTTTATTATTATTATTTTTAGTAGTAGTAGTAGTATTCATAATCTTTTCTAATAAAGGCAATGTCTTTGCAAACTAGAGAGTAATTGCAAGCAATAAAACACTGTTCATATAAATAAATCAGATATTACAAAGAGCATAAAAAGTATAGGGCAAAATGCAAAATCATCTTACAGGAGTGCATTTGTATCCAGACAAAGCTGTGTATTTATTATATACCGTCTGTTTAACTGTATGTGTACTCATATAATGAAAATATTCAAAAAGCCAAATAAATATTGTGTACATGTTGCCATGTTGGAAGAGCAGGGTGGCATTTGCCCTATAGAAACTCTTAAACAAAGACAAAACAACAAAAGTATTAATAAACCTGAAAGACTCCATACATGCTGCTACACAAGAGTACAGAAAGCATGGAGAAATATAGATGGTGTCCTAATTTTTTTTCAGGAAGGTCTTTTGCAGAAGCAACGGTGACACTGAGCCATTCAGGCTGGAGAGGAAACCAAGTTCTCAGTAGAAACTGTGTGGTTTGTCCAAACATATCATTAGAATTGTGTGCAATTGTGTGTACAAAACAAAGCTGGAGCAGGTTGGCTCAGAAGGGAAAAGACCTTACTGCTTTTTTTCACAGTGGTTAAGGAGTACTAATCAGAAGGTTGTGAGGTCAAATCCTACCTCCACCAAGCAGACACTGTTGGGACCTTGAGCCATGATGCTTAATCTTCAACTGCTTGTAAGTTACTTTAGATAAGAGTGTCTATTAACTGGAAAATAAACAAAACATGTAATTTGACAATGGCTGCCCAAATAGTTGTTTTGTTGGACAGCTGTGAATCAGTGACTAAGCTCTGGGGTAGTAATTGGAGGGTTGGGAGTTAAAATCATTGCTTTGCTCAGCCCTTGAGCAATTCACTTGGCACAGGAGGAAGTGCTTCCTGGATGGAACACCAGTCCGTTGCAGGGCCCGACAGGAGTCGCGGTTGCAGTGAGGTATTTTAATTCCTTAACCCACTATCTGAACTATGTGGCGAACGCTGATGGGCAAAATGGTGAAAGTAAACAGTGTTTCAAATTGCTTCGTACCTCCTCCTATACTCTCCACTTACAAATCAGAAAAAGTATGGACGGTACGGAAAATGCAAAAAAAATAAAATAAAATGTTGTGTTACATTGACTTTTATTGCAGAGTGTATGAACCCAAGATATTTCATATTTTGTCTTGTTAATTTAATTTGTTAATAAACATCCATTCTTGCATTTCAGGCCTGCCACACATTGCAAAAAAAAAAATGGGACAGGGACAGTTTAGGTTAAAAAATACTAAATTATGATGTTATTTCAAACAGTTAATGTCAACAGGTGATTGTAATCATGAATTGGGGGTCAAGGCTGAGTCTTTGAGGAGCAAATGTTTGAGAAAATTAATGAAATGTTTAAAAACAACGTTCCTCAAAAAAAAAGACTCCCTCTACAATATCTCTATCTTTAAACAATTCAAGGAATCTGGAGGAATTTCAGTGCATACAGGGCAAGGGTGCAAGCCTAAACCGAATACAGGTGAATACATTTACATTTACACCATTTAGCAGACGCCCTTATCCAGAGCAACTTACAATCCAAGGGTGGGTTAAGGGCCTTGGTCAAGGACCCAACAGTGGAAGCTTGGCAGAGGTGGGATTTGAACTGGACCTGGACCTTCTGGTCTATAGTCCAGTACCTTACCCTCTAGGCTACCACCTTCTTCAATATCTAATATAATCCAAGCACAAGGGATTACTTTGGTAAACCATTGTCAAGCACTTCAATATGTAATTACATTCATTAATGGCACTTAAAATTTTACTGTGCAAAACAGATGCCTCATGTTAACCATGTACAGAAGTGGACACCATGTGCTCTGGAGCAAAGACGAACAGGACCATCCAGACTGTTGTCCAAAACAGTCCAAAAGCTAGGGTCTGTCATGGTATGGGGTTGTGTCAGTGCCCTTGGCAAATGTCATTTACACTTCTGTGATGGCAGCATTAATGCAGAAAAGTACACTGAGATTGTGTTGCAGGAATGGATGTTTATTAACAAATTAAATGAAGTTGACCAGACAAAACATGAAATATCTAGGGTTCCTACTGTCTGCAATGAAATAAAAGTCAAAGTAAATGTAAGACACACTGCATTTATTTTTTATTTACATTACCACACATTAATTTCCCAACATTTTCTGATTTGGGGTTATACATTTTATTCAACACTTAACGCTTCAAGAGGTAATAGTAATTTATTAGATATTGTATCATTTAGCAATAAAAGAAGCACGCTGTGAGATGGTAGAGAACAGAAACGTGCATACTCATGGTAGTACATGATGAACGCAGCTGTGAGTGTGTGTATGAGTGTGTGAGTGTATGCGCCCTATGATGGATTGGCACCCTGTCTAGGGTTGCTCCTGCCTTGCATTCCTTCCTACCCCGTGTCGCCAGCTAGGCACCGACTTTCCTGTGATTTTGCCCAAGGATTAAGCGTATAAGAAAATGAATTAACCTACTGCATGTCCTTGGCTGTGGGAGGAAACCGGAGCACCCAGAGCAAACCCACATGGACACGGGGAGGCCTTGCAAACTCCACACGTGGAGTCTGAGGTCAGGATCGAACCAGGGATGCTGGAGCTGTGAGGCAACTTCACTAACCACTGCGCCACCTTCATAATGAAGCAGAACAAGTGGTGATCATGATCTTTGAGAAGGACATGTCACTGAGGATGGAGTACTGAAGATTTATGGCCTTAGTGGTGCTTCTGGAGGTGATTGAACTTCAAAACAGCAGCTTTTCGTGGCCATATCATGAATCAGACCAACATAAATCAGTGCAGCGTTATAATTAAGCATACAGGTGTCAGAGTATTGTGACAGATCTCCCAGAGAAGTTTTTTCAGGTGCAGCCTAGGTAATGCTGGCCAGCGTCCCAAGTGCTTTCTCTAAAATTACCACCAGCGTTAAACACCGGTTTTGGAGCACCAGACTGCTGCGGTTCGAGCGCGTGCGTGCGTGCGTGCATTGGGTTAGCGCGTGCTTCACGACGTCATCTAGGAGGTGGAGCCCGTCCGGGTGACACGTCATTGAGAAGCCGTACGTCTTCGCGTCTTTCGCTAAAGAGGCTTTGTGGTGAGAGCGCTATTCTCTCCTCCGAGCTCGTCTCGCGAACCGTGCGTTCAGCGGGTTTTAGACGGGACAGCCTATCGGTTGTGTTAGCGATGAGGATCGCGACGCTGATCTCTATGCTGAGGCCGATCGGCCCGGTGGTGGTTGGCATCTCGCTGGGCTTCACCCTCAGCCTGCTGAGCGTGACATGGGTGGACGAGAGCTGCGGCTCCGGTGCCGTGGGACCGACCGAGGAAGCGCCGGTGGCTCCGCCGGGAGGAGCGCGCAAACCGAGCTCCATAGCCAACGGGAACGCCGACGAGGACGATTTTCAACCCAGAATAGTGCCATACAACAAACCTGCCCAGGACGGACCTCCGAAAAAAGTTATCAGGTAGGCGTCAAGAAGGAACGGTGTCGCTCGTTCTTTCTGGAGTCGCGATAACTGAATCGGTTCTTCTGAACGACTCACGTCTGGTGAATTGATTCCCCGATATTGAATTTTAATTAAATGCATAAATGCATCAGATTTATTTATGCATGCTACGCAACACAAAACGCATTTGTAATACAAGTCTGAGCTGTTGATTTCAGGGTCTTGCTCAAGGCCCCAACAGTGGCGGCTTGGTGGGATTTGAACTCACAACCTTCTGATTAGTGTAGCAGAGCCTCATCCACAAAAAAGTTGGGGATCCGTGGTCAAAATGTTTTGTTGATATTTCACGTACAGCGTTACTCAAGTGCCCTCATCCAGCAGGTGAAGGTTTAGGGTCATGTTTCAAAGCCACCACTGTAGTCTATGGCATATCAAATCTGAATTCCTTATTTAATACAGTGAAGAATAGTTGGAGAGATATTAGGTTGAAAAATGTCAGAAACAGTGACATACAGGTTGGGCAGTTGTGACTCAGTGGTTGAACAAGTTTTGCTATTTAACTGCAATGAAAAATAAAGCCCTAGCTAATCTTGAGGCTCTGGACTACTCAAAACGTCATCACATTACATTTACAGCACTCGGTGGACGCCCTTCAGTCTACTGTGGATTAAGGGCCTTGCACAAGAGCCCAACATTGGCAGCTTTGACATGGCCAGAGACTAGAACCTGCTGGTCAATAGTTCTGTACCTTCACCACTGTAGTACTGTTCAAAAAGCAACTCTGCCAATTTGTCACTGTTCAACCCTTGAGAAAAACGTTACAAAGTTCACTTCAAGCATCTGATGGTTAAGGGCCTTGCTCAAGGGCCCAACAGGGGCAGCTTTGGCAGAGCCAGAGACTAGAACCTTCTGGTCAATAGTCAAGTACCTCAACCACTGTGCCAAAGCTGTAGTACTGGTCAAATACCAACTTTGCCAAGTTGCCTCTGTTAAACCTTTGAGGAAGACCTTACAAGGTACAATTCAGACTACTGAGGGTTAAGAGCCTTGCTCAAGGGCCCGACAGTGACATCTTTGGCAGAGCCAGAGACTAGAACCTTCTGCCTTGTAGTCCAGTACATTCAAATACCAACTCTGTCAAGATGCCACCTTTGGATCCAACAGTGGTAGCTTTGGCAAAGGTGGGACCTTCTGCTCAATAGTCCAGTACCTTAACCACTGTGCCACCACTACAGTACTGTTCAAATGGCAGCTTTGTAAAGTGGGCACTGTTGAACCCATGAGGAAGACCTTACAAAGTACAGTTCAATCTACTGAGGGTTAAGGGCCTTGATCAAGGGCCCACAGTGGCAGTTTTGGCAGAGATAGAGACTAGACCCTTCTGGTCAATAGTGAAGTATCTTAACCACTGTGGCACCACTGTAGAACTTTTCAAATGCCAACTTTGCCAAGCTGCCAACTCAAGAGTCCAGTACCTGAACTGCTGCGCCAACACTATTTCCAGATCTACTGTTCAAATGTCAGCTGTGCCATACTACCACAGTTGGACCCTTGAGGAAGACCTTACAAGTACAGTTCAGTCTACTGAGGGTTATGGCCCTTGCTCAAGGGCCCAACGGTGGCATCTTTGGCAAAATTGGGATTTAAACCTTCTGCTCAATCGTCCAGTACTGGAGCTGCCACAGCTGGACCTTTGAGCAAGACCTAAAGATCCAGCAGATCTCAAGACCTTCTGTAGTAGAACATCTGCTAAATGTTGTGAATATGAAATGGAGAAAGCAGAAGTCACTCTGGATGAGGGAATCTGCTAAAAATACCATAAATGCAACGATGAGAATGATTCCAAGTGATCACAGCAAGATGAGGCCCGTAGAATCCATGACCCTGTAAACCTGAAAAGGGGAAAACTGGCAAGCCCGAATGCCAGAAAATTCCTTTAATGTCTGTTTACCATGTTGTAGTACTTGTCTTGTAGGTTGTCAGTACACTGTGATTAACCGAAATTATAAATGCGTCGTTTGCTTGGCCATAAATAAAGGATGTTCAAGGATGTCGACGGTCAGCTTAAGAGCTACAGGAGTTAATTTGGGAGAATTGAAAACCGCCCAATATTCCTGGATCAAAAACGCGAGTCCTTAAAGGAGTCACTGAAATGACTTTTAGTGCCAGCCACTATTTTGGAGCGTCCACGCCCGTTCCACGCCTGCCACAGCCTAAAGGCCACATCTGCGCTCTCGTGTTCCTGGGCCCATTTTGCACATTAAAGGTTTTTAAAAGGCACTTGACTCTGCCATGTTGTGTTCCGCCGGCATCAACACTGCTATGATTAAAGACTTTTTTGATCTAATGCTTGTGATGTCTGCCTTTGCTCCTGTTATTAAAAGAAGCTCAGCGTACTGCTGTTAGCTTCAAGCTCGCTCTGCTTCCCAGTGCTCATATTTTGGGCAGTGGAAATGCTCCTCCGTTTAGGTCAGACGTTCCGTTATCCTTATCTACTGGTTTTAGCTGAGCTTGCTATGGTGGGTTATTGGTTTGGAAAATCAGGGCTTCCAGCAAGTGGTGCGAGTGTTGAAATCTAAAGTCAAGTCACGGCACCACTATCTTAAACTAGATCAGGAAAGACAACTACACCTGTCGATCCACTGCATTTCACAAGTAACATGACTCAGTTAGATGTGGGTGTAACATGTAGAAACAAGGCAAATTTTCCAGTGTATGCGCCATTCCACTTAATGGCCGCGTGACGTTCTGTGACCAGGCATTACCATGGACATAGTCTTTTTATGCTACCGTGATGTAAATATAATGGGTATTTTCACAAGATAAGCAAATATGTCAGAGATACCGATTGAGACATGAGTGTTTGAGGAAGACAAAAAAATGCACTGATAGACAGTACAGGTTCTCAACGTTTTCCGATTTTTTATTTTTTTTAGTATATATTAAATTCCTTCGTTTATTATACATTAAAGTTATGTTGGATTTTTCGGAACATATCTCCATTGTGAAACCGGGAGCACCTGTATTATGAACAATACAGAAGATCAGCCAGATGAAACAGAGACCCAACGAGTGATTGTGAACCAGTTTATATAGTTATAGGTGAGAGAGAATATACAGGTAGTGGGGGGACAAAAAAGGACAGGCACACACTTTTGAACAGCATTTACAGCTACAGGTACAAATAATTAGTGGAAAGTCATGTGCACAATCATAAGGCACACACACTCTCTCACCAAGAATAAAAACAAACAAGGTCTATGGAAACAAGCTCAAAATGGGAGACCTACTGCAGTGTGGGACAGTGACAGCTTGATAAGTTAATTAAAAAAATACTGGAGGTTTGCTTTTTAACTTTAGAGGTTGATCAAAACCAACTTGCGTGAATATTGGCGAGAGACAGGATCAAGCCCAAATAAGAAAATGCATTTAAGAAATGAGCCCCAAAAACCTGCAAGCTTCCACTACCAATATTTGTAAGCGACATTAAAGAAAAACAGGCCCAAAGATGATTAGAGTAAGTACACCTGGCAACCATGACATGAATGACTGATTTCTACACTTAAACTCCTGCCTCCTGCTCGTGGATCCGCAGCTTTGATTGGCTGTTTATGGCCACAACGTCCAGAGATAAAAGACAGATTTTTATTTCCTATTGTAATGAATTATAGTTGTAAAGACCATGGTTGTTAAAGTGAACGGACATTGATGGGATGCTCATTAAATGGCGCATAGCTGTATTTGTAATAAACTAAGATGAGCTAAGCAGTGGCGATTACTGGTACTAGGTACTATAATGTAAGCCAGAAGGTTGAGGGTGTGAACTGCTGGGCTGTTGAGAAAGCCCTTAAACCACAATTGCTTGGATTTGACTTTGCAAGCCTGTATCAGCTTTAAGTCTCTCAGGATAAGGGTGTCTACTAGATGACCACGTGTTGATGTCATTTTCAATTCTGCGCCAACTTTGGCATGCTTAAACCGAGTTCTTTTTTCCCCCCATTTAGAGCCAAGTATGCCAGCACGGAGCTTGGTATCCACGAGCGTCTCTTCGTGGCTGTCATGACCTCCAAGACCAACTTGAACACATTAGCTGTGGCAGTCAACAAGACCTTGAACCACCACCTTGATGGCCGACTTATCTTTTTCACCAGTTCTCACAATCGCAAAGTCCCGCATGGGATGTTCGTGGTGGCCCGGGGCGACGACCGACCGGTGCCGAATATGTTCCAGATGGTGCAGTACCTCATGGAGCACCATGGGACAGAGTACGACTTTTTCTACCTTCTCCAGGATGACACTTACGTTCAGCCCGACAGGCTAAAGACATTGGTGAGCCACTTGAGCATGGATGTCCAGTTGTACATGGGCCACCCAGGGGAGTTCATTGGAGGTGAAGCCCAGGGAAGGTACTGTCATGGTGGATCGGGTTTCCTCCTTTCCAGGGTACTATTGTTGAAGCTCTGGCCCTTCCTGGAACAGTGCAAAGCGGATATCGTTAGCGTCAGGCCTGACGAGTGGTTGGGGCGATGCATCATTGATTACGTTGGCACTGGCTGTGTGGAGGAGCATGAGGTAGGCCAATCAAATAACAAGAAATCTGTAGAAGATATTATGGCCAGTATATGATTCATTTCAGATTATATTTCCTTCCAACCGTCGAGCAGTAAACTTTTCAGGCATGTTTTTGCTTCAGGAAAGCTTTCTTAAGAAAAAAAACTTAAGACAAACACGAAGAAGTTCTAAAAAAAAAAAAAATAATGAATGGTGGAAAGCAAAAGAGGACAATAGGCAAGAGTAGCTGAGGTGGCGTCTTCTGGTCAACGAGAGATGCCGAAGCAATTAAAAAAAAAAACCTTACCTTGTCAAGATTAACCTACCTTATAGCTTATTGTGAAGCTACTGTAAGGTTAGGGAAACATTTAAGAGCATAATGTTTTCAAGAATACCTGTTCTACACATTGATCTGAACAAGAGTGTTAAGAAAAAATTCAGATAATTCTGAAGCAATTATTTGAAGAATAAATCAAATTTAATCAGATTTTCTTGAATCAACATCATAATACTGCCCAGCCCACATGATCATTAATATGACTGTGGCACTTCTATGCAGCCTCAAGCATTAGTGACGTTCA
Source organism: Ancistrus triradiatus (assembly GCA_025084515.1). Classification (NCBI taxonomy): domain Eukaryota; kingdom Metazoa; phylum Chordata; class Actinopteri; order Siluriformes; family Loricariidae; genus Ancistrus; species Ancistrus triradiatus. The sequence goes on along the minus strand of JAJAGP010000458.1, from coordinate 77,532 downwards.
TGCACTGACGTTGGACGATAATACTGGGTCAGTCTTCCTCTTCGTCCCAAATTTGTTGGATGGGGTTGAAGCCAGGGTTTGGTATAAACAAGTCCATTACCGCCAAAGTTCTTACGGGGCTTGATTTGTGCATGTGGGTGTTGTCATGTTGAAACCTCACTGTCATTGTCCAACCATTGCTGAAACAGGAATCCCACAATTCTCTGGAGCATGGGTGTGCAACTAACCAGCAAATTATCGGATTTAGCAAGTGTCTTTGGTCAAGGAAACTGTGTGGAATTCTGGCCGCCTGCTCTAGAATGGCATGGTCATTGTTTTCTTCAACTAAAAATTCTTGCACAAGACATATAAAAAAAAGTAGAACAGCACCACTTCTCTTCCAATAACTTGGTAGCCAACAGTAGTGAGCTCCTGGCATTGGTCAAGCATAGATTTGTGGATCAGATTCCCAGATAAGTGATCAGGTTTTGCGAATTACATCTAGTCAATTAGCAGACGATCTTGTACTTACAGCTGTCCAAGCAATTCTGGGTTAAGGGCCTTGCTCAGTTCTATGTCTAGAAGCAATAATGTTCTATTGCTTCCAGAATAGGACCTATCATACTGCCAATATATGACGATGAGGATTGTATGATTGAGAATAAGCACCTATTATGAAAGTGTGTGGCTGAAATTTTTGATGGAATTTTTCCGAAGATCTATGACCATTTGGTACTGGTAAACAACTAAATCTGCGGATCAAAAAAAGATTTAAATTAACAGGTTAGTACCACAGGCGAGAACCACGACGATACGCACTTTACTCCATAAGGTCTGTCGTGGCGTTAATACTTTGGTATATTGATTATGTCTTTGCGTTGCACAAATACGAGCCGTATGTGCAGTAGAAGAGAGATTTGTAACTTGCCTTCCCAGCTCCAAAAACAGACCCGTGTAGATAAAGCAAACTGTTCATGTTGCTGGTTTCCCCTGAGAGGGCCATGTTTATGCTGGACACAAGTGACTGCATTTTTCAAGCTCCGCTCTTGGCTGGCAGCAGGAAACCACATTACCCAGGAGTCTTTGCCTCCTATAAGAGTGTGCCCTGTTTCCCATTGAGATACAGTGTCCAAATTATATAAGCACTAACCGGATTTTTGGATAAAGTCCCAATAAAATGCACTTGCAGAACATTGTGTGATGGAGTTGCGTTAGCTGAGGGTTATAACAGTCTGCTGACAAGATTTGAATTGGAAGCTACACTTCAACCAACAAAAAGTACACATTTTTCACTTTTCCTCAGTTGACAAGGTGTTTCTTTTGTTTGAAACTACAATACCAATGCTTCTAACCAGCAATGCTAGCTTAGAGGCTCTAGTTTAGCAAAGTATAGTATAGTAGTTTTACACTACAACAAGCCATTTTATAAACTAGTTTTGCCCTGAAACTACAAATCGAATGTTGCTAACAACAGACATACCTTATAACCTCAAGTCTTGCATCATGGAAACAGGTTTTACACAAGAGCTATTAGTGTTGGTGATGAGTAACAAAAACCTAAGGGCTCCAGTTCAGACTCAAGTAAACCAGCTTTGCACTGGAACTACAAGGATAATGCTGTTTATAAGTTACACAAGCTTATAGTCTCACTTGAACCTCATACAAGCTAGTTTTGTATTGGTACTACTATGCTAATGTTGCTAAAAACTAACAGATGCTTATAAGCTGCAGATTAGTAAACCTGCTAAGAATCCACGAGGCTACTATTGAAAAGTCCTGAAAGCTTATAGCCTCCACTATAAACTAGTTTTGTTCTGAAACTACAAGGCAAATGTTGCTAATAAATAACGAGCTTATAATCTCTTATCTTAAAAGTCTTACATCACGAGAACAGGATTTACACCAGAGCTACTAGGCTAGTGTTGGTAACAAGTAACAAAAGCCTAAGGGCTCCAGTTTAGACTCGTGTAAACTAGCTTTGCACTGGAACTATAAAGCTAAAGGTGTTAATAACATACAGAACTTTATACATTTGAGCCTCAAACAAACTAGTTTTGCATTGGTACAACAAGGCTAATAGTGTTAATAAGTAACAGGAGCTTATCGTTTCAATTGAACCTCATATAAGTTAGTTTTGCGCTAGTACTAAAAGGCTAATGCTGCTAAAAACTAACAGAAGTGTATAAGCTGTAGATTAGCATTACACAAACTTGCTAGGAAGCCATGCTAAGAAGCCATACAGCGTATAGCCTCCACTTTAAACTAGTTTTGCCCTGAAACTACAAGGCAAATGTTGCTAACTTCAAGTCTTACATCATGGAAACATGTTTTACACCAGAGCTACTAGGCTAGTGTTGGTAATGAGTAACAAAAACCCAAAGGCACCTCCAGTTTAGACTTGTGTAAATTAGCTTTGCACTGGAACTACAAGGGTAACGGTGTTGATAAGTAACAGAAGCTTATAATCACATTTGAACCCCATACAAGTTAGTTTTGCACTGGTACTACAAGGCTAATGTTGCTAATACTAAGGGCTGCAGTTTGGACTCATGTAAACGAACTTTGCACTACAACTACAAAGTTAATGCTGTTAAAAACACAAGTAACAGGAGCTTATAGTCACACTTGAGACTGGTACTACAAGGCTTATGTTGCTAAAATGTAACAGAAGCTTTTAAGCTACAGTCTAGCAGAATGTAACCTTGCTAGGAAGCCATGAGCCTACTGTTGCAAACAAGTGATTAAAGCTAGTAGCCTTTGTTATAAACTAGATTGTAATGGAACTACAAGGCTAATAATCTGTAGTTTAGTATCATGTATCATCTTCTTCCAATACCTGAACTACTATATACTCCACAACAAACCCACACACACAAAGTACTGACGCTCTGGATCAGACTGGCCCCGATACTGACCTGTGGTTGGACTTAAGTTGATACACACTATTTCAAAATGTGATGAACTTCGATCTTTCTGCTTTTACTGAACGAACAGAAAGCTCATACTTGTAATAATGATCAATTAACACATTACAGGCAAACTTCTTTATCATTGTAATTAAGCAAGTGTGAAATCTGCCCCAGTTTTTACTCTATGCTGCAGTGTGTCAGAATAAAAGCCCCACGCAGAAAGTTACTGAAGTTACTGCATCAGCTTTGCGAGCCAAAATAATATTTCATTCTTTTGCATCATTATCGTTTATGTAGTCTGAAATGTATAGTTTTATTTCTTTAGAATGTGAAATTTAAATGTCAGCTAACGAGAGAAGTTTAATAATTAAGTATTTTTATTCATCTGTCTTATGAGTTTTATGTTTTCATTTTTAGTACTCTTTTGCTTTAGTTACAGCCTTGTGACACAGTGATATCGGATTAGTAGGTTTCGGAAGAGGAAAACAAACATCAATTTGAGGTACATCTATAAAGTGGGAAGTATGGCACTATTGCGGTTTCTGGCTCTGATTTTGCCCGGGCTGATTTAAAGAAATAGAACCACAACCACGCTTAACAGTTGGTAAGGACGATTAAATAAACGATAGCAGTTATCTCACACCTTCTCCAAACCACTTTAAGAACTTTTGAACTTGGTTTGGATGTTAAGCTTCCCTGTCCAAAAAATAGTAATCTATACTGATAGTAAAGCCCTTTTCAGAGGAAACTGAATTTTGAGTTATTTCCTCTTTCACAGGTGCAACGCTGGGATTTGTATTTATGTCTAGATCTGTTATGTCGGTGTTTTTAATCCCTGCTCTCCTGAGAAAATTGCTTACTGAATTCACCTTAGCAGTGCTCCCAGTTGTCCCATTCTGATTCACATACAGTACCAGTCAAAAGTTTGGACACGCCTTCTCACCCAGTGTTTTTCCTTATTGTTTAATGCTTTCTACATTGTAGATTAATATTGAAACCATCAAAACTATGAGGGAACACAGATGGAATCAGGTAGTAAACAAGTGTTAAACAAACCAGAATAAGTTTTCTACTTTAGATTCTGTTTCAGCCATACCTCTGCACCATGAAGCTGAAGGTTGCCAACACATTAAGAAGGCACGAAAATCCTCATAGTTAACTCTTGAGTTAAATGAAACCCTTTTGTGATGACCTTGTAAAGCTGACTGAGAGAATGCAGAGAGTGTGCAAAGCTGTCATCAGAGCAAAAGGTGGCTACTTTGAAAAATCTGAAGTATAAAACATATTGTAGTTTAACACTTTATTTACTACATAATTCCATACGTGTTCCTTCGTAGTTTTGATATCTTCAATATTCATATAAAAATGTAGAAAATAAAAAATAAAGAAAAAACACTGAATGGCTGGTACTGTATCCATTATTTTACATAAAGATGAAGCCTCACCTTGGGGATAAAAAAGGTTTTTGACCAGTGACACTTGCCGTAGATTTTGTAGAACACAAATTCAAGTCAGTTATAGACATTCCTGGCTCTACAAATGGAAGCTTTAAAAAATGTAATTGCATTGGACACAGGGTGTTGTCATGTACACTGCCTTGCCAAAAAAAGGTCACCACCTGGATTTAACTAAGCAAATTGTTAAATTGTTAACAAAAAGAGCCTCCCATTGGATAATTACCGCATTGGTGATGCAGTGAGTAGCTTCTCATTTCTTAAACAACCATGTCGAAAGACGCATCCTGTGGTCGTGGAAAAGATGTTCATCTGTTTCAGAGGGGTCAGATTGTGAAAGAGTGGCTCAGGGAGCATGAGACATCATTTTCACACATGGATTGGCCACCACAGAGTCCAGACCTGAACCCCATTGAGAATCTTTGGGATGTGCTGGAGGAGACTTTGTGCAGTGGTCCAAATCTCCCAGATCTTGGGGAAAAATGAATGCAACTCTGGACAGAAATAAATGTTGTGACATTGCAGACTGTTGTGGAAATGATGCCACAGCGAATGCGTGGTGTAATCAAAGCTAAAGGCAGTCACGAAATGTTAGTACGTGACCTTTTTGGCCAGGCAGTGCAAGTCAAAGAAAGTTGCCTTATCCGGACAGGATTAACAGGATATTTTCTCCTTAAAGTAGCTACTCAGCAATTTTGTTTCCATCCAGATCTTTCATGTATGTATTTTTCTCCCTTCTCCACTGAGAAAATTACATGTGGAATTGCCTACTATTTTTCACCAACTCAGCAGTGCTCTGATCATTAGTCTTGTCCAGATGATGACTTACTTTGGAGGAAGGAAAAAGCCTTTCTAGATCATTTTAGATCAGATGTAATCGTGCTGGTTACCCTCAGGAAAAGTGGGTGTGGCTTTTACTCTGTTTACATGCGAGAGCCATGAAGAAGGATGGTGGATTAGAGGGATGTTTCACGTTGAAACACTCCTCATTAAGAACTGAAGATGAGGAACTTGATTAAAAGGGGAAGAACGTCTGTGGTGTGGTGTTTGGTTTTTACAAAATGTGAGTGACAATGAGCAAGCAAAGAAGGTAAACGCACCACCTGACCAACTTTAAAAGTATTAAAAGTGCCACCAGAGCTGGCGGTAACAATTATACTTATTGGCAAAAAAATAACGCACCAAGAATGAGTTGTTGCAATCAAATGTAACTTTATGTGTCTGAATGTAATGATGATATATGTAAGTGATTACAATATTAGAGCGAAAGGATAATTTTTGGGGAAAACTGTACAATTGAAAGGAGGCTCTATTTACCCTGTTAGGCCGCCTCAAACTTGGATACAAGATATACGGTTGCCCACCATGAGAACCAACATGTGACTGCAGGATGTCCTGCGCGCATCGCTGAGTTGTTAGTGTCCCTTGTATCACTACTAGGGATGATGTCGTATGCAATGGCTCTCCAGGTCATCACACCAGCAGTTGGGGCAGTGTGTCGCTCCACAGCAATGGAAGGATTGAAGCGTTCACCATTAGAGACCTCCATACTCGAACATGACCATCATCAGATCCCAAACAGAACCCGGATTACTCGCTAATGATGATATTGTTCCAGTCCGTAGCAGTCCAGGTTTCTCGTTCAAGACATCAATGCAAAACGAAGGCAGAGACCAGACATTTCTGTCTGGATGCGTTGTTTTTGTCAGTGAGTGAAGTTTTAATCATCTTTAATTGAAGCAGTGTTTCAAAAGCCAACACGTCTAGTGGCGAAACAGAATCAGGTGTTAGAAGTAAATCCAAAGAGTTGCCGCACAATCTGAAAAGATTGGCTGAATAACAAGAAATCTAACAGATGAATGGCATTACATCTTATATTTGTGCAAACATGGCCCTGATTCACATGGTTGAAAGGGGACTAATTAAAACACTTGATCCGAGGTATGTATTGCCATGCAGCTGGCACTCTAATGAAGCTCTCGGTGCAAAAACCCCAAATGAGTGACATTGATGAAGGTAACAGAACTGTGCACCATGTTTGCTTTTAAGTTAATGATTAATCAACATTTAATTTTGGAGTTAAACATGCTTCAGACTGTACACGACCACTCACTGCATTCCCAGCCCTTATCACTCCCAAGGCCACAAACTGCAGTTCCAAATCGAGCGACGGAAGAGTATTATAATGCGTAGCTTACATTAAACATGTCTAAAACACTTAAATTAAACTACAGTTGGCAAAATCATTAACATAAAGCTTGTTTTATAATAAAGTACTGAATATCATGTAATTTATTGAGAAATGTAGTGAAAGCAGAAAAACAAAAGGATTATTGCGCCACCACGGCTTTTTCTCACTACATTTCCCAGCGCTCATCACTCCCACCATGTCACCACCCCATGTCACACACTAACAACTTCACTAGAATGTGGGAGAGTATTGTTCTGCGTACGTGTATTTGTGTGTTATCGGATTCCTATCAAAATGTCGGGCCATCTTAAAATTATGATCCCTTCCCATAATATTACATGTAAAGCATGGCAAGCCATTCAAACAGGCCGAACTTTGTTTTTGCTGACTATGTTGCAGTGGCCGTACTGTTGATGATTACCAGTGCCAAAAAGTGGTTTTGATTTTGGCACTTGACAGCACAGAGGCTGCAGGACTGCCAAACTGGATGCCAAGGCTCTGGTGTGAGCTAGCCAGCAGTGAAAGGACTTCCTGCCCTCTGTAGGAAAGCCCACTGAGAGTTGTTAAGTTAATTAGGGTAATTAGGATTACTGCTATCTGTAGCGGTTGTACTGACGCCTGCGGTTCGCGCTGCTCGCCGGGATGTGTTCGTTTGCGTTTCAAGAACCTGTAATTTAACATATGGTACAGATCTGTGCAGCACCATGCTTCATTATGGCCACTTAGACAAGACGGGAACTGTTGTGTATATCCGGCTGTGAATTATATTTGGACTTTGTTTATGATCGCAGGGGCTTCGTTACAATTACTTTCAAATGAAGAATAACGTGGAGCCCACTGGAGAAGAGAGGCAGGATTTCCAGGATGCTCTGTCAGTTCACCCGGTGAGCAGCTCGGAGCAGATGTTTCGTCTGCACAGGCACTTCACGGAGAAGGAGCTGCAGAAAACCTACGAGGAGATCGAGAAACTGCAGGTGAGCGTGTCCCCTCTGGTCTTTTTGTTTTACAGGTTCCTGGGTCCCAGAGGGAAGAGCCAGCTGCTGAACCCGGAATGGGGGCATCATCCCCCATTGATGCACCAGTGACCTCTGTCCCCCGATCCCTGTCTGAGGCATGCTTATTTCTGTGTTCTCCAGAGGTGTGACTTGGAGTCAAGTGTGTCTCAAGTTCTGAATTTGATGCCTTGTGGCTTGACTTTGACTTTACCTTCAGCGACTTGGACTTGGGCTTTAAGACAAACCTTTTGTATTGCTTGTATGGTGCTGTATCACTGTAACGCTAGGGAGCTGAGCCGCTCAGCTTTATTAATCCATGACGTAGCAACAAGGGAAATTCCGCAGCCACTTGCAGGAAACTTTGTGGGGGGGCAGTGTTGAAGTTTTCAACTATAGTCCTTTTCGACTATCAAGAATATACTGTAGTGAATAAAAAAGAGCTGCAGCGTGGCGTGATCATCGATGGAGATGGTACAACATGCAACTTTGTTCGACATTTGAGGACACGCAAAGGACGGGACATGGTAATTTGCTAGCTAGCTAACTTGGTGAGCTAATGATGAACGATAGTTAATGTGAACAAAGCTCTTTTCAACATACCATTTGTAATGTTGATTTCTGCTAGCTACTCTTGTCGAACAATTGTCTTAGTAGCTATGACAAACTCTGGCTATGAATACTTACTTTGTTAGCCTGTTTAGTTTGGCTGATAGAACACTAAGACAACCCTACGATGTTTGGTGACCTGAAGTTTAAGACTTTGGACTTGAGACTTGCCTGTCTTGACTTGGGACTTGAGTGTCGACTCTTCTTACTTGCAACTCGAGGTACTTCGCACCTCTGGTGTTCTTCAGAATAGGTGACCAGGTCCAGCGAAAATAAATAATGAATCCAAACAAGTCCAGACTTATTGAGTGCGTTCACATGCGCTTAATAATCCGATCATAGTCAGATTTCTGCAGTTATCTGATTATTCAAGTGGTCATGTATACGACATACTCCGATCTAGAAATCAGATTAAGAAATCTGATAAAGAGAGCTGGATGTTACACCAGTTATCGGATTACTCATAGCATGTATACCAGTTACCCGTTTTCAGTCTGCGCATGTGCGCGAGTGTTCCCCTATGGTTGCCAGGTCCACATATTTTTAAAGGCTTGGATTTATTTGGCCTCTTGTTCCACTGACTTCAGAGTTGTTTACTTGCTGGATCTGGCAACCCAGGAATTAAATGTGCCATGGAATTAAAGGCAGCGAAACGGCTATCGAACGCTTTGTGGAGACTGAAACGCAGTAAATACTCAAGAAATTTTGATTATTTAATATTAAAGTTTGAAGTTTGTGACATCTTTCTGTGAGATTATTGGCTGGTTGCAAAGTAGAAATCCAGTGTACTCCCTCATGTAAACCTGGAGCTTCCCCATTTACCTGATTACTCAAGTGCATGCATACTCATTTATCAGATTTTCTGCAGTTATCGGATTATTAATTGCATTTAAATGCACTCACTGCCAACCCTAGAACTTCTTATGAACATCATGTAACCAAAGTTTTTTTTGTTTTCCCTTTTGTTTTATCCTAAGTGTTTAGGAACTAGTCAACCATGATTTCCTGTTTGTGACATAGAACTCAGATTCCCTTAGTTCTTCATCAGCATGGTGAAGACTGAAGAATAGTTTGTCTTCATAAAGCAGGCAGTGGCTTAAAATAGCTGCGCGTCTGCTGTAATGAACCTGCCTGCAGAAGGGTGCTAGTGTACTTTACCCCCCAGTAGTTAGGGAAACAAATGTTATCCAAGGATCATAGTTGAATATTTCCAGAAGTATTTTGGGGCCACCAAGTCTCCGGATCTGCAATTAGCTGCCCCTTCTATGCCAACAAACAATTTGGAAGGCGTGCCAGGAGAACGGCTTTCATCTAAATGCAAACATAAGTGTGTAAAGTTTGCCAGGCACTGCTGAAACTTCAGTAAAAATGAGGATCCTGGAAGACCTGGAGCAATTTAATTTTGAGGAGTGTCTTATATTCCTCGTTCTGTATTCTACAGTTTTAATACTGGTATATGCCATTTAACCATTTAAATGGACATTGACCAGACACCAAAGTCACACAATAGTTTAGATACTTTGCACAGTGTTTTATTTTAAACAATAATATTAATTAAAACACAATACAAAAGCATTTAGTACTGTACTGTACAGTAGGCGTGGGTATTGGAAAGCACTTCACAATATGATACGCATCACGATACATGGGGTCACGTTTATATATGAGCAGAGATTGTAGTTTATACCCCATTTAAAACATGTTTTTTTCGTTCTTCTTCTTTTGAGCTGAAAATTGATGACTTATTTATTTTTTGTTTTGGTTTTTGCACAGCCCTACTGTACATTGCAGTCATTCTTATCTTTGTATCTTAACATTTGAAACACTTACCGAAAACGATAGGAACGTTGCCATGTTTTCTGCCTTCAAGACTGCAATTCTCTTCTCTGTCAGCAGGCGTTGCAAGGGTTCACTCGTACTAGTTTTCTGTCATTCAGATGTGAATTAGATATATATAAGACAGATTATTTCCTATTATAATTCTTAAAGACGTTAAAGTGAACGTACGTTGATCGGCTGGACGTGAGATGGCACGTACCTTCAATAATAATCCCATTTACGCTTTTTTCATGCGTCTTCTGCCCGGAGCATCATACTGTCAATATTATGCTGGAAAACCTTGGGTCCTGGCATTCATGTGGATGTTACATTGACACACCACCTACCAAAACACCCCTTCATGGCAACGATATTCCCAACTGGCAGTGGCCTCTTTCTGGAGGATCATGCACCACACTGCAAAAATTATTTAGGAATGGTTTGAGGAACATGGCAAAGAGATCAAAAGAGATCATGGAGTTGACTAGGCCTCAACTGTCCAGAACGCAATCTGATCAAGCATCTGTGGGCTGTGCTGGACAAACATATCGGATCCATGGAGGCCCCATGTTGCAACTTGCAAGACTGCTCCTAATATCTTGGTGCCAAATACCACTGGCCACCTTCAGAGGTCTTGTGTGCACCATGCCTTGAAGGGTTTTAATGTTATGGCGGTTTGGTGTACACTTAATAGTATAATGTTTCCCCGGTCATCCACGTTGAAATCCGATTGTCCTCATCTTGCATCATAGGTAAATCATCTCATAAAACTGGACCACCCACCGGTTGTTTTTTTGCACTACATGGTTGCTGTATGAAAGGTTGTGCTTTTACATAATCTCTAATTTCCTTTGGCGTAAGATGCCAACTTTGGGAGTTAACATTTAGAAACAGACGGTTGTTAAAAATGTCCCTGATTGCAGCCATAACAAGGGCGACTGTTTTGCTTCAGTGAGTGGATTGCGGTATATTTTGGGCAGCATTATATGTCCAAATTGAAAATAATATTGTAAAGTTTCTTGCATTCACCAGCTATATTTGGCTTCCATGATTATTCGGCTAGCCATGCAGGGCTGTATGTCATTCATCAACGTTTGAAAATAGAGAGGAGAGGAAACAGGAGGCAATGTTTGTGACAGAATTGTAAGAAATCAGATCATCTGATTGGAATGGGATTTACATACAGAAAAGCCAAACAATAACCAGCACTAACGTCTAAACAGAGGAAAACAAGGTTACAGTGGGCTAAAGAGGAGCAGTGGTGGAGTGTTGGTGATTGGATGAAAGTGATATTCAGCAATAAGTCACGGATAAGTTGGCCAAGGAGATGATGCTGGAACATTTATCTGGTGTTGTTGTAATGAAACATATAAAGATCAAAGGGGTGCCTGAAAGAAAACCTAATATCTAAAATTCTAAAAACACAAATTTTATATCAATACAGGTCTACAGACTTTACAATGGGAATCCGATAATACTCAGAAGAAACCTTATTCTGTATATTGAATTTTTGAATTTTTCCCTGATGGCGATAAATCGTACTATACTCTCCTGCGCTAAATGAGGAAATTGGCAGTGCATGAAGTAGGGAGTCGTGTGTTGGGAGTGATGAGCACTGGGAAATGTAGTGAGGAAAATAAGTTTGTTCCTCCCCGTCAGTACGTTATTCAATAAATTGCATCAGATATTTAATGCATTATTATAAAAATAAGCTTTATTTTAATGATTTTGCCCAACTGTGTAACGTAAGTGTTTTAAGCATGCTTAAGGTAGAATATGCTATGATATATACAGCATATATTAAACTCCTCAGTTTATGATGCATTCAACTTGAGATGGATTGTTTGGAACGTATCCCCGTTGTTAATTGCAGATGGGACCAAGTAGTTTATACCAGATGTTGTGATGGACACACCAAGTTGAAACATTCATTTATGTTAAAGGGTGAAGAACCCCACAATGTGAAACGTGCCAAAGATCAATTATTCTAAAACCTTTACATTAGTCTCAATGAAAAACACTAACCGAAATATTCAATCAAGGTAAAGCGAGTGAGTAGTGAAAATTCTAGCCATCTCAAAACTAAGAACCCATATTTAAGGACTATCTGTAATATATTTACATTTACATTTACAGCATTTAGCAGACGCCCTTATCCAGAGTGACTCACAATTTGATACAATCTTACAATCCAAGCAATTGTGGGTTGAGGGTCTTGCTCAAGAACCCAACAGTGGCAGCTTGGCAGAGGTGGGATTTGAACCCTGGACCTTTAGGTCCATAGTCCAGTACCTTAACCACTAGGCTACCAAAGTCCCACAGTAATAGAACAACCCTTGTGAAACATGACCTTTCCTGCCATGAAATTGGTGATGTGCTGATGTGGCGTTAAACCCTATCAATCAATCAATCCCCATCATAAATCAGGAACTACCTGTATATAAAATTCACGTTTGAATGACAGAAAACTAGTACGAGTGAACTCTTGCGGCACCTTCTGACAGAAAAGAGAATCCCATATGTTTTTGTTTTCAAATGAGTGTTTCAAGTTGTATAAAAGATACAAAGTTAAGAATTGCTGTATTGTACAATACAATACTGTACTAAATGCTTTCATATTGTTTTTTAAGTAATATTACTGTTTAAAATAAAACATTATGCCATTTTGATCAACATCCTGTTTCACATAACATAATGCATTCCAGCAACCAGCATATCAGCATTACTAGTTTCCTGATATCTGATAGAAAGCAAACACTCCAATTACGCCATGTTATTTTCTGGTGTGAGAACGTTCTCTCTCACATGAGTAATGCCTGGTTAATCTGATACTGACACAGTTTTGTTTTTCACTTCCTCCAGGCTCAGATAAAGAACATCAGCCATGTGGCTGCGGACGGCAACCGGAGCGCAGCATGGCCCGTGGGCATCCCCCCTCCCTTCGAGCCCAAGAGTCGTTTTGAGGTGCTGCGCTGGGACTACTTCACAGAGGATCATCTGTACTCGTGTGCCGACGGCACCCCTAAGTGCCAGCTCAGCGGCGCCGATCGCAGTGACGTGGCCGACGTCATCCAGGTGGCCGTAGCCGAGCTGAGCAAGAAATATTCGCCGGTGCTGCACCTGAGCGCGCCGCGGTTAGTCAACGGATACCGACGCTTCGATCCCACTCGTGGCATGGAATACACTCTGGACCTGCAGGTCCAAGCCGAGACCGAGTCGGGCGCCGGGGAAGTGCTTGAGAGGCGCGTCCATTTGTTGCGCCCGCTGAGCCGGGTGGAGATCATACCCATGCCTTACGTGACGGAGGCCACGCGGGTGCACGTCTTGCTTCCGCTGACCAGCGCTGATCGCTCGGCGGCGCTCCTCTTCCTAGATCGCTGCGCCTCGGGGGTGTTCCAGCCGTCTGAGAACGCCCTCCTCAGCTTCCTCTTCCTGTACGAGACGGCCGAGGCGCAGAGGGTGGGCACGGATGACGTCTTTGCAGAGGTCAAGGCCAAAGTGAACGATGTCGAGCGGCGCTTCCTAAATACCAAGGTGTCGTGGATCAGCATGAAGACCGAAACGCCAGGGCTTCTGCGTGTGCTGGATGTGGTGTCGAGGAAGCACTCGGCGGACACGCTGTTTCTGCTCGCCACCCCTGACACGACGGTCAACTCGGAGTTCCTCAACCGCTGCCGCATGAACGCCATCAGCGGCTGGCAGGTCTTCTTTCCTGTCCACTTCCAAAACTTTGACCCACAGGTGGCATATCCCGACCAGCCCGTGCCCACGATGTCAGATTTGGTCCGTGAGGCGGGCCATTTCGACCGCCACTCCTTTGAAGAGGCTTGCTTCTACAACGGCGACTACATGTCCGCCCGGGGTCGCCTGGACTCGGATGCACACGAGGATGAGGACCTCCTGGAGAGCCTGGATGCCTACGAGGTGTTTGTGCGCTACTCTGGCCTGCACGTTTTCCGCGCTGTCGAACCGGCACTGCGCCAGGACTACCGGAACCACTCGTGCGACGCCCGGCTGAGCGAGGACGCCTTCCACCGCTGCCTCCAGAGCAGACACGAGAGCCTCGGCTCCCGCTCGCAGCTCGCCATGCTCATGTTCGAGCAAGAGCGAGGCAATAGTACCTGAGCTCGCGCGAGAAAAGCGCAAAGCGGAGGCCGTGCTGCGAGATTTCTACGAATGTTTTTTCCTGCTAACGAAAACGAAGCCACCACTCGTGTCGACGAGGGCAGGATGGGAACCTGCATTCGAAGGAACTTAGTCTGAGGGCACGCGACAGCGTTTGGTGGAAGGTGGCCAAGACGACGGCGATATGATTCCTGGATGACGCGGTGATCCCCAAATAGCTTTGTTTACCACAAAACTAGGGACGGGCCAGGGCGGGGAAAACTTTCAGTTCTAAGAATCTTGACGTCGCCTGTGTGTTTTAGTCCACCCACGTTAGCCAAGCATTCCCGGCTCCCACCCACACTTCTTTTCCTGTTGGACATCGGGGGCGACCGGCCGCCCAGAGCCTGCGTGCCTTTCGAAGTTGACTTCTTCACAGTTCAATTTCATGACTTGTAAAGAACTCAGAGTGCAGTACTGTCCATTTGTAAGGGCTGGAATTTTACTACTTGAGGAACGAATCATAAATGCTTTACAAGGATGTGAATGTATTTTGTGTGTGTGTGTGTGTGTGTGTGTGTGTGTGTGTGCGTGCTGCGAGTGCCTAGCCTTGACCTTTTGTTTTACTGACGTGCTGATGAGATTATTCTATGAATATTTATATTGTCTAGTATATTATTGAACTACAAATCCCTATCTAGAACACATGTGGCTGCTGCGGCCATTGCTGACCGAAGGTGCTGGTGCCGGCAGCCGTCGGTCACGATTAGCTCTTACAGAGTTCAAACGCAGGCTGTTTTTTGGCAAATGACATCTTCCTCAATGGAGACAACACTATGTGCAATATCAAGCCCATATTTGAAGTGCAATATAAAGATTTCCTTGTATGAATCGATACACCGAACTACATGGCCAAAAGTGTGTTCGCCCCTTTAAAGGTTTGCCAGTTTTATCCATGTTAACTGTTGCAGAACAATGCAGAACAATGCACAACTTCTTGTATACGTTTTTAAACAAACAGAAAAAAAAAACTTTAGTGCCCCGCATTTAAAAGAAAAACAGAGCCCCATTGTAGCTTCACCATATCATAAATAAACAGGTAGAACTGTTCAGTTTTTATTAATGGGAATAACTATTAAAATTATAATGTTCTTTTCTTTTTCTATGTAGTAGTCCCCGGCAATTAAAATAATGCTAATAAAGACAATAAAGGCATTCATTCGTTCAAGATAATGTGTATGGGGAATATGACTTGTGATTGTGCCCTCTGGTGTTCAAGAAATGCAATTGCAGAAAGTAGCGTTCCATCTCCTGCATTGTTACACCCCTAGTACGGTGGCATTTTAGAGTCAATGAAAAATAAAATTGGTTGGATTTTGAGAATAAACTCGTAATTTGAAAATAATGTCTTAGTATTTCGTAAGTTGTAATATTTGGGGAATAAAGTCAAAAAAGGTAGAAGCTTTGGGACTTTATTCCCGAAATATTACAAATTTATTCTCAAAATATTACAATTTCATTCTTGAAATACTACGACTTTCTTCTTGAAATATTACGACTTTACTTTCAAAATATTATGATTTTCTCACAAAATACTACAACTTTATTCTCAAAATTTTATGACTTTACTCTCAAAATATTACAATTTCACTCTCAAAATACTACGACTTTATTCTTGAAATATTACAACTTTATTCTCTGAATTTTAGTACCTTACTCTCTAAATATTACGACTTTACTCTGGAATTACTATGACTTTATTTTCAAAATATTACGATGTTATTCAAAATACTATGAATTTATTTTCAAGATATTAGGACTTTTTTTCTTGAAATACTAGGACTTTACTCTCAAAATATTACGACTTTATTCTTGAAATTTTAGTACCTTACTCTTAAAATACTACAACTTTTTTTTTCAAAATACTATGACTTTACTCTCAAAATATCACGACTTTCTCTCAAAATATTATGACTTCATTTTTGAAATATTACAACTTTATTCCGAAATATTACTTTATTCTTGAAATTTTAGTACCTTGCTCTGTAAATATTACAGCTTTACTCTCAAAATACAGCCAAACATTTTTTTGCAGTGGCCTTAAAACACCATCGCGCCCCTTCCATCCGCTTACCTGCTTAATGAGGTTTGCTCCAGATCCTATCAGGGAAACACTGGGCCAAAATGAGGAACACCTCACATGGCCAGATGCTCATACAACATGCTCACAGAGAGAGAATCTACTGGCAGGTTTTGGACACTGGTTTAGAAAACTTGTTTAGCCAGCAGCCATGTTGAACATTTGGAACAACAGCAACTCCAAGTTTTGGACCAGACAATTTCACATAATGGTTGCAAAACTGAATCTAGGTTTACAATTACAGCATTTAGAAGACGCCCTCATCTAGAGTTGCTTATGACTGATACAGTCTTACATGGTACAATCCAACCAGTTGAGGGTACTTGGGGGCCCAACAGTGGTGATGTTAGATCTTCTGGCCCATAGTGCAGAGTTATAACTGCCCATAGATGCAGTGCTATTGCTGTTGTGTTGAGGGCATGTCCTGGAAACACTGGGCCCACCCTGGCAGGTTTATATCCACTCACTAAAGTCACTCACAACTAGTGCCATTTTAGAGTTGCTAATTAACCTACCGGCGTGTTTTTTGGAATGTGGGAGGAAATGAGTACCCAGAGGACATTTGGTCAATGTCTCAGCCGTGAAGTCGCAGGCCACAAAAAAAGCAACATTACAGAAAAACTGTCACGTTGTACAGTGGTGAACTGGAGAGATGAATGGCGCTTCACCATCTGACAATCTGACCGATGAATTCGGGTTTGCCAGTTGTAATCGTTGTAGGCTGCTTGCCCAAGTGTGGAGTAATGTTTAGTTTCTTTTTAAGGTTTAGGCTGCACCTCTTGTTCTTCCGTTGGGTGGAATCATTCCTGTCTTGTCCTTATATACAGAGTTCCCAGTCGAGACCCAGGATATCCCAGAATTCCTTTGGTAGGAAGCAACAGTTCTCTCTGAATGTGACAGCATGCAGTCGATGACCATGCTGTTATACAGAGTTAAAGAAATGGCTGAGATTGAGGTGGAAGAACCTAGCAGGTCTGAACTCAAACTGCAACACTTTGGGAATGGAGAGCAAATCCCTGCAGTCATGTTCCGAAATGGATTGCAAGGCCTCCTAATAGCATATTTTGAGAATAAATGTGCAACTTTATTCTCGAAATACTATGAATTTATTCATGACATATTACACCTTTACTTTCAAAATATTACGACTTTCTTCTCAAAATACTTCGGCTTTATTCTCGAAATGTTACGACTTTACTCTCGACATATTATGACTTTATTCTCCAAGTACTCTGAATATATTCTCAATTATCTCACAATATTACGACTCTAGAAATATTACAAGTTTACTCTCCTAATATTATTATTTCCCGAAATATTACAAATTCCTCACTTTGGAAATGGAGACTCAATCCTTGCAGTCTTGTTCCAAAATGGATTGCAAGGCATCCTAAGAGCAGTGCAGTTAGAACTGAACTTGGAACCAATGCCACATCCATGGCATTAGACATCAACTTATTGGGTGTACACAAACTTTTGGCCATGTGGTGCATTTTTTGTAGTAACTGAACACATCTGATGACACAAACACGCTTCACAGTACATGGTTTACAATATGCTGTATATCGCACTAATTCCTCACACTTTTTCACGACTGATGATGCAGCAGTTGGATTTTTACTCAGTGTTTGAGTAAAATGCAGTGTCTCCTGTCTCACTCTGAAATTAGCTGTAGTGCTCTCACACATTCATCTGGCAACCGTCCATATTTATTGCTCAGATACACAACTTCAGCATTTCAAGGAAAAAGGATTCCTTTTTGATTAACAAAGAAAGACAAGGAGACAGTTTGCAGAGGTTTATTTTATTAACCCGGATATACAAAATAAAGACTGGAACACCACGAGTCCTCATGATAACTAATGCAGAGCCTGCTGTCCACAATCTACATCGCACAAACCTGAAAACTACACTAATACCGGCATTATTTCTGAGGTAGTAGTACTAGTTCATGTTCTAAATGATGGCTCTGGATCAGTGGTATTGAAACTTTTTTTTTGGCAGAGGCCTTCAGTCACCCCCCCCCCCCCCCCCCCCCCCCCCCCCCACCACCACCAAAAGAAAAAGGTCTGTATATCAAATATAAACGGATAATACAAAATATTTGACACATCAAACAAAAGGCAGACCCTCTTTATAAATAACCGCTTTAAACAGTGCAATCTGTTTATGCATTCGTTGATGGCTATGGTTACAATAGTGTAATAAAACATTGCAATAAAGTATTTCCAAAGCTGTTCTGCCGCACAGTTTGAATACCACTGTTCTGGATGTCTTTATGTACTAAATGGTGTGTGTCTGTGTGTGTGATCCACTCTCAGGTTTCAGAAGTAGCTAAATGAGAGTGATCTGTTTTAATTAAACTTAATAAAAGTTGACTGGAAAAGTCTTGGCTTGTCTTTGTTAGAATTTGCAGAGAATGCATTTCATGTTGTGGGAAATTTGAACACTGTGCGGCATACCGTACTGGATGTGACTTGTGTAGTTTTTGATAGTCGTCACTAGATGGCATTAAAGGCAAATCCATAATTTCTCCAAGACGAATCAGAACAATGATTCCGCAATGTAAGGATTTTGCTCGACTTTACAGTTGAGTGCAAAAAGTTTGCATTGCTTTTCAGTGCTAAATGCAAATGATGTACACTCCTGTGATAAAACATTGACAAGGTGTTAAACTTTTGATGTTTCTAAAAACAACTTTTTAATTCTAACATTGAATTATAACTTTAGAAATGGGCATTTGCAGGGACTAGCGGTTTTTATAGCCATTGCCTGACTCCTATTCGAATTTGACCTCTGTGTCACATCATATAGCCTACATAACCCAGGGAAACAGTAAGTCATGGATTACTGCTTGAAATTTCATAGACACTCTGACCAACTTAAAGTAAAACATGAATGTCATAATTCCCCATTTAGATTTTGTTTCTGGGAATTTCAGTGGTTGCCAAAAATGGTGTGTGTTTTGATTAAATTAATTATTTCTCGATGAGGGATTTTTTGTTCTCAGACTAAATGTACTTCAATTAAAGTTTGGATTTTTAAAATTTTTCTAGTATTTTTACTAGACATGAAAAATAATTGTGGAGGGAACTGTATGCATAAATTAACTCACCAGACAAAAAATTATTCGCTTGAGACTGAAATGTACCTAAGAGGGTGTAATACCTCAACAACTTCTGATGAGAACGTCCTCTACATTTTGCCACTGCTGGTTTTTGGCCACATACAATTTCAGCTACTTCCTTCACACTATGGCCTTTGGCAACGCCATCTACAGGAGCCTGAAGTTACTACCACTTTTAGTGTGGGAAGTATATTTACTATATATCAAAATAAAATAAAAAAATTTGTATATTTTGATAAAGTTAATTCTTTTCCGTAATATAATGATAAAAATTAAACTTTCATATATTTAGATTCATTGCAGCACACCAACTGAAATATTTTCAAGTCTTTTATAATTGTTTTAATACTGAATGATTTTGGCCCTACAGCTCATGAAAAACCCAAAGTCTCACTCCAAATAAGCATATCATGAAAAAATAGTTTCTCTAAACGAGCATTACCTAATTCATCTGAAATCAACGAATTAACTCTAAACCCTTGCAACAGCTTGCCTGAGGCTTTTGAAAACTCCCAGCCTGATTCATTACTCAAAACCGCAATCATGGGTAAGACTGCCGACCTGACTGCTGTCCAGAAGGCCATCATTGACACCCTCAAGCAAGAGGGTAAGACACAGAAAGAAATGTCTGAACGAATAGGCTGTTCCCAGAGTGCTGTGTCAAGGCACCTCAGTGGGAAGTCTGTGGGAAGGAAAAAGTGTGGCAGAAAACGCTGCACAAACGAGAAGAGGTGACCGGACCCTGAGAAGGATTGTGGAGAAGAGCCGATTCCAGACCTTGGGGGACCTGCGGAAGCAGTGGACTGAGTCTGGAGTAGAAACATCCAGTGCCACCATGCACAGGCGTGTGCAGGAAATGGGCTACAGGTGCTGCATTCCCCAGGTCAAGCCACTTTTGAACCAGAAACAGTGGCAGAAGCGCCTGACCTGGGCTACAGAGAAGCAGCACTGGACTGTTGCTCAGTGGTCCAAAGTACTTTTTTCGGATGAAAGCAAATTTTGCATGTCATTCGAAAATCAAGGTGCCAGAGTCTGGAGGAAGACTGGGGAGAAGGAAATGCCAAAATGTCTGAAGTCCAGTGTCAAGTACCCACAGTCAGTGATGTTCTGGGGTGCCATGTCAGCTGCTGTGTTGGTCCACTATGTTTTATCAAAGGCAGGGTCAATGCATCTAGCTATCAGGAGATTTTGGAGCACTTCTGCTGAAGAGCTTTATGGAGATGAAGAGTTCATTTTTCAGCACGACCTGGCACCTGCTCACAGTTCCAAAACCACTGGTAAATGGTTTACTGACCATGGTATTACTGTGCTCAATTGGCCTGCCAACTCTCCTGACCTGAACCCGATAGAGAATCTGTGGGATATTGTGAAGAGAAAGTTGAGACGCGCAAGACCCAACACTCTGGATGAGCTTAAGGCCGCTATCAAAGCATCCTGGTCCTCCATAACACCTCAGCAGTGCCACAGGCTGATTGCCTCCATGCCACGCCGCATTGAAGCAGTCATTTCTGCAAAAGGATTCCTGACCAAGTATTGAGTGCATAAACATAAACATAATAATCTGAAGGTTGACTTTTTTTGTATTAAAAACACTTTTCTTTTTTGGTCGGATGAAATATGCTAATTTTGTGAGATTTTGGGTTTTCATGAGCTGTATGCCAAAATCATCAGTATTAAAACAATAAAAGACTTGAAATATTTCAGTTGGTGTGCAATGAATCTAAAATATATGAAAGTTTAACTTTTATCATTATTACGGAAAAGAATTAACTTTATCACAATATGCTAATTTTGTATATATATATATATATATATATATATATATAAATAATGTTATGCTCAGAAGCCATGGATCCCAGCAGATATTCTGTGGTTGTGAATGTAACTTTGCCATGTACCACCTACCTAAACATGTTGAACACCAATTACACCAGTTTATGGCAATGATATTCCTTGGCAGTACCTTCATTCAGCAGAAAAATACAACCTACCATACTTCAAATATTGTTCAGTGTATACTTGGCCTCGAAATTCCCCAGATTTCATTCCGATCAAGCTTCTGTGGCATACGCATGGGCACCCTTTCTCACAACTTGGAGGACTTCAAGGATCTGCTGCTAATATCTTTATGTTCAGATATCATAGGACACCTACACAGGTCTTCTAGAGTCCACAGCTCAACAGGTCAGAGCCTCGGGGGCACGGGGTCCTACACAATATCAGGCAGGTGGGTAAAATGTTATGGCTTCTTGGTGTACATGAATGGTGTGTATACAGCATATACACTGTAAATACTCCTGTGCATAAACAGTGTGCTAAAGCATTAGGATTTTAATTAAGTAACTTAACATGGGATCACCTTTCCCTTTGATTTCCTTAAATATTTTAAGTGTTGTAAACTTGCAAATAGCTTTTTGCAGAAAGAAGAGTCAATGTTGTTCCACTCAATGGTAATGGCTTCAAACAGTTGTGCTTAATGTGAGACCAAATGATGGAAATTCTAAAGCCTTCACATATATTCAAGCACTGCCGTATATACACTCATTGACAAAAAAATTACTCACCAAGAAGGAATTGTTGGAATCAAATGAAACTTTATAGGTATGAATGTAATGATGATATATGTAAGTCTTTACAATATTAGAGCAAAAAGTTTATTGGGGAAAACTGCACCATTGAAAGGAGGCTCAAGCACTCTGTTTGGCCGCCTCTGGTCTGGATACAAGATGAGATATGGTTGGGTATGGAGACAATCAGGTTCTGTATGGTATCCTGCGGCACATTTGAGCGCAGATGTTGCAGCTGGGACTGTAGATACTCATCCATCACACCAGCTGTTGGGTCCACAGAAAAGGCAGGATTGGTCACTAAAGAATTTGTCACTAAAGACGATGCAGTTGCAGTCTATAGAAGCCTAGATTTCTTATTCACAACACCACTGAAAATGAAGGCGACAGTGGCTGGCAATCAATGTTAGGACAAGTAATGGGCACTGTAACAACAAATTTCCTTCTGCTAAGCTCCTGGAAATGGTCCAGGCAGAGACAGGGGTGTGTAGTGAAGGTGCCACCTGTGTCTGGATTGTTGACAACAAAACAGTGGAAGCTGCTTGTGCTTGGTGGATCAAAGAATCCTCTCTACTGGTGGTTTATTTGGGTCCTCTGGGGCCTGTTCTCCATGTGTGCATGCCCTCATGGAACCACTGCTCCCAACACCTCCTAATAGCTAGGCCTAGATGGTGGGCAATTTTTCAAAACAACCATACTACTTCTCTCAGTCCAATGATGCACCACCTCTCAAAGTCTGCCAACTCAGCAAAATGTCTTTGAGTGCATGGTTGTAGCATGTTTAGCAGTCAACAATCTCTCACTACTCAACAATCTCTCTACTCAAAGAGGTACACTACTCAAAAGTAGCCTCTGAGAGCCTCTTTTTATAAGCCAGTACTTTTACTCCGTCTTGTGGCAAGACCAAGTGTCTAATCAGACCAAACCTTTTACATTTACATACAGTGGTGCTTGAAAGTTTGTGAACACTTTAGAATTTCTATATTTCTGCATAAATATGAACTAGAACATCAGATTTTACACAAGTCCTAAAAGTAGATTAACAGAACCCAGTTAAGCAAATGAGACAAATATTATACATGGTCATTTATTTATTGAGAAAAAATTATCCAAAATTACATATTAGTGAGTGGCAAAAGTATGTGAACCTCTAAGATTAGCAGTTAATTTGAAGGTGAAATTAGAGTCAGGTGTTTTCAGTCAATGGGACGACAATCAGGTGTGAGTTTTATTTAAAGAACAAGGATCTATCAAAGTCTGCTCTTCCCAACACATGTTTGTGGAAGTGTATCATGGCACGAACAAAGGAGATTTCTGAGGATCTCAAAAAGAGTTGCTGATGCTCATCAGGCTGGAAAAGATGACAAAACCATCTCTAAAGAGTTTGGAATCCATCAATACACAGTCAGACAGATTGTGTACAAATGGAGGAAATTGTTACCCTCCCCAGGAGTGGCCGACCAACAAAGATCAAAGAGCAAGGTGTGTAACAGTTGGTAAGGCTACAAAGGACCGCAGGGTAACTTCTAAGCAACTGAAGACCTCTGTCACATTGGCTAATGTTAATGTTCATGAGTCCACCACCAGGGAGGGTTTGCAAGGAGAAAGCCACTGCTCTCCAAAAAAGAATATTGCTGCTCGTCTGCAGTTTGCTAAAGATCACGTGGACAAGCCAGAAGGCTATTGGAAGAATGTTTTGTGGATGGATGAGACCAAAATATAACTTTTTGGTTTAAAAGAAAAGCGTTATGTTTGGAAAAAGGAAAACACTGCATTCCAGCATAAGAACCTTATCCCATCTGTGAAACATGGTGGTGGTAGTATCATGGTTTGAGGCTGTTTTGCTGCATCTGGGCCAGGATGGCTTGCCATCATTGATGGAACAATGAATTCTGAATTATATCAGGGAATACTTTTGCCACTCAGTATTATGTAATATTGGATACTTTTCCTTAATAAATAAATAAATGACCAAGTATAATATTTTTGTCTCATTTGTTTAACTGGGTTCTCTTTATCTACTTTTAGGACTTGTGTGAAAATCTGATCATGTTTTAGGTCATATTTATGCAGAAATATAGAAAATTCTAAAGGGTTCACAAAACTTTGGAGTTTTGCAGCAATCTAATATTTCTATCTAGGTGCTTTGTTTTTTTGTCAGTGAGTATATACCAATGGGCCAAAACATTACCACCTGGTCCACAACGATAGCTACATAGGTGTCAAAATGGAATCTACATGAATCCACAGACAGAGGGTTTTCCAGCAGATCATTGCCACGAGCATCATACTTCGTCCACTGGCTTTTCTTCTTCCCATATTGCATCTCGGTGTCATCACTTCCCCAGGTAAATGGTGCACATGTGCCCAGCCATCCACATGTAAAAGAACATGGGAATCGCTGGGCTGGATGATTTCATTCCATTTCCATTCTGAGTCTAGTTCTGACACCCATTGTAGGAGCTTTCGATGGATAGAGGTTACTATGGTTAGCACTCCAATCGGTGCCCATACTCAGCAGGGCGTGATGCACTGTGTGTTGTGACACATTCCTCCTGCTACCAGCATTCATTTCTCTTTGGACCAGACGGGATGATCTTTGTTGCTCTTGCGCATCAATGACCCTTAGGCACCCAAAACTCTGTCGTCAGATCGTGCATCATCCCTGGTGACTGGGAGCATCCTTCATGCTTTGTCATTTTAGAGCTGCTTTGACCCAGTCATCTGTTTGGCGACAGTTTGGCCCTTGTCAAAATCACTCGGGTCTTTGCTCCCGCTCATTTCTTCTTCATCCATCACAGATTGTTATGCTCAATAGTAATCAGATGTAATGCAATAATGTCATAATGCTTGGCTCATCGGTGTACACCTTAAGGACTTTTCACACTGATTTTTATGGAGGAAAAAAACGCACATCAGGTTTTGAAAAAGAACACACGTATATTAATGCCCTCCTTCACACAGAGACCGAAACTGACAGACTGCGACGCTGGGTAAACTTTTTGATCGGAGCTTGTTCTAATTTCTGTGTTAGAATCAGGCTGACCAATCAGAGCTCGGTTGTCAGGCAGAACGGCTCATCCTGCTAGTAGCAGAGCACAAGAGCTTATATGACTATAAAAACATGGACATTAAAGAAAATATCTGGTGGAATATAACTGAAAGGCTGGGGAATGGCGATGATAAACCTCACAGTGACTGTATGGAACCGTTTAAAAAAACAAAACAAAAAACAAAGTATAGCTTCCCTCACTAATCTTCGCTCGTGTCTTTGTCTTTTAAGGTGACAATGTGAAAAAGACACGGCGAAATCTCCGTGACACATTAAGAGAAGGGAAATTAAATAAAGGAAAAGCAAACAAGGAGTTTTCAGTGTTTAGACAAAAAAATGTAGCGCACTTGGTGTGAAGGTCTCACTATGTTAAAAATCGCATTGTGTTTTTTGTGTGTGAAAAATCATACTCTGTGTGAATAGGCCTTAAGGTGGATGGGCTACAACCGGAAGCCCTATCTAGTATTAGATAGTGTTCCTAATAATGCCTACCTGCCTTGAGAAATACTCTTGAACCACAATTGCTTGGATTGTAAGACTGACCTATCAGTTGTAAGTCACTCTGGTTAAATAAGTAACTGTAAAAAAAAAACTTAAAAGCTCAGTCAGTGTATACAGTGGGGCAAAAAAATATTTAGTCAGCCACAGATTGCGCAAGTTCTCCTACTGAGAAAGATGAGAGAGGTCTGTAATTTTCAACATAGGTACACTTCAACTATGAAAGACAAAACAAGAAAAAAAAAATCCAGGAAATCACATTGGATTTTTAAAGAATTTCATTGTAAATCATGGTGGAAAATAAGTATTTGGTCACCCACAAACAAGCATGATTTCTGGCTCTCACAGACCTGTAACTTCTTTAAGAAGCTCTTCTGTCCTCCACTCGTTACCTGTATTAATGGCACCTGTTTGACTTCGTTATCTGTATAAAAGACACCTGTCCACAGCCTCAAACAGTCAGACTCCAAACTCAACCATGGCCAAGACCAAAGAGCTGTCGAAGGACACGAGGAAGAAAATCGTAGACCTGCAGCAGGCTGGGAAGAGTGACTCTACAATAGGCAAGCAAGTTGGTGTGAATAAATCAACTATGGGAGCAAATGGCAGACATACAAGACCATTGATAATCTCCCTCGATCTGGGGCCACACGCAAGATCTCATCCCGTGGGGTCAAAATGATCATAAGAACAGTGAGCAAAAATCCCAGAACTACACGGAGGGACCTGATGAATGACCTGCAGAGAGCTGGGACCAAAGTAACAAAGGCTACCATCAGTAACACACTATGCCAAGAAGGACTCAGATCCTGCAGTGCCAGCGGTGTCTCCCTGCTTAAGCCAGTACATGTCAAAGGCCCGTCTGAAGTTTGCCAGAGAGCATATGGATGATCCAGAAGAGGATTGGGAGAATATCATGTGGTCAAATGAAACTAAAATAGATCTTTTTGGTAAAAACTCAACCATGTATCGTGAGATTTTAAGCCAAAACCTCTTTCCATCAGTGAGAGCATTGAAGATGGAACGTGGCTGGCTCTTCCAGCATGAAAATGATCCCAAACACACCGCTCAGGCAACGAAGGAGTGGCTCCATAAAAAGCATTTCAAGGTCCTGGAGTGGCCTAGCCAGTCTCCAGACCTCAACTCCATAGAAAATTTGTGGAGGGAGTTGAAAGTCTGTGTTGCCCAGCGACAGCCCCAAAACATCACTGCTCTAGAGGAGATCTGAATGGAGGAATGGGCCAAAATACCAGCTACAGTGTGTGCCAACCTGGTGAAAACTTACAGGAAACATTTGACTTCTGTCATTGCGAACAAAGGTTATGTTACAACGTATTGAGTTGAACTTTTGTTATTGACCAAATACTTATTTTCCATCATAATTTACAATTAAATTCTTTAAAAACCCTACAATGTGATTTCCTAGATTTTATTTTCTCATTTTGTCTCTCATAGTTGAAGTGTACCTGTGACAAAAAAATACAGACCTCTCTCATCTTTCTAAGTAGGAGAACTTGCACAATCAGTGGCTGACTAAATACTTTTTTGCCTGACTGTATGTATACCACAGTGTACCTATAAGGACTGATGATACAGTTTATATGATAAAGAGTGATCCTTTTAAATATTGATCGTATTTTAAGTGTATGCAAACTGTTATATTCAGTTGTGTTTCAGTTCGAAATCAAATCATACTGTTCTAAGAAAAACAGTTTCCTCTGCTAACAGATTAAAATGACATTTCATTCTGTCTGTACTTGGATTGGATTCATGAACCAATGTAGTAACTTCTTTGCAGTACACAAGGCTATTTTATTAATTCATAATTTAATATATGCTCTCTACAAAATGGAACAAGTCCTTCGTTATACAAAACAGTAAGTCTCCTTGTTATATAAATAGAAATGATGCTATTAATGGCTGTATTCAGAGGACAGTTTGGATAGTATATTGAATCCTCTTTTGATTCCACCATTATCAACACTTGGCTCCCAAAGAGATGCTGCAGGCTGTTGTTTCGTACCAAGAAACATGACACTGTGAAACAACATGATTTAACCAAAAGCTCTGCCAGCTCAGTTCTGCTCTGGGACAGTGTATTATGAGATCTGTGAACAAGTATGAATGACAGAACTGGCATGAGACATAAAATGCAGCGAGGAACGCAGCCACAGAGAAAGTGTGTGGTGGAAATTCCCGTTAAGTGCCTAAAACTTATATTTCATACTAGTTTTACTATCTTAAAGTCTTTTTGGAACACCATTAAACCCAGGTCAGTCCTCATCCCAGGTAACACTAGGCAAATAATTAGCAACTGTGCAGGCTGAAATACTTTTTAGGTTGCTTTGGACCTTCAAAAATACTCCCTCATAAAGTCGATGCTTCTATCGAGTGATATACTGAAGAATGTAATTGACATGCACTATAAGCGCACTCCAGCTAAAACGCTATGATGCCGATCTGACCACGTGCTAAACAGAGCCAGTCGGACCTGGTTTGACCCCCCCTGCCTCGACACATGCTGAAAAGAGCCATTCATTGTGCGCTCCTCGAGGGTTCGACTTAGCCTGCAGCTTTTACGGGTGACTTTAACGTGTGCGCTTCCATCCAAATGCCTTCAGTCCAGTGAGAATTTATTGTAGCCAGTGAGGAAAACAAATATCTCCTAGCAAGCGAAGTCCTGCTGTCCAGAGGCTTGTGTGTGGTGGTTTGGTAATATCGAAGCTGGATATACACCGTGTGGATAAGCTCGTGCCCCATCATTAGCCTCCTGTTGACAAAAAAGAGGACAGTAACAGGAAAGCATATGGCTAGCTGGCTAGCATTAGCAGTGAGAACTGTGAACCTTTATGAATCCCCTGAGATGTAGTAAAAAGTTTAATTATGTCCGTAAAAAAGTGAAACTATCTGGCTATCTAAGTTATCCCATATTAGTTTATGTATGACTTAAAAACCCATATGTAAGAAGTGATGTTATGTTAGTTAGTTAGTTTATGGATTCCTGTAGATATCATGAGAGGATACCTCATGTTATCTAAGCAGCTTAACTTAGCTAGTTGGCTAGCATTGATAGTGACTAACTGGCAAATTACCTCATGTTTAGTTGGTTGGCTAGCATTAGAAGTTAAGTTATGAACATTTGAGCATGAATAAATCCTCTTATAATAAGAAGTTAGGTTATATTAACTAGCTGGCTAGTGTTAGCAGAGAAAATTATCAACCTTTATAAATCTCCTTAGATATACTAAGAAGCTAGCTTTTGTTATGATGATAGCCAAGATAGCTCATGTTATCTTCACTAGTTGGCTAGCACTGATATTGACTAACTGGCTATCCAAGTTACCTCATGTTTAGCTAGCATTAGAAGTGAAGATTATGAATATTTGACTATGAATTAAAGAGGTTATTAATTAGAGGTTATTAATCCCCTTAGATATTCTAAAAAGTTAGCTTATGTTAGTTAACTGGCTGTTATGTCATATTAATTCATGCACGAACTAACTTTATAAGAAGCTACAGTAGGTTATGTTAGCTAGTCATCTGGAATTAGCAGTGAATATTATGAACCTTTATGGATTCCTGTAGATATCCTGAAAAGATATTTGATTATAGCCAAGATAGTTCATGTTATCTAAGTTAGTTGGCTAGCTTTAGTAGTGAATATTATGAACATTTCTGCATATAATTTACACTGCTCTTAGATTAGCCAAAGAAGTTAATTATATGGCTAGCATTAGCTGCAAAAATGTTTGTGGATGTTTATTAAAATGACAAACAAACAAACAAACAAACAATTAAAAAAAACCTCTCAGGGAAGTTAGCTCATGTAAACAAACTGGCTGTCCAAGTTATGTCATGTTTAGCTCATTGGCTAGCATTAAAAGTAAAGATTATGAACATTTATAAGTATGAATTAAAATTCCCTTAGATATAAGAAGTTAGGTTACTAGCTGGCTAGCATTAACAGTGAAAACTGTGACTCTTTATGAATCTCCTTAGATATAGTAGTTAACTTATGTTAACTAACTGGCTATCTAAGTTATCTCATATTAATTCATGTACAACTTAAAACCACCTTTGTAAGAGATATGTTAGCTATCCATCTAGCACAGGGGTCTCCAACACGTCGCTCGCGAGCTACCGGTAGCTCGCCCCTCCATGCCAAGTAGCTCGCCAAAGGGGCAGTGAATTACATATAAATTTCAAAACTTAATTGGTCCCCTCGGGAAATCTACATAAATTGATGTCCAATCAAAATTCACATTTGTCCCGCCCCATCCAATACAAAATTATTATTTGCCAATTAGCTGTCAATCAAAAAGTTGCTCTGCTGTCAATATTGAATAATCTGTGGTGATGTTGAGATGAGCAGGGATTTATGATGGCGAGACCAAGCAAGCAGATTAAAACGTATCATTTTCACCAAGAGTGGGAGGTAGAATTTTGATTTACAAATGTTAATGACAAGTGTGTGTGTCTGATCTGCGGTGCCAGTGTGTCGGTCGGTAAAAGGTGTAATGTGGAGCGCCATTTCACTAAAGTACACGGCAACTTTCGCGGGACTTTCCGGTGGGTAGCAGTCTACGAAAAGACAAAATAACGGAGCTAAAGAGAACGCTTCAACGGCAACAGACCCTGTTCACCAAACCGGCAAAGAAGGCCAATTCAGCAACAGAGGCTTCGTTTAAAGTGGCGCATGTTTTAACGCATGCTATTGCCGATGTACAGCTTGGTGCCAGTATCATCGCAAGGAGAGTGTCTGCGCTGTCTGCGGACGCTGTAAAACAGCTGGAATCGGACATGAACAGGTGTAAATGTTTCTCGGTTCAGTGTGATGAATCTGTGGATCGCAGTGACACAGCCCAGCTAGCTGTTTTCATTCGGATGGTATTTGATGACTTTTCCATCACAGAGGAGTTTTTGACCTTACTCCCATTAAAAACTACAACCAGGGGAGTTGATATTTACAGTGCAGTAAAGGATTACTTTGTGGAAAAGAAGATCCCTATTGAAAAGCTGGTGTCTATCACAACTGATGGCGCACCTGCAATGATAGGTCGTCACTCCGGATTTATTGCGCACTGCAAAGCAGATCCAGACTTTCCAAACTTTTTGCACTATCATTGCATCATTCACCAACAGGCTATATGTGCAAAAGTTATGGGATTTGACCATATCATGATGCCTGTTATCAGGATCATCAATTCCATTCGAGCAAAGGCAAAGCAACACCGGAGTTTCAAGCTGTTCCTGGAGGAATGCTCTGCGGTTATGGGGATCGCCTCCTCCACACTGAGGTCAGATGGCTAAGTCGGGGTAAGATATTGCAAGCGTTTTCTTTCCTTGCTGAGTGAAATGGTGGTGTTCATGGAAACTAGGGAGGAGGACACCTCTCTATTATCTGATGCTGAGTGGCTTCTTGATCTTGCTTTCCTGACCGATGTAACTGAGAAAATTAACCACCTGAACCTGCAGTTACATGGCAAAGGTAATCGTCCTAGGCTCGCTCAATTTGGGATTGGACGTAGTTATTAGGAGATAATCTAAACTTGTAAAGTTGCTTTGAGACAATGCTCCATTGTAAAAAGCGCTATATAAATAAATCTGACTTGACTTGACTTGACTTGCAAATGTCCAGGAAAAGAAAGGTTAGTGAGTTTGTTCGAAATAAGCAATGAGAATAAATGTTACAAAACATGAGTAGCTCTCGGCCGTTTTTATTTTGTAAAAGTAGCTCCCAGAGGAAAAAAGGTTGGAGACCCCTGATCTAGCATTAGCAGTAAGTATTATAGACATTTATGAATTCCCATATACAGTGCCTTGCAAAAGTATTCGGCCCCCTTGAACTTTTCAACCTTTTGCCACATTTTAGGCTTCAAACATAAAGATATGAAATTGTAATTTTTTGTTAAGAATCAACAACAAGTGGGACACAATCGTGAAGTGGAACGAAATTTACTGGATATTTTAAACTTTTTTTTAGAAATAAAAAACTGAAAAGTGGGGCGTGCAAAATTATTCGGTCCCTTTACTTTCAGTGCAGCAAACTCACTCCAGAAGTTCAGTGAGGATCTCTGAATGATACAATGTTGACCTAAATGACTGATGATGATAAATAGAATCCACCTGTGTGTAATCAAGTCTCCGTATAAATGCACATGTTCTGTGATGGTGTCAGAGTTCTGTTTAAAGCGCAGAGAGCATCATGAAGACAAAGGAACACACCAGGCTGGTCCGAGATACTGTTGTGGGGAAGTTTAAAGCCTGGTTTGGATACAAAAAGATTTCCCAAGCTTTAAACATCTCAAGGGGCACTGTGCAAGCGATCATATTGAAATGGAAGGAGTATCAGACCACTGCAAATCTACCAAGACCTGGTCGTCCCTCTAAACTTTCAGCTCAAACAAGAAGACTGATCAGAGATGCAGCCAAGAGGCCCATGATCACTCTGGATGAACTGCAGAGATCTACAGCTGAGGTGGGAGACTCTGTCCATAGGACAACAATCAGTCGTACACTGCACAAATCTGGCCTTTATGGAAGAGTGGCAAGAAGAAAGCCATTTCTCAAAGATATACATAAAAAGTTTGCCACAAGCCACCTGGGAGACACACCAAACATGTGAAAGAAGGTGCTCTGGTCAGACGAACTTTTTGGCCACAATGCAAAACGTTATGTTTGGCATAAAAGCAACACAGCTCATCACCCTGAATGCACCATCCCCACTGTCAAACATGGTGGTGGCCAGCATCAGGGTTTGGGCCTGCTTTCTTCAGCAGGGACAGGGGGAAGATGGTTTACAATTGATGGGAAGATGGATGGAGCCAAATACAGGACCATTCTGGAAGAAAACCTGTTGGAGTCTGCACAAGACCTGAGACTGGGACGGAGATTTATCTTCCAACAAGACAATGATCCAAAACATAAAGCAAAATCTACAATGGAATGGTTCACAAATAAACGTATCCAGGTGTTAGAATGGCCAAGTCAAAGTCCAGACCTGAATCCAATCGAGAATTTGTGAAAAGAGCTGAAAACTGCTGTTCACAAACGCTCTCCATCCAACCTCACTGAGCTCGAGCTGTTTTGCAAGGAAGAATGGGCAAAAAATTTAATTCTCTCGATGTGCAAAACTGATAGAGACATACCCCAAGCGACTTGCAGCTGTAATCGCAGCAAAAGACGGCGCTACAAAGTATTAACGCAAGGGGGCCAAATAATTTTGCACGGCCCACTTTTCAGTTTTGTATTTCTAAAAAAAGTTCAAAATATCCAATAAATTTCGTTCCACTTCACGATTGTGTCCCACTTGTTGTTGATTCTTCACAAAAAATTACAATTTCATATCTTTATGTTTGAAGCCTGAAATGTGGCAAAAGGTTGAAAAGTTCAAGGGGGCCGAATACTTTTGCAATTCACTGTATGTCCTGAGAAGATATCTGATGTTGGAAAACTCATCTTAGCTAGTTGGCTAGCACTGTTTGTGACTAACTGGCAAGTTACCTCGTGTTTAGCTGGCTGGCTAGCATTAGAAGTGAAGATTATGAACCTTTGAGAATGAATAAAAAATTCCCTTATAATAAGAAGCTGGCTAGAATTAGCAGTGAAAATTGTGACCCTTTATGAACCTCCTTAGATACTAGCTTATCTTAGCTAGTCAGCTAGCATTGATAGTGTGACTAACTGGCTATCCAAGTTACCTCATGTTTAGCTGGTTGGCTAACATTAGAAGGGGAGACCACCTCAGAATTTTGTCAATGCATTTTGATGATGAAAATGTGTCGAGCAGTGCGACTCGTTTCACCTGACACATCAGATCATGATTCAGAACACAGTGATTCAGTGATTCAGATTCACAATAGCTCTCGCTCAGTGCAGATCCCCACTGTGTTTATCTTTTTTTTTTGTTACATATACAGTACAGTATTCTTTGGGGACATAAGTCCCCATGAGTCCTAAAATGGTTAGGGATAAGATCCAACCAAAAGGAAAACAGGAACTGAATCAACTGGCTCACTTTCAGGATGCAGCCAGCTGAGCAGCAGTGTACCAAGTTTGCCAATAGAGTGTTTTGCTTTTACTTTTCACTTTCAATCCTTTACTTACTAAATTACATGAGATTTCTCAACACTTTGTTATACATTTTTTTGCCAACTGTAGGTTAATGTAAGTGTTTTAAACATATTAATATGCTCACTATGATGCGGTATAGACTATATTAAACTCCTCGGTTCATGATTCATGTAACTTGTGATGGATTTGTCTGAACGTATCCCCATCCAAAAGGAAAACAGGAACTGAATCAACTGGCTCACTCCCCATCAGGGAGCACCTGTACAATACAACTCCATTAATGTATATAATGCCTTATACAGTGTGGATTTTCTGGGGGTCTGGAACGGATTCATTCAATTTACATTATTCCTTATGGGAAAATTTTGCTCGGAACTCGGAATTTTCACGCTTCTTCATATCAACAATGGAAAATGGGGTCAGTGCATCCCTGTTCCTCACCTTGGCTTTGACCTCCTCTAGTCTGACTGTTGCAATTGTGCTGGATGTCAACTTGCTTCTAAGGTTCTGATCCCGGAGGTTCTTTGTTCTCTGGATCTGGTTCCTCTGGCTCTGTTGGCTCTGCTTCTTTTGTGGTCCCAATAGCCTTTTGATCCTATGTTTGATCACCTTGATGTGAAAGAGAAATAAAAATAATGATAGTGATTTAATTGAGATTAACAACTCCTAAAAATCACGTGGTGTAATATTCTAGCCCACCACTGCAGGGACCCGAGTTTGTGTCCCAACAGTGCCTTCTAGCCGGGTCAGAATAATAATAATTATAACAATAATAATAACAGTTTTAGAACACCCCCAGTTTCTGTTTTATTGCCATTTAAGCATATACCAGTGCCTACTGGTGAATAACCTGAATGATACGAGGATGTGCAGAAAGAGATTTGAAAAATTATTTGAGGGTGTACAGCTATTATTTCTGCAAAAGGTGGCTACTTTTAAGATTTGAGTTTGTTAAACAAAATAACTTCATGATTTTTTTAAATCTACAATTGTTTAAACTGTGTAAATATCAATAAAACTGGAAAAAAACAGTGTGTCCTAAAACCTTTGACAGGTACTGTACACTAAAAGGCGAAAATGTAAATTATACAGAAAACCAGTTAAACCAGTGGTTCTGGTTCTGAACCACTGTGTTAAACAACTATACCCTAAATAACACTTAAGTATGAGCTACACTAGGAAAAGCAAAAGTAATGCACAACATACCATGATTATAATTAACATAAAAGTAAAAATGCAAAAGTATAACAATGCTACAAAAAGAGCAACCTGTACCTCATATATGAAATCGAGTATCTCTAATATGGTGAGCACACTCGCTCCAATGAACAGCCCCATCTGGCCGCCGATGTCCCCTAAATATCACAGAAAACGAGAAAAAAAAATGTGATTGAAAGCACAAGCGGATTACCGGAAAGCAAACTGGGGATCTCCATTAATGCACTTTGATGGTCCTTATATAATTTAGGGCACTTAGGGCAATTTGGATTTATCTTTCAATGCATTTTAAATGAAAGAATCCACTTACACTCAAGTACGCATACTTACATTTATAGTGTGCGGTCGCTGTAAAATTCTTAAAAAATGTTCCCAAATCTTTCTGTGCACTTACAGCACAGAGTGGCTTCTGAAGGACCTGTGAATTTCAGCATTAGAATAGGTGACGCAGTGGTGAAGCAGGCTGTTGATGTACAGCTGGGTTTTCTTCCTCATGCTAGTAGGTTGGTTAACTAGGGAAGTGGCTAAGAGATTGGAGGGCTCTGGAATACAAGTGGACCCTGCCATTTTATTATACCCTGAAGGCCCACAATCACAAGAAAGCACATGGGTACCTTCTGTTTAAAGTGTTGGCTTCATAATTCAGACTAGCCAAAAGCACTTGTAAGGTTTTATGTAAGTATATGGCAAGATTATGGCATCAACACACTGTGTTTATGGTGTTGTGTCAATAAAAATGATTTTCAATCTGGTTTTCAATTTTGGTGTGTATTGTGTATTCAGTGTGTTAATATAGCATGTCTAAGTGATACGGAATTGGCTTGTAATATTAGAGAGATGACAGGACAGGTTATGAAGACCATGCTTTAATTTATATGCAACTCAAGCACTTGTCTATCAGAACATTATAAACCATGTACTCAACAAAACATTGCTAGTGTTAAATGGTCAGAGAACTGTGGGCTAACAGGAAGCTAAGGGCTAAGATGTGCTGTAGCCTTCAGAAGAACAAATGTAATGCACTTGCTAAATGAAAATGGTTCCCAGTCAAGCTATGCTTGAGCCTCAAAGGGTACAAGGTACAGAGAAGGATTTGATTAGAGCATATTTTGATGTAACTGAATGCCTGATTGGAGATAGCGGACAAGTGAAAGTCGACATGGACTGACAAAGGTCAACATCCCCACTGACAAAGTGGCCAGGGATGGAGAGAAATCTCACATTAGCAGTCCCTTGGTAAATGTGGTTATCTTAACTGGGCTTTTGTCAAACCCAGTAAGTTGCCCAAACAGTGCTCCTTCACATCGAAGAGAGGAGAAGAACAACCGCTGTACAAGCATAAACCAGTGGTTCCATATGTAGCGGGAACATCGGAACAACTGAGATGCATATTTTCCAAAACTTCATCTTGGTTGCTTTCAAACTCCAAAACACGCTACATGCCAGAAACCGGTCCACCCCAAGGATTGGGTCAGAGTAATATAGTGTAGGCTGTCAAGTGCTGGGAGGACTGCCAGGAATTGTACATAAGGGAAACCAAACAGCTGCTGGCAAAACAGATGGTACAACATAGCAGAGCTACCTCATCAGGCCAGGATTCTGCTGTTTACACCCACCTACAGGTTTCTACTGTTTACACCCACCTACAAGATTCTGCTGTTTACACCCACCCTACCTACCACATCCTTGATAGGGATGAACGCTGGTTTGAACGGGGAGTCAAAGAGTGAAAAAGGGAACGCCCATTCCTAAACCGAGGAGTGGGCCTGAAAGTACATCTCTGGCCATCTTACAATGCCATAATGCAGCTATTCCCCAATTCTATGTGAATAGCACACATGGCCATTGTAATTAATGGCCATGGCAATTTGCATATGAAACTGATCACCATTCCCAGTGTTATGCAAATGTGCTGTATATAAGCTTGGGGAGGTTTTCCAACCAACTGAGCCTGAAGAAGTCACTTCGATTAGTGACGAGACATTTCTCCTGCAAAAACATTGTGTCCAGATGAACTGATTCAACTTTTTCTGGGAATCACTAAATGCGCGAGTTTCTCTCTCTTCAAGTGCTTCCATAAAAGTTTAAGTCAGGTAACTGTGGAGAAAAGTCCATGATGGTCAGCATTCCTTGATCCTCTTTGGTCTTCACGTAGTTGTTGCCATGCTTTGAGGTGTTTCAGGTTGTATGAATCGTTCTGATACAGTTTCACTAGTGGTCTCAGACTTTTGACTCCAAGTGTATACATAATCATATGAAAAAACGTCCCAAAAGAGTTAAGCCTCTAATACTCATCTCATCTTAATTATGTGTTGCTATAGATAAGGCTGTCTACTAAATGCTCCAGCTCCAGTGGGTTGGTGGTAAGAGCCATCTGCTGGAAACATTAGAGTCATGTGGTGTTTTTAATGAAATCCTGCATTGGACTGGCGAACTGTGCATCCTGCAGCTTTCCATGCATTTAGTTATTTAACAAACGTCCTTATCCAGAGCGACTTACAAGTGATACAGTCTGAAAATCCAAGCACTTTACTCAAGAGCCTAGCTCAAGGACCCAACAGTGGCAGCTCGGCAAAGGTGGGATTTGTACCCTGTACCTTCTGATCCACAGGCCAGTACCTTGCCTTCTAAGTCACCACAGGTACACATAAATAACCCAGGATACTTTGTTTTGCTTTTTATATTGCACCTAGTACTGAAAGAACTGAATATGTGATGCACTGTGACAGACTGGCACAATGCCCAGCATGTGCTCCTGTCTTGCACCCAGTTTTTACAGGATAGTCTCTGAATCCATGACCTTCCCGAGGATGAAGTGGTTAGTAAAGATGACTCAATGTAAGCACATCCGAATATCTCGCACATGACAAATCTCACCCAGCAGCCCTGCTATGTCGTACGCCTTCTTCTGCTCGATCGTCTCATAATTCAGCGCCTCAAAGTAAACATCCAGGACGAGGAAGTTGTCCCTGTAGAATCAGAGATAAGGAAAGCTATTACATTGCTAATACAAAACATTTAATATCCTATTGCCTAACAAAACAGGAACAAAACGCTATGTTATAAAACGTCAGGCTGTCAGCGGTGAATACAGAAGGAGAAATAATTACCGGAAAAGAACATAATCCTTGTATGGAGCAATCTGTTTAAAAGCACTACTTCATTTGGCCTATGTAGGCAAGAGCAAAATTACATTTTCATTTTCAATATTGCATTTTTAAAAACAATGGCGAGGGGAATCGAGAGCGACACGTCACATTTAACAGAGAGGCTCGGGCCGAGAGCGGATTTTTCCCTCCGTTTTCCTTTGGCTCGCTCTGTTTGAATACCCAGTTAATTATTTTCAGGCAAGGAAGTCTTTCTGTCAAATTAACCAACTATACGATGTGTCTCGTGTATATGCGTGCTATTGTCTTCCTATACTTCTGAGGCCTAGATATCCTCACAATGGCCGCAATCCCAATGTTTTCCCAGTATCTCATTAAAAAACCTCAAAGAATATCATAAATTCAGATTAAACCACTGTATGAGAAATACGTGTGTGTGTGTGTGTATAGTGTGTGGGTCATGTTTAGATTACATCGTGGGGACCAAATTTCTACACAAGGATAGAAAGATCTGACATTTTTTACCTTGTGGGGACATTTGTGAGGACAACTGCTTTTTTTAAACAAAAACTAACTTTTTTTTTGAAAAACAAAAGATCCAAAAGATCTCCATTAGGTTACTGAGGTTAAGGTTAGGGATAGGTATAGGTGTAGCATTCATTAGCTACAGCAGTGCTTCCCCCTTTTTTTTCCGTGGAGCCCGCCCTACAAATCTTTACTGGCAAAGTAACAAATTGCAGCATTTTTCCTTTTCTCTTGGGTTCCTTTTCATTTGTTTTTACTTTTTTCCCCATTTTGGCTCCTTTTCTCATTTCAAGACATTTAGCTAAAATCAAATATAAGCTTATTAAATCATTTTCTGCAAGTGTGTCAAGTTTAATTTGATCTAAAATGTACAAACTCAGAGCACCTTAAAGCAGACAAAGCCTCCCACACCCCTTGTGATGTTTAGCCCCAACCCCTCACCCCCTCATTGGGGGCTTGGACCCCAGGTTGGGAACCATGGAGCTATAGTAATCATTATGTCAATGGGAAGCCCCCACAAAGATAGTGAGACAAAAAAAAGACAGTGTGTGTTGTGTGACCTTGACTTGCAAAACTTGTGAAGACCAAATGTCCCTACAATGATAGGAAAACCTGGAGTTTTGACTAGTGAGGACTGGCTTTCCGGTCTTCACTTTTTTAACTGCTTTTCTTTTGCAAAAATGGCAAAAATAGCTGCAGTAGTCCTTCATTGTCATTCATGTCAATGGAAAGTCCAAGGATAGCAAGACAAACGTGTGTGTGTGTGTGTGTGTGTGTGTGTGTGTGTGTGTGAGAGAGAGAGAGAGAGAGAGAGAAATGTCAGGACATGTGCCAGAAACTCCACATACATTGTCGGGACATATTTCTGAAATCTCAGGTCCTGACTTTCCTAAACATTTAAAAACTAAGAGCCAAAAGTTTTCCTTTTGGTTACTGAGGTTAAGGGTAGGGTTGGGGTAGGTGTAGTATTAATGAGTTACATTTATCATTATGTCTATGGAAAGTCTTAAGATAGAAAATGAGACAAACGTATGTGTATGTGTGTGTGTGTGTGTGTGTGTGTGTGTGTATGTGTGTGTGTGTGTGTGTTTGTGTGTACGGCTCACCTGATATATTCCTCACTTTTGCGGTGCTTGCGGGACAAGTAGCGTGCCGACCCTTTGCTGGGGATTTTGACCATGGACAGCTCTTTCCCGTAGCGTGTGACGTTACAGGGACTCTCACATGCACACAAATCGTCTGCACCTACCTCCAGCGAAGCTTTATGAGGTAAAACAAAAACATCGCACCCTAAATAAGTACACTAGAAACACATCCCATCAAGTTCAACTTTGCAGTCGGTTACATTGCACACCTATCTTGAATATTTAGACATTACAGATCCAGTAGGTGTCACTGTTGGAGCACCTGGGGAAGATCCCCGCATCGTCCCTTTAGTTCCCTCCCTGTGGCACAGCCAGTCATGCCTATATGATGCTGACCTGGCCAGAAGGCACCGTCGGAACTGAATCCCGATCACTGCAGTGGTGTTGCAATTTTCTCTGCCAAGAAAATGTACTCTACTTAAAAGTTTCAAATGTAATACTGCATTGCCTGTTCTGGAAGTGAACTCTCCCTCTTGGTTGTGTGCAGCTAGCGAGGTATGTTTATTTTCCATCAACCTTGTTTACATTTTGTTTCTACAGTGTGTATGATTGATAATGTGTGCTTGTAACTGAAGAACCATGGTGTTGTATGTGCTGTATGTTCTGGGGGGAGTGATATATAGTGGTATAACAGTCTAAGCTTCAGATGCTGTGTAGATGGTGGCGTTCCACCCATGTTAGCTCTGACGCATTAAGGTATACCCTTTATATTCTAGTTGCATCCAAAGACTGTGACTACGGTAATGTATAATCAATTCCAATTTCGATCAATGACCTGTTTCACAGAACGTAATGTGGTATTAAAAACAGCCTCTTGCAGTGTTACTAAATGTTTGGCTTTCTCTGTTTTCAAGTGCCCCCATAAATGCTCGACAGGGGTTAAGGTGGAGAAAAGTCCATGACAGACATATTCACTCAAACTGTTATTGTATATCTGATCATGTTATGTGTTGAGACTAATAGGGCTCCCTGTGTATGCTTAAATGCTAAGTTTATGAATGGGATTTGAACCTCATTGATTTACTAAGACTAATTGAATGAATTGTGAGGTAATTAAAAAGTCGCTTTCTTGTTGTTGTCCTTACCGAGTGCTCTTTCAGCGCATTTCACTTTTGCTGGTGTACAAACGGTTGCATTTCCTGCAGAGAAAGAAAGGTGAAGCAGGTAAACCCTACTGAAAAATATAAACACGTCATGTATGAATATGAATATGTACGAGACTTTTAACAGGACATACATTTAACAGCTCTGACATTAAGACACCACTCCAAATTTTCTTAGAATCAACATATCTACATGTATATCAGCAATTCCATTCCAGTATTCAACATTATGTAACTTTAGTATAGTTTTGAATGAATATAATGAATGAAAATGAATATAAACTTGTATTCTTTGTATTATTATTTGTATTATTATTCAAGGTCAGAAAACACTGCATCTTTGGTTATTTTGACCAGTCATTTACAGCCAATAAATGCTCTTGCCATTGCTGCAAATATATACAGTGGTACCTTGGTTCTCAACCACCTCAAAATCAAATCAAATTCGGTTTTTTTGAAGCATTTTGACTAGAAAAATTTGTCTCGGTTCTTGTTGTTTGCTCGGTACTTGGTGCACTTGCTTAAGCTTGTACGAGTTGAGGTGAAACTAGTTTCAGCTGCAACTCAATTCATGATTCGGTACATAGTGATTCAGTGCTTCAGATTCACAATAGCTATTTCTTGGTGAAGATCTCAGCTGTGTTTATCGCATTTTTCTTTATTTTTACATCTGCAGTACTGTCTTCTTAGTGCAAGTAAGTCTCCATGGGTACTGAAAAGGTTGATAATTACAGCCAACCGAAATGAAATCAAGGACTGAGATCACTTTCAGACTGAGCAATGAGCATTAGCAGCTATCACCCTGAGTTCACCAATAGAGTAAGTGTTTTGCATTTACTTTTCACCTTCAATCCATTACTCATTCAATTACATGAGATTTTTCAACACTATTATAAAATAAGCTTTGTGTTAATGATTTTTAGTGTTTTAAACAGTAATGCCGGCTCCGCTATGATACATTATAGACTATATTAAACTCATCGGGTCAGGATATATATTATGGATTTGTACAACCTGTACAATACAACTCCATTAATGCATATAATACCTTATACAGTGTGGATTTTCGGGGGGTCTGGAACGGATTCATTCAATTTACATTATTCCTTATGGGAAAAATTCTCGGTACTTGTCATTTTCAGTTTTTGACAAGCCTTCTGGATCGAATTAATGACGAGAACCGAGGTACCACTGTACATTTATGTGGAATTTGTCAGTAATTTATGGAATAAACACCTACAGTACCTACAAAGAGCAAAACCAGAGAAACAGATCATTTTGCCATGGTTTCTAATTTTTCTAGAGCTGTATACTATAGATACATATGAGAAATCCAACAAACTGATGACAGATGAACTGACAGGGTTGGTAAATGCATACATTATTTATACTCCATCCTAGAAGTGATTTCCTAATTAATGCTCTCAGATCAGCCTTCCTCTCCCAGACAGGATGACAATCAGACAAGAAACGGCAAAGGCAAGGCAAGAGGTCGTGAAATTGAAAGTGCGAATGCCAATGAGGCATCTCATGCTTACAGAGGGTTTAGATGTGACTTCTTATTGGAAAGCTTATTGCCTGCATGGCCCGAAAATCCCATTTACATCAATGGATTTGACTGAAAAGTGTGAGGACTATTGATGGGACCACTCATAGCTCATGCCAGTCAATACAGATGAGTTTACAGAAGGGAAACATTTCTGCTACTTAACATACACACACTCGAACAAGTACAGTGGGGCAAAAAAGTATTTAGTCAGCCACTGATTGTGCAAGTTCTCCTACTTAGAAAGATGAGAGAGGTCTGTAATTTTCATCATAGGTACACTTCAACTATGAGAGACAAAATGAGAAAAAAAAATCCAGGAAATCATGTTGTAGGATTGTTAAAGATTTTAATTGTAAATCATGGTGGAAAATAAGTATTTGGTCACCCACAAACAAGCAAGATTTCTGGCTCTCACAGACCTGTAACTTCTTCTTTAAGAAGCTCTTCAGTTCTCCACTCGTTACCTGTATTAATGGCACCTGTTTGATCTCATTATCTGTATAAAAAACAGAGAGGCCGAGAGGGACACTATACTGAGAGGAAATCAGATCCTGCAGTGCCAGGCATGTCCACAGCCTCAAACAGTCAGATTCCAAACTCAACCATGGCCAGGAAGGAAATGGAAGACATACAAGACCATTGATAATCTTCCTCGATCTGGGGCTCCATGCAAGATCTCATCCCGTGGGGTCAAAATGATCATGAGAACGGTGAGTAAAAATCCCAGAACTACACGGAGGGACCTGATGAATGACCTGCAGAGAGCTGGGACCAAATAACAAAGGCTACCATCAGTAACACACTACGCCGAGAGGGACTCAGATCCTGCAGTGCCAGGCGTGCCCCCCTGCTTAAGCCAGTACATGTCCAGGCCCGTCTGAAGTTGCCAAGAGAGCATATGGATGATCCAGAAGAGGATTGGGAAAATATCATGTGGTCAGATGAAACCAAAATAGATCTTTTTGGTAAAAAGTCAACTGGAGGAAGAAGAATGCTGAGTTGCATCCCAAGAACACCCTACCTACTGTGAAGCATGGGGGTGGAAACATCATGAGTTTGCAATCCCAAGAACACCCTACTTACTGTGAAGCATGGGGGTGGAAACATCATGATTTGGGGCTGTTTTTTCTGCAAAGGGAACAGGACGACTGATCTGTGTTAAGGGAAGAATGAACGGGGCCATGTATCGTGAGATTTTAAGCCCAAACCTCCTTCAATCAGTGAGAGCATTGAAGATGGAACGTGGCTGGGTCTTCCAGCATGACCATGATCCCAAATACACCACTCAGGCAACAAAGGAGTGGCTCCGTAAAAAGCATTTTAAGGTTCTGGAGTGGCCTAGCCAGTCTCCAGACCTCGACTCCATAGAAAATTTGTGGAGGGAGTTGAAAGTCCGTGTTGCCCAGCGACAGCCCAAAAACATCACTGCTCTAGAGGAGATCTGCATGGAGGAATGGGCCAAAATACCAGCTACAGTGTGTGCCAACCTGGTGAAGACTTACAGGAAACCTTTGACCTCTGTCATTGCCAACAAAGGTTATGTCACAAAGTTTTGAGTTGAACTTTTGTTATTGACCAAATACTTATTTTCCACCATGATTTACAATTTAATTCTTACAAAATCCTAGTGTGATTTCTTGGATTTTTTTTTTCTCATTTTGTCTCTCATAGTTGAAGTGTACCTATGATGAAAATTACAGACCTCTCTCATCTTTCTAAGTAGGATAACTTGCACAATCAGTGGCTGACTAAATACTTTTTTGCACCACTGTAGGCCTACAAAAACTATCACATATGAAACTTGTAGTGCATTTAAAGGGACACACCTGGCATATGGATCATCCTGCAGTTGCACACCCTCTGCACCTGGATGCTCTCACAGTGCAGTCTGCAGGCACTCACACTGTACGTGTCGTATCCTGGGATGGCCGGCTCTGAAGAAGCACGACAGTTCCCCCACGGCTGCGGCAGGTACGACAGCTAATGGGATGTTTACACACAGGTAACGTTGATCTAGCATCTATACATTCAACTGTACATTCATTCACACAGCACATTGCCGGATGTGGCCTGCTTTGTCTGGGAGTGCAGTGAAAAGTTTTGGGGAGCATCATTTAAATTGCAGTCATGCACAGTAGTCATAGCCACTTTTACCCGTCAAGTAAGCTTTATTAACTTTATTGGTTTTTTTGGCTTGTCTACCTCCGTTCTTTACTTTAATTGGGTTTTCTCATTTCTTTTCTTTTTCCCCCTCATAACATTTGTGATGCTG
Source organism: Ancistrus triradiatus (assembly GCA_025084515.1). Classification (NCBI taxonomy): domain Eukaryota; kingdom Metazoa; phylum Chordata; class Actinopteri; order Siluriformes; family Loricariidae; genus Ancistrus; species Ancistrus triradiatus. The sequence continues at coordinate 33,100 of JAJAGP010000458.1, read as the reverse complement.
CATGCTTATTTTACATCTTATTGAGTTACATATTCCCACCAAAACCAACTTACCCTCTTAGGAAGAAATTACCTTTTCGAACCAAGCCTTTTATAACTACTGCTATTTTATATAGGCGTACTGACGTGCGCAGTTTAACGTCCGCATTATGTTCTGATGTTGACTATTACCAAAGTCACACAGAAATTAAGCTACTTTGCTCCTAGGGTTTTATTTTAGACAATACTATTAATTAACACACAATATGAAAACATTTAGTACTGTGCCGTACAACGGAGTAATTCTTGCCTTTGTATCTTTTATCAAATTTGAAACACTTCTTAAAAATGTTAACGAAAACTACTGGAACGTTACAATGTTCTTTTCTGCCTTCCAGACTGCGATTCTCCTTTCTGTCAGCAGATGTTGCAAGGGTTCACTTGTACTAGTTTTATGTCATTCAGACATAAACATTATATTCAGTACTAGGCAAAAGTCTTAGGCCACCATTAGATTTGTTGTTTTAGCAGTGGTATAATGACCATATAGAACATACTGTGAACGGCTGGACCCAAAATTTCCACTAATCTTCATTCCAATATTTGTGAGCTTTAGCATAGCTTAGGCTTTTCACCCTGTTCCCCTTCCAAAAACGTTGTTTCTTGGCTGCTACACTTACAAAAGACCATGCCTGATCAAGATTCTTTGGACTGTTGAAGGGTCGACTTGGCATCCCGATGAAGCTGCCAGATGTTACTATTGCTCAAGGGTAACCACTTTAGTCTATGGAAGCTGTTTTTCCTTTTTTGTTTTTTATTTTTTAATACTTCATACACATTTCCTGTATTTTCTGACTGTAGTCTATTAAAGAAACTTAGAAATAATTATATATGGCCATTATACAATCAACGGTATATCTAATCTAATTGTGGACTAAGACTTGCACAGTACGATATATAAAACAGATTTTTCATTTCCTATTATAATTCTTAAGACCTCGGATGTTAAACAAATGGACGTTGATCGGATGGATGTTAAACGGCACTTATTGTCACCCATAACTAATGCGATTCTTTTTTCTTTTTGCATTCATACTTGATGTCAAATCACAGATTCAAAATTTTTGGGACATCTCATAACTCTTTCTTCACCCACTTATATATGGTAATTTATATGTGTTTTATCACTGCTTATCCTTGTCGGGTCGTCAGTCCATCACAGGGCCCTGCAGGGCTCACCCTGACCAGCCTCTCTCCCAATTATGTGACACCTGACTTGACCGGAAGCCACCGCTGGCACTCAAAAGCTGGGTCTCCTGGGATTTGGGCTAGCAAATTGGCACTTTACTACAGAGCACTCCCCAGGTGGCTTAATGCAAAGCAAGTTAACATCCAGCAGCAGCTGTTAAAAGCTGTTTTATGTTCGCATTTGATAAGGCAAGCTTCGATCATTTCGTGTGACGACTGTGATTCTTTGATTATTTATCTTATGACTGTGCAAAAGTCTTAGGCCATTAGATTACAAATATCATGGTTTTAGCATTGGTATAATGACCATATATAATTATTTCATCAGTCTCTTTATTAGAATACAACCAGAAAATATAGGAAATTTGTATGCACTATTAAACAACTAAAACAATCAGGAAAAAGCTGATGTTGGCTATAATGGCAAGTATTTAGTGTGGCCTCCTCTTACACTTACACAGCATCTAGGAGTTTCATCAGGATGCCAAGTTAACCCTTCTACATGATTATGAATGGTGTTTCTTTATAAGAGTAGCAGACAAGAAACCATTTTTTTCAGAATGGAACAGGGTGAAAAGGCTAAGATATGAGTACTATGGAATGACAAATCCAAGTTTGGGTCCAATCGTTGACAATATGTTATATATGGTCATTATACCACTGCGAATACAAATCTAAAAACAAATCTAATGGTGGCCTAAGACTTTTACACAGTTCTATACATCTCCTACCGGCGATAATATACTTTTGTGTTTGACTCGCCCATAATTGTGTCCAGTAGTTGTCTAAATTGAGATTGACAAAGAGAATCAGGGCAACAGAAATACAGGTCAGAACATATTTTGTAAGATTCGCTGAGGTTCACCTCACATTCTGGCAGCCGTCAATAAAACATATGCTGAGAGGAAAAAAAACCACCAGGCTGCCTCGGGCATCTCTACTTGCCTGTCACTCAAAATCAAAAGTCTTCCCTTCTTCCTCTAGTATTCTCGCTTTCGAGCTCTAACAGCACGCGTGCATATTTGGAGGGTTTGGATTTTTAGAGGAAGCAGAACAGGGCTGTATTCTTTCCAAACATCTATTTCTGGTTAATGTCCTATTATATTGCTATTCTTATCCATACCTTTTGCTCCCTCCCTGTATTTATTTATCATAGACATATCCCCATGAAGTCCCAGGCTGGATCATACCCTCTGTTCCTGGCAGGACACGAAGGTCTGAAAGCCTGGCGAGACTCCAAATCCCAGCTCGTGGATGTAAGGTGGTTCGTCCTGACTGTGGATCTGAACGCGGATCCCTGCCTCCAGAGTCGTCTCATCTGTAGAGGAACAAGGTGTTAAATTACCTCAGTGTTTCCCTCTTAGGAATAACCCAGCAATAAATTTCCATTTATTGCTCACGCGAGGTATTTTGCATTCACCGTGTTTTCTGTCTTTGCTTGATAATGGTACACATTGTAATTCACTACGGGCGTGTTTAGAAAACATTATAGAGGATGATTTACTTTGGAGAGAATTTTAATATATAACACTAAGAATGTGTAAAAAGTCACTATTGCTTGCTTTTCGCTAAGCGCGGTTGTGCCTTGCTTATTTGGTGTAATAGTTTTTGCCTAGCAGTACTGGACTATGGACCAGAAGGTCCAGGGTTCAAATCCCACCTCTGCCAAGCTGCCACTGTTGGGTCGTTGAGCAAGACCCTTAACCCACAATTGCTTGGATTGTAAGATTGTATCAATGGTAAGTTGCTCTGGATAAGGGCGTCTGCTAAATGCTGAAAATGTAAAAATGTAAATGTAAATTATTGTGTGTAGTCTCATTTTTATGATATGACTACATTCTTTTTAATTTATTAATTTAATTCAAGTACAGATATGAGCTGTTTAACATCTACATTACATTCATTACGTTCTGTGAAACAGGATGTTGAAAAGACATTAGAATCATCACATAGTAGTTTTCCCATAGTTCTTTCATTCATTCATTGTCTTAACCCCTTAATTCTGGTCAGGGTTACAAGGCAAGATCAACCCTAGACAGGGTGCTTGTGACACACTATGGTCAAGTCAAGTCCGATTTATTTATTTAGTCTCAAAGCAGCGTTACCATTTTTGATTATCTTATGATATCTAAGGCCAATCCCAAATTGAGCAAGCCTAGGGCAACAGTGGCAAGGAAAATCTCCCTAGACATTATAAGGAGGTCTAAGACTCAAAAAGGGACTCATCCTCCTTGGGTGGGTTAGGTGATAAATGTAAGAATGAAACTAATGTATCTACTCAAATAAGTCTGTAGTAATAGCTCAAAAAACAGAAACTAAATAAATATTAATAGATATGGGAGGAAACCGGAGTACCTGGAGTAAACCCACCTAGACATGAGGAGGACATGGAAACAACACACATTTGGAGTCCGAGGTCTGGATCGAACTGTGAGGCTGCGCCACCGTGCCGCTCACTTTGCACATAGTATTTTATTTTAAACAAGAATATTAATTAAGAGACAATATGAAAAACTATTAAAGTACTGTGCTGTACAATACTGTAATTCTTATCTTTGTATGTTTTATACAATTTCAAACGAAAGGAACGTTACCATGTTATTTTCGGCTTTCAAGACTGCAGTTCTCGTTTCCTCCAGCAGGTGTCTCAAGGGTTCGCTCATACTAGTTTTCTGTCATTCCGATGTCAATTAGATCTGTAGACAGATTCTTCTTTCCAACTATAATTCTTAACTTCTCGAACGTTAAAGCAAACAGATGTCGATCAAATGGACATTAAATGGCAAATACCACTATTGAGTACAATGTAATGGCCCAGCCATACAGCAGCGTGTAATAGCGTTGTAGTGCTCAAGTACAGTCTTGGTCGCATCTCAGTCTCAAACTCATTTGGACTCCGTCTTGTCTTGATCTCGGGGTAAGGTGGACTCAGACATTATTGTTGAGGCCAGCCAAGTCCAATGTCTGAGGTAAAGTTAATTATAAACGACTTTTTTTCTACTGTTATTGAATATCAACAATCCATTCACACATAAGAAATCAGTCCTTTCTCTACATGCCTAAATAAAATCTGCACTCAGATGGTGGCTAACAGGGAAAAACAAATTCCTGTGCTTCTTCTCGTTCAGTACCCTTATCCATGTTTTATTTTAAATAGCCTGGCGTTAAGTCTTCAAGTGTCTTCATTTTCACCCACTCCCTTTACTTTACAGTGTCTACAAAATCTGGAATTATTATTACTATGTTTTCACATTTAATAATAAAAATGGTTTGAATGGATGTTGTTGGTTATATTCAGTTGACTTTAAGTGGTGTCTGATTACGTTTGACAGAAGAAGAGAAACAGAATCATAATTTCCTTCCAAAACTTACATTGCCTTAGTTTGATTAAGACTATAGAATAATAATAATTAATAATCATTTTAAATGTAATTATTGTTAGATTTTACAAAATATATGATTAAATATAATATTATTTATTAATAATAATTGAATAATATTATGTATAAGGAATGTAAAGTGAATTACAAACTAATTAAATTTTTTAAATTTTCTTCTTTTTATTCTTGTATGATGAAAAAAATCTTAATCTGGTCTCGGTCTCATTCTCATGTCTCAGCCACTCTTGGTCTTAACTCGGACTCGATATGTCCTGGTCTTGGTCTTGACTCGGACTCAGCTCTAGTGGTCTTGACTACAACACTAGCGTTTAATTCTGACCTTGTTTCCATTTAGATTGGCATGTTCTATCAATGTACCTCCCAAAACATGGCACATTTGGACCCATCATGATCTCCACCAGGATGAACGGTTCCTGAAGAACAATGAATGCCCGCTATTATTTGTTTATGTGATCTCTTTCTTGTTATTAGTCGTTCATTCAATCAGCTTGAGTAACCACTTTAACTTAGTAAGGTTGTTCAGGAGATTAATTGGATTGGCGCCCTGTCTTGGGTTGTTCCTGCCACCGGCTAGGCACTGGCTGACCACAGTGTAGCAGACAAGAAAGTGCATGAAGGAATGAATGTAAAATTATTAGAGATGGCAAGGGGGTGTAGCGGTTAGCACTGTTGCCTCACAGCTCCAGAGATCCTGGTTCGATAGACCTGGGTTGCCACCTTGGGCTCCTCCTCCAAGACCCTGAATTGGATCGAGCAGGTATTGAAAGCGAATCCTACCATTTTGCAGGTTTGCATTAATAAATACTCTATTTGAATATATTTTTACATAAAAAGCTACATGGAGGTGCGAATGCCTGTAGATTCATTTAGCACTCATGGTGTAAATAATTAAGTATTTAAGTCATTATCAAAGTGGAGAATGCATGTGCAAATGAGTATGGCTGAGGGACAGATGCTAATCTGATGCACATTTTGTACTGTTTACTGGAGCGATAAAGGAGATTCAAGAAGTACATACACGTAATAACCGACTTTTCAGACTGGGCCAGCTATTTCAAAGTGTCAGGAGAGAAATTATTGGGGATATATTGTTATCTAGCAATGTACAGGTGTTACGTCAGCATTACGTTCTGTTAAACAAAATGGGCATTGAATGGACGTTACCATAGTCACATACTAGTTTAGATATTTTGCACACTTTGTTTTATTTTAAACAGTAATATTAATTAAAACACTGTTTAGCATGGACACTCGTGTTACACATAGCATCAGTGGTTGTTAATAGACTAACCAACTACATTTTCTCTTTTCTCTATGAGCTTGTGTAATGTATCAGTTCCAGCCCCACACACTAAGATGTTCCTCCGCTTCAGCTCCACTCAAGTTGTTTCCATTATCAGCTCCAGCCCCACCAGTAACTCTCTCCTTCGTCCAGTTGGCTGGGGACGACATGCCACCAAGGACTTTCTTGCCGAGGACTCAAGATCCTAAACTGACTCTGTGTATCGGACTAAATAATGCAGATATGCATATTTTTTATGTTATTTTTATTTTACTTATCACTATAAGACTTATTTCACTAGAAACATTAGTTTCATTCTTACATTTATCATCTATGCCACCCAAGGAGGTTGGGTCCCTTTTTGAGCCTTGGTCCTCCCAAGGTTTCTTTCTCATAACGTTTAAGGAGTTTTTCCTTGCCACTGTCACCCTAGGCTTGCTCAGTTTGGGATTGGCCCTAGATATTAGAAGATAATCTAAAATTGTAAAGTTTCTTTGAGACAATGCTTCACTGTAAAAAAGCACTACATAAATAAATCTTGACTTGACAATGTGAAAATGAATGAATTCATTAGTACAGGAAATACATGTGCATGACAGTGTAGGCTATGCATTTTGCAATTGTATTATACAATTAATTAGAATTACTTGTAGAATTACTTGTAACTATAAATACATTACATTTATTTTCAGATTAAGTCATTTAGCAGACACCCATACCCAACTTACAACTGCAACTTACAACTGACACAATTTGTCTTAATACATTTGTCTTCAAAAAGACACACCAGCTCTAACGTTTGTGCTTTGTTTTTAAATTAATAGATCTTTTTCTGATGTCCTCTGGCAGCTCAACCACATCTTGCTGTTGATGCTACTAATGTACTTTTCCTTTAGAATCATAACCATTCTCAGAGTCAGTATTTTAAAACCCATTCAACTGTTGTGTTAGCCATATCTGATGGAATCATTTACAGTAATTATGCCCTTCTCCTTTTCCACACTGGCTGTGTAGCTGCCTGCTGGTTTTGAGATCTGCACTTCCACGAGTATCAGCAACAATTAGGACATTTAAAATTCTCATTTAAATATTTCCTACAGTGTTATTATTTGTAGTTATTTTCAGTAAATCACCTGTAACCGTTACTAACCACACACTCTATTAGATTGCATATGCAATTACAGTGGAACCCTGGAATTTGAAAAGAAGAACTACTATGATAGGTATAATATGATAATAGGTATATTATTTTATATTATATTATGTATATGTACACTCATTGACAAGATATGTGTGAACTGGTATAATGATGTTATTTGTGACTACAATATTAGGGTAAACAAATACATTTATTGGGGAAAACTGTACGATTGAAAGGAGGCTCTAGTACCCTGTTGGGACACTTCTAGCCTGGATACAAGATGAGATGGGCCAAGGGAAGGCGTATCTGTTACAATCAGTTGGAGACATTTCTGAGAAACCCTTGCTGGTGCGAGCGAGCATTATCCTGCTGAAAAATGCCTAACGGAAGCCCTGCCATGGGAGGCAACACATGCCTGCAGGATGTCCTGCACAGATCGCTGATTTGTTAGTGTCCCTTGTATCACTACTAGGGGTGACCAACTGTTGTATGAGATGAAACCCCAGATCATCACACTAGACGATATGGTTCCAATTTGACGCAGTCCAGGTTTCTTGTTTACAACACATCTGCAAACAAAGGCAGCAATCTGACATTTCTGTTTGGTTGCAATTTTTCTCAATGAATATATATTAGTCTCACCCTCAGTCTCGACACTGCTGTCACAATGATAAGATGTGCTGAAACAGTTTCACTTTATTTATGTAACGGCTTGCATCCATTCGGTTTAGCTCCCCCTGCTTTCTGCTTCCCACCCAGCAGGTGGGGCTGTAGCCACCTGGTGGTCTGTCTTCTATATATACCCTGCTTCCTGTGCACTTCCTGGTCTGGCTGCTTCACATTGTGGTTGTCCTTGGCTCCTGTTCCGTTGCTCCCCAGTCCTCCATGCTGGTTTGTTTCCTTCTCTTTGTCTTGTCACAGTCTCTATCTCCTTGTCTCCCTTTGCCTTATTGTTGCATGTTAGCCTTGTTTGCTTTGTTATCTTAGTATTACCCCTTTGTTTGTTAGCCTGTTAGCTTGTTACGTGTGGTTGATGTTTGATGTATTTATCATTATTCTTGGTTTGTGTTTGAGTTGTTTGTTTGTATATTTCACCATGTACGTACACTCCTAATAAATCTTCACCACTTGCACTTACGTCTGCCTCCCGTGTCCTCCCTTGCCCAAAACATGACAGAAAGCCAGACCATATTAAGGACGTAGCAAGAGTTTCCCCCTGTCCTTCGTAGTCTGTGGTCAGAGTCCTCTGAGGATGAGTATCCTGAGGACTATTTAAAGTACGAGCCCTCTTTAATTCAGCTCAGTCGGGACTCGGAAATGGAGATTTCATGTCCGGCTGTAACCCTCCAAAACCCGGACCGCGGACTCTCCCAGGCAGCCAGGAAGCGCCGTCGTAAGCGGAGGACCATGGCCGCTACCTCAGCGCCTGAGTCCACGCCAGCTACCACGACGTCCATGTCAGCGCTTGCTAGCTCAGCACCAGTGTCCACGTCCGCTACCTCAATGCCGATGCCAGCGCTTGCTAACTCTGCGCCTGAGCCCACATCTGCTAGCTCAATTCCGGAGCCCACGAACGCTATCACCACGCCTTTGTCTCCATACACCACCCACCAGCCCCGGTCACAGCTAGTCAGCCATGTGCTGGATCCCCCTCTCGCCAGCTGTTCGAGAATCCCCCAGGTCAAGCAGGATTCAGCACTCTCCAGCCCCACCCGCATGCCCGCAACCCCATGTTCGCTCCTGACCCCTACTCACCTGGCCATAGAGCGAGCCAGTGAGATTCTGCAGGGGGTTTTGGAACTGTGCGCTCTGCCAGAGAGGCGATGGGGTTTGCGGTATGTATCGCTGAGGACCCTGGGCTGGAGAGACTGATTCAGGACTTGGGGGCTATGCTGGGTGCTGTGGACTCAGCAGTGACACAGGGACTCACGATAGCTGGATCGTGGCCCGTCTCACCTCCCTCACTTCCAGAGGCCGTCCGCTCCAGTGAGGCCCTCCCAGAGGCCGTCCGCTCCAGTGAGGCCCTCCCAGAGGCCGTCCGCTCCAGTGAGGCCCTCCCAGAGGCCGTCCGCTCCAGTGAGGCCCTCCCAGAAGAGGTCCAGAGCGCGCCCGCCCCGGAGAAGGTCCAGAGCGCATCACCCGCCTCTGAGCTGGAGTCGTGCCCTCCTTCCGGCCTCCCACCACCCACCCGGGTTTGTGACGAGGACTTCACACGCCAGCAACTCGCCAGGGACCCGCTCGCCAGCTGCCCGACGGCGACCCCGCTCGTCAGCAGCAGCTTGTTACGTGTGGTTGATGTTTGATGTATTTGTCATTATTCTTGGTTTGTGTTTGAGTTGTTTGCTTGTATATTTCACCATGTACACTCCTAATAAATCTTCACCACTTGCACTTACGTCCGCCTCCCGTGTCCTCCCTTGCCCAAAACGTGACAATTTACACTTATTTAACGTCTTTATTGATTTTATGCATTGTATTCTATTGCTTTGCTTTATTCGTGCTTTTAGTCATTAACAACATATGAATATAGGCAAAAAAAGAACGGCCTCCTGGAACCAATTGAGGTCGAAATTCCGGTTCCACTATAGTACTGTTTATACACTGATGAGCCAAAACGTTTGTGATCAATCATAGATCAAATAACAAACAGTTTTTTGAACAGTTAGTTCTCATAGTAGATGCTGGAAGCAGAAGAAATGGGCACGAATAAAGACCTCAGGCCAAACATCTGGATTGGAGCATACTTAAAACAGCAAGGCTTGTCATATTTATATACAGTACTGTGTAAAATTCTTAGGCCACCATTAGATTAGATATACCAATGTTTTAGCAATGGTCTAATGACCATACATAATTATTTCTTGTTGTCAGTATTGTAATACAACCAGATAATACAGGACATTTGTATGTAGTAGTAAAAACTGAACCCCCACCCAGAAAAACAGCTTCTGTTGGCTACAACTGCAAGTATTTAGTGTGACCTCTGCTTACACTTGAGCAATTGCAGCATCTGGCAGCTTCATCGGGATGCTGTGTTGACCCTTCTACAAGCTGAAGAAGCTTGATCAGGAATGGTGTTTTTGGAAGGGGAACATGGTGAAAATGCTAAGATATACTAAAGGTCGCAAAGACTGGCATGAAGATCAGTGGAAAAGAGTATTATGGAGTCACGAATCCAAGTGTGAAATACTGGGTTAAATAATATATTATATATGATCATTATACCATTGCTATTTAAAACAACAAGTCTAATGGTGGCTTAAGACTTAGTATAGTACTTTATATGTGCAAGTTCACAACCTCTTGATTATACAAGTGTTTTTGCTGTGACTTACTGGTCTCTCTCCAGATGGGGAGGTAATCGTCTTGCTGTATATCCAGCATCAGCTCCAGGCCATTGCCCATGCCGCCCTGCCGCGTCCGTTTTGGCGAGGTCTTGTTCCCGTTGAAGGTGTAGCATTTTCCATAGCGTGTGTATACCTGCATTAAGACATATGTGCAGGATGTTATAATATAACTGTCTTTCTTCATTTCTGAAGGAATTTAATTGTAAATCATGGTGGAAAATAAGTATTTGGTCACCCACAAACAAGCAAGATTTCTGGCTCTCACAGACTTGTAACTTCTTATTTAAGAAGCTCTTCTGTCCTCCACTCGTTACCTGTATTAATGGGACCTGTTTGACTTCATTATCTGTATAAAAGACACCTGTCCACAGCCTCAAATGGTCAGACTCCAAACTCAACCATGGCCAAGACCAAAGAGCTGTCGTAGGACACCAGGAAGAAAATCATAGACCAGCACCAGCCTGGGAAGATTGAATCTACAATAGGCAAGCAGGTTGGTGTGAATAAATGGAAAATGGAAGACATACAAGACCACTGATAATCTCCTTCAATCTGGGGCTCCACGCAAGATCTCATCCCGTGGGGTCAAAATGATCATGAGAACGGTGAGCAAAAATCCCAGAACTACATGGAGGGACGTGATAAATGACCTGCAGAGAGTTAGGAACAAAGTAACAAAGGCTACCATCAGTAACACACTACGCCAAGAGGGACTCAGATCCTGCAGTGCCAGGCGTGTCCCCCTGCTCAAGCCAGTACATGTCCAGGCCCGTCTCAAGTTTGCCAGAGAGCATATGGATGATCCAGAAGAGGATTGGGAGAATATTATGTGGTCAGATGAAACTAAAATAGACCTTTTTGGTAAAAACTCAACTCGCCGTGTTTGAAGGAAGAAGAATGCTGAGTTGCACCATACAAATATAAATATAAATAATCATATAAAATTCATATAAATAATCTAAGATCTAAGCTCTCAAAAGTGAAGTATGGCGTGCCTCTGGGGTCAGTGCTTGGCCCGCTTTTATTCTCTCTGTACATGCTGCCACTAGGCTCAGTTATTCGTAAACATGGCATTAGTTTCCACTGCTATGCAGATGATACACAGCTGTACATATCAGCCAAAACTAATGACAGCCTTACAATCAACAAAATCGAGGACTGTGTAAAGGAAATAAAAGATTGGATGTTATTTAATTTTCTCTTACTTTAACTCAGATAAAACTGAGGTTCTATTCGTGGGGACAAGGCCTGGTGAGAGATCAGGTTAGCTTACTCTTATCCTAAATTCAGATAAAACTGAGGTTCTATTAGTGGGACCCATGGCTCAGGCTTCAGTATTGCCCAGTCCATCTATAAAACACGTAGGTGTCACATTTGATTCAGATCTCTCCTTCGATGCGCGCATTAGCAACATCACTCAAAGTGCTTTCTTTCAATTATGTAATATCACTAAACTTAGAAATATCCTCTCTTTTAATGATGCAGAGAAACTGGTTCATGTGTTTATAACCTCAAGACCTCAAAACACTTTACTTACTGGATGCTCTAGTAAATCTAGAAATAAACTTCAATTAGTTCAGAATTCAGCCACCCCAGTGCCAACCTGAACTAGAACATTTGATCATATCACTCCTGTTCTATCATCACTGCACTGGCTACCAGTTAAGTTCCGCATTGATTACAAAATACTTCTTATAACTTATAAAGCTCTACATGGCCTGGCCCCACATTATCTGAGTGAACTCTTAGAGTTTTACAATCCAACTCGTCTACTTCGTTCGCAGGGTACAGGACTTCTTTTAGTTCCTAGAATTAAAAAAGTCACAGCAGGGGGAAAGGCTTTCTCATATCTGGCCCCCCAACTATGGAATAAACTTCCCACTTTAGTTTGAGACTCAGACACTCTACAAAGTTTTAAGTCTAGACTATAGACATACCTATTTACACAGGCTTTTGACTAGATTTAGACCAGGATGCATGGATTGGGTCACTGGGGCCGGAGTCTGGAGTCATGTCTGGCCTGCCTGCCTTGTCCGCTAGCCGGGAGTGTCGAGTGGGCGGTCTGGCTGAACTGGGCTTCAGTCCTCGTGATCTTGACTCATACATCCTTGCCTTAGAATAAGGGCAGAGCTGGGGGTTCATAGTCAAAGAGTCTTATGGTGATCAGAAACGTTGGGTTGCTGTCTTCTGCCCGTGGGGTTGCCAATGTCTCATGTGATCCCTCTTGGCTGTGTTTTCCTACCAGTTCTCCTCTTTCTAGCTATGCTGGTATAGCTAATGCTGCCGGGGTCTCATTCTACACTTGGCATCAGTGATTGACATGGCATCAGTGACTTTTAATAGACACTGTGCTCTTAATCAATAACTAATTACAATTTCTGTTTTCTCTCCGAGCTGTGTTCCGGCAGTTCCAGCCCCACACATGATGTTCATCTGTTGTAGCTCCACTCAAGCTGCTTCCATCATCAGCTCCAGCCCCACCATACCTGGGCTTAATGTCAATGTGCATACTTCACATTTTATTCGAACTTTGACTCCATGACTTTAGTTTCGCTCTTAGATTTATCATCATACCTTGGCCACTTAATGGTCGATGTGAATACTTCACCGTTCTATATTCTATTCAACTTTGGACTCCATGACTTAGTTCGCTCTTAGATGTATCATCTACGCCGCCCAAGGAGGTTGGGTCCCTTTTTGAGTCCATTGTCCTCCAAGGTTTTTCCCTGCCACTGTCGCCCTAGGGCTTTCTCCCACACAATTTGGGATTGGGACATAGTTATTAGGAGATAATCTAAACTTGTAAAGTTGCTTTGAGACAATGCTCCATTGTAAAAAGCGCTATATAAATAAATCTGACTTGACTTGACTTGACTTGATCCCAAACACACCACTCGGGCAAAGAAGGAGTGGCTCCGTAAAAAGCATTTTAAGGTCCTGGAGTGGCCTAGCCAGTCTCCAGACCTCAACCCCATAGAAAATGTGTGGAAGGAGTTGAAAGTCCGTGTTTCCCCAAAACATCACTGCTCTAGAGGAAATCTGCATGGAGGAATGGGCCAAAATATCAACTACAGTGTGTGCAAACCTGGTGAAGACTTACAGGAAACGTTTGACCCCTGTCATTGCCAACAAAGGTTATGTTACAAAGTATTGAGTTGAACCAAAGTTATTGACCAAATACTTATTTTCCACCATAAACTACAATTAAATTCTTTAAAAATCCTACAATGTAATTTCCTGGATTTTCTTTTCTCATTTCATCTCTGATAGTTGAAGTGTACCTATGATGAAAATTACAGACCTCTCTCATCTTTCTAAGTCGGAGAACTTGCACAATCAGTGACTGACTAAATACTCTTTTGCCCCACTTTATATATATATCATCACATATAGGCACGATTGGCTGCGTCTGAGGGACAGAGCTTCGTCAGGGTGGTGGTCAGCTATCTCTATCTGGGTTGAAGTATGCTTATGCATGCACCAGTATTGGATAGGCTGAACCCACATGACCCTGATTAGGACAAGTGGGGATACAATGTGGAAACAAAGATAAAAATCACACATATCAGACATGTACAAATTATGCATTGCTCCCACAATGAACACTGAAGAAAAGCTAACAATGTCTGCCTCACAGAGGTCTGGTGACAAGGTCTGTATGGAAGTTTTGGCATTGGATATCTTCTTAATAGGAGCAAAAAAGGTGAAACTGGTTTGTTAAAGAAATAGAAGCAGCATTTTCTTGTGTAATTTAATGAATCACACTTACCTTGGATGAAGAGTACATCATGTCCCTGGTCTTTTGTGATAGATTTGACAGTCTAACTCAATTAAATGCTCTTTATGACAGGTGTGGAAAAAGAAGCACAACTTCAGCTAGCATTCAAGAGTTTAAAAATTGAAATAATCAGTTTATTTGCTTTTTGGAAGGCCTGTTCTCTTTGGCTGTACTAAATGCGAAAGCAAAGCATCTTGTTTTACCCTTGCTTATGCTGGTCAGGGTCTCTAGGGGGAGTGTTTGAAGCCTAACCTGGAATTCTCTAGGCACAGGCAGAGTTACATCCTGGACATGGCAGAGTCCATGGTTCCTTAAATGCACCACCCAACTTCACATTGTAAGCCCCACGCAAGATTTGAAGCCAAGTCCCCAAGTTACAGGACCTGTTGTTTTCCGTAACTTGTGTACTAACAGTTTGATTCAAAAATGTAGTTAAGATACTGCTAATGGTTATAATTTTACAAAGTACTATTCCTGCTTAAAATGCTAAAACTGTTCATAAGGTATTATTCCAATAAATAACTATTATAAAAAGAAAGAATTGCAAAAAAATTATTTTTATCAGTATCAAGAAACCATTGAACCCATAAGGAATTATAATCTAGTATGTAATCCAGTACGAGTCTCAAGTTCCATGACTTTAACTTGAGTGCTAATTTTTGTTAGTTTTTTTTAACATACCGATTTATTTAGTGTTAAAATAATATTGAATCACATAATCTCATCTTTCGTATTGCTTGCATGGTGCTGTATCACTGTACCGCTAGGGAGCTGAGCTGGTCTGCTTTGTTTATCTATTATCTTTATATTAAGACTATAAAGACTATGATATATAGTGAATAAAAAAATGCAACATGCAAAACATGTGGAGTGAAGATCACCAATGGCAATATAAAACATTATACCTTGTTCGACATTTGAGCCAAACCCATGGTTATGCAGTTTACATATTAAATGGCTTCCTAAGTTGCTAGGTAGCTAATTGTTGAACAACAGCAATTGTAAATGGAGCCCTCTCCGAGCATAAAGTTTATATTGTTGTTTTTTCTAGCAGAGAAATTGTCAAAAATTTCTCAATAGCTATGACAATTTCTATCTTTGAATACTTATTAGCCTGTTTAGTTTGGCTGATAGCACGTAATTTAGCATTTGATGATTTGAATTGGACTTGAGGTTTGGGACTTGGGTCTGGTGACAGGGGTGAAAAGGCTTGAGATATGCTCAAGTTCACAAGATTTGAATGAAGATGAATAAGAGTATAATGGAGTTTGAAATTTTTGGGTCCAATCGTCAACAATGTGTTATATATGGTCATCATACCAGTGCTAAAGCAACAAATCTAATGGTGGCCTAAGACTTTTGCACAGTACTGCATGTCTGAAGTAGAGAAGGCTGGTTTGGGATCATCTCCTTGCGCTCTCTCTTGTTTTCTCTCCCATTTACCCGCAAACATTCATGCTGCATAGCTTTTTTTGGTAAGATGCATTGCGTGTCAGTTGAGAAAGCAAACAATTCGGTTGTAGATATATTGTTTACAGTGTGTATTTAAAAACTATTTTTACTTATAAATGGCCATAGATCTTGTTTTTTGTTACACTTCCTTCTGGTCAGAAGCGGATAATTGCAGAGCCTTTCTACCATCCCTACTTAAAAAAATAATAAAAAATTCTGATTGCTTTGTCAGCTTGGTCTGATTGATTGGGTCTTTAAGTGCTCATTAGGAATGCTTTGTTTCAGCCAAAAGTCAAAGATCAGGGAGCTGATTGGACGCCTCGAGAAATTTGGTCTCATATTAAAATAAACCCAGCCTTCTCTCGGAGCCTAAATTTGTCCTTGGCCTCTATTTTCTTTCTCCAAAGATTTGCACTGACGGAATCATTGGGACTAAGCTTGCAAACTTTGGTGTTGATATAAAAACAAATTGCTTTCTTACTTCCCCTTGGATTTATGCTGACTACATAGCCTGAGTAACAGATCAAAAGTTCCTTGCTCTATCTAATGCTCCTTCTTCCACATGAGGCAGGCTTGTACCTCTGAAGATCCTAAATCCCGTGGTAAACTCGAGTGAAGCAGATGGGATTAGACCTCTGTGCCTGCCGAGCCCTGTAGGCTGAGACAATCTCTACACGGTGCAATTAAAGGATACTGAACACACACCCCTGCTCCGCCTCTGGCTTCATCCCATCTACAAGCCTGTTACTGCATTTTACAGCATGTCCTGTTCTGAAATTAGAGACGGTGAGCAACAGCAGTTGACACGTAAGAGTTGACGCAGGATGACACAAATCTACCTGCAGAGCCTCCAACCCGTGTCAGCCCGTGAAGAGTCTGAGTTCACGAAAATGGTCACAGCTGGACTTCAGTCAAATGTCAAGTCCATTCAGCCACGACTTTAGGAAGACCTTAAAGAAAAAGTACTCAGCTGGCTGTATGCTGTCACCATGGAGAACTGGTGGCCTTGCAGTACAAGTAATGCACTGTTGACCAGAAGGCCGAGGGTTCAAGTCTTAGTACTGCCAAGCTACCATTGCTGGGCTCTTGAGCAAGGTCTTTAACCCTTCATTGCTTGGATTAGTTGTAAGTCAAGTCATGTTTTATTTATATAGTGCTTTTTACAATGGAGCATTGTCTCAAAGAAACTTTACAATTTTAGATTATCTTCTAATATCTAGGGCCAATCCAAAACTGAGCAATCCTAGGGCGACAGTGGCAAGGAGAAACTCAAACATTATGAGGACGAAACGTTGAGAGGACCAAGGCTCAAACAGGGACCCATCCCCCTTGGGTGGCGTAGATGATAAATGTAAGAATGAAACTCATCTATTTAGTCAATAGTCTATAGAAATAGTTAAAAGAAATAGCTTTAAAAAGAAATCTAAGTCTGAATAAAAGCATTTGCTAAAGAGCCCTAAAGAAAGGAAATACCTGTACAGTATAGTTAGCCACTTCTATAGTTGTTGAAACCCAGACAAGACTTGCAAGACTTGCTCAAGACTCCCTGTTGCATAGTATTAAAGCTACACAGCTATCTATCTATCTATCCATCTATCTATGTGTGGATTCATTCTGGTAACATTTGGATGTAATTCACTTGTCTTAATTTAATTCATATAAAGTAGAGGAGAAAATTATGAATTCAGTGAATGTTGACTAAAGCACTATGGAATCGCCTTGTAATTTGCATTTCCAAAACAAATACTGGTACATGTCTAAAAATACAAAGTAGTCTGCAGAAGGCCCCCAATAAGACAGCTGTCATTTGAAATAATGAAAGGGATTCTAAAACACGTTCAAGGAGGAAATCCAACGCAGAGAGTGGCAAAAGATGTTGATTTGGTCAGCTTTGTCTAAGATTTGGTGCAAGTACAAACAAAATTTACATTTACAGCATTTAGCAGACGCCCTTATCCAGAGCAACTTACAATTAATACAATCGTACAATCCAAGAAATTGTGGGTTAAGGGCCTTGCTCAAGGACCCAACAGTGGCAGCTTGGCAGAGGTGGGATTTGAACTCTGGACCTTCTGGTCCATAGTCCAGTACCATAACTGCTAGGCTACCACAGTCCCAAATTGGAAGTTTAACAAAAGGGTAGACCAAGGAAGATGTCAAAATAGATAGAAAACTCAAAGCAATATGCCTGGAAAATAGAAAACAGCACAACAAAAGAAACGGAAATCAAATGGGCCGAAACAGGAGTCAATGTTTTTGACAGACCTGTAAGAAATCCGCTGAATGAAATGGGATATACTTATAGAAAAGCCAAATGAAACCCAGCACTAACACCTAAAGAGAAGAAAACAAGGTTACAGTGGGCTAGAGAGAAGCAATCATGGAGTGTGGATGATTGGATGAAAGTGATATTCAGCCAAGGAGATTATGATTCAACATTTGTCTTCTGCCGTTCTAATGAAACAAAGATTGCCTGAAGAAAACAATCAAATTTCCCCACTCATTAATGACATTGGATTGCATGTCAAGTAAAGGACAAGGGCAGTTATTACCTATAGTATACATTGAAGTTTTGGACAATTTTCTCAAACCATTGATAGCAACTAGATTTGGTGATGATGAAGTCATTTTCAGGATGATAATGCAGCTTGACAGAGAGCAGAGTGTTTCTTCAGAATGAAAGCTTTCTCTGGTTTCTGATTTGCGAGTACGGTGTATGCATTTGTTTCTTTAGTCTTTGTTTCTCTGTTGGTTCTATCTGTGTTGGCTTTTTCATTCTTTTTCTGACTCCATTTTTTGGATTTTTGCATCCGTGGATTACTGGACTCCTTTTTGTTTTCCTCCTGGGATTCCCCCTTTGCTTCATGTTTTGGATGTGTGCCACCTGTTTCTCTCTCTTTCTCAGTATCTTGTTGCTCCCTCAGTATCTGAGGCAGCATATTTTTTTTCATTCTCATCAGTGGGTTACTGGACTTCATTTGTCTGGAATTGTCTTTTTCTTTCCGTGATTTGGACGCTTAACACCTGTTGTTCAGTTCGCCTGTGGCCCATTCCCTCTCTTCATGCACTTTTAGTGACTGCAGTCGTTTCTGCAGCTGAGTTTCTTTTTGTGTCTGAAAACATTTTGGGTTGGGGAGCTTATCCACACCCCTTACTCAGGTGTCTGTAATGTATAACTAATGGCTAATATGGTGTGGTGTTTGGCATGGAATTTCTGTTGCCCATACAAATGAACTCAGTTCTTCTTTCTAATCTTTCTCATGCATTTTTCTTATTTTTTGAGTGAATTTAGGGGATTAAATATAACTAAAGCATACATACATGCCCATCTGGGTCAGGACTGGTTATGCCTAGCTCTCTAAAACTCATTTTACACGCAAATGGAAAAGTCTAGCTGTTACGTGTCATGGAACCTTGAGGATCAAAGAAGTTAATTTACATGTTGTGAATACAGTGGTGTGAAAAAGTGTTTGCCCCCTTCCTGATTTCATAATTTTTTGCATGTTTATCAGACTTAAGTGTTTTGGATCATCAAACCAATTTAAATATTAGTCAAAGGCAACACAAGTAAACACAAAATGCAGTTTTTAAATGCATTGGTTTATTATTAAGGGAGAAAAAATCCAAACCTACATGGCCCTGTGTGAAAAGTGATTGCCCTCTAAACCTTTTACAGCGTTGTGGAGGAATTTTGGCCACTCATCTTTGCAGAATTGTTGTATTTCAGCCACACTGGGGGTTTTCCAGCATGAACAGCCTTTTTAAGGTCATGCCACAGCATCTCAATAGGTTTCAGGTCAGGACTTTGACTAGGCCACTCCAAAGTCTTCATTTTGTTTTTCTTCAGCCATTAAGAGGTGGACTTGCTGCTGTGTTTTGGATCATTGTCCTGCTGCAGAACCCAAGTTCATTTCAGCTTGAGGTCACGAACAGATGGCTGGACATTCTCCTTCAGGATGTTTTGGTAGACAGCAGAATTCATAGTTCCATTTATCACAGCAAGTCTTCCAGGTCCTGAAGCAGCAAAACCCCAGACCATCACACTACCACCACCATATTTTACTGTTGCTATAATGTTCTTTTTCTGAAATGCTGTGTTACTTTTATGCCAGATGTAATGGGGGACACACCTTCCAAAGAGATCAACTTTTGTCTGGTCAGTTCACAGAATGTTTCCCCAAAAGTTTTGGGGATCATCAAGATGTGTTCTGGAATATTGAGACAAGCTTTAATGTTCTTTTTGCTCACCAGTGGTTTACGTCTTGGAACTCTGCCATGCAGGCCATTTTTGCCCAGTCTCTTTCTTATGGTGGAGGCATGAACACTGACCTTAACTGAGGAAAGTGAGTTTTGGCAACTGAGGCAATCTGTTTGATTGTTTTAGATGCAACATCTGAACTTTCCTCCTCATGGTAACAACCATGAGTAATTGAGCTGTTGTGATGTCACTACAGGTAAGCTCTGTTTAACGTCCATCAGATCAATGTCTGTTCACTTTAACGACCGAGGTCTATAAAATTATAAGAAATTATAGTATAAAGCCAGTCTTTTAACTCTGGATGTTTTGGCTGTAAACAGCTATTCACCTCTAAGCCAATCAATGCTGCGGATCCATGACCACAGGTGGGAGGTTCATCGTGTCACGGTTGCCAGGTCTGCTTATTCTAAGCAACTTTTGGCTTATTGTTCTATAAAAGTTGCAGACAAATGTAAGTAGTTGAGGGTGCAGTCTTTTGGGGTTTGTTTCTAAAGCATAGCTGCTTATTTGGCTTTGCTCCCTGATCCTTTCTCTTTTTCTGATATTCCTGCAAGTTGATTAAACCTCTGAAGTTAAAAGCAAAACATACATTATTGTTATTTTTTAAATGAACTTGTCAACGGTAATGCTTTCATTTTGTAGTAAGTTGGCTGTTTTTTATTTATTTTTTTATTTTTTGGCGATTCGCTTCTTTTGGGGCTTGTTTAACTTGTGGGACCTGGCAACCCTATTCACACATATACATATACATACACCTTATGTGTATATATATATATATATATATATATATATATACACAGTATAATCATATAAAAAAATTGTTTTTTTCCTCTATTTTTCCTCAGGTTTTGTCCCTACCTCTCTAAAAATAGCTGCAGTCACACTGATTCTCAAAAAGCCCAGTTTTGATACAACCTCACTTTATAACTATAGACCCATAACCAATCTTCCTTTGTAAGATTTAGTCATGGAAAGAGCTGCTGCCACACACCTTAAATGCTTTTCTCACAGGACACAATGTTTATCCACCCTTTTAATCTAATGTTCGTACTTTTCACAGCACTGAGACTGACAATTGTCATTCACCTCCGATGTACTGCAGCACTGGTCTCCTTAGTGCAGCTTTTGACAGCGTTCCCCATGACACCCTCCTATCTCGTCTTTCATCTGCTGGTTTTTCTGGCTTAGATCTTGATTGATTTTCATTCATACCTGACTAACTGACAACAACTCACTTTGATAGGTAAAGACAAGTCTCTTACAGCTCATGTTCCTTGGGGGGCGCCCCATGAATGTGTCCTCAGGACCCTTTTGTTTATAATATAATATAATGTAGGCTCACTGGCCACTTCAGTTGGTACACCTTACTATGCTTGTACAGTGATGGGCCCCTTTTTCCTTCAGAAAGTCTTCATGGCGTAGATTCAACAAGGTGCTGGAACCATTCCTCAGAGGTTTTAGTCTATACTGACATGATAGCATCACGCAGCTGCTGCAGATTTGTCGGCTGCACATGCATGATGTGAATCTCCCATTCCACCACAACCCAAAGGTGCTCTATTGGATTGAGGTCTGGTGACTGTGGAGACCATTTGAGTACAGTGAACTCATTGTCATATTCCAGTCTGAGATGAGGTAGCTCATCAAAAGTTGGTACACTGTGATGATGAAGGGGTGCACATGATCATCAACAATACTCAGGCAGGCTGTGGGATTTAAACGATGCTCAATAGTATTAAGGGGCCCAAAGTGTGCCAAGAAAATATTCTTCACACTATTACACCACCAGCAGTCTGAGCTGTTGACCCTGAATCTAACTGAAGACAGATAGATTCATCCTTGGATGGATGTGGCATGGTCTTCTGCTGCTGTAGCCCATCTGCTTCAAGGTTCGGCATGTTGTGTGTTCAGTACCTCTGTGTTAATGACTGGTCAGTTGAGTTACTGTTGCCTTTATCAGCTTGAACCAGTCTGGCCATTCTCCTCTGACCTCTGGCATGAACAAGATACTTTCACCCAGAGAACTGCTGCTCACTGGATATTTTCTCTGCTTCAAACCATTCTCTGTAAACCCTAGAGGTGGCGCTGTGTGTGAAAATCCTGAGTAGATCATCAGTTTCTGAAATACTCAGACCAGCCCGTCTAGCACCAACAACCATGCCATGTTCAAAGTCACTTTAATCACCTTTCTTGCCCATTCTGATGCTGATGCAGGTCATCTTGACCATGTCTATATACCTAACTGCACTGAGTTGCTGCCATGTGACTGGCTGATTAGATATGTGTTAATGAGTAGTTGAACAGGTGTACCTAATAAAGTGCACTGTGAGTGCATATAGAACATATTCCATGCTTACTAACAAGGACGAAAAAATGCTGGTTGATGCATTTATCCTGTCTCATATTGACTACTCCAACTCACTTCTCAATGGTCTGCTGGGCCGACTTCTGTTTGTCTAAAATGTATCAGCTCCAATTCTTACAAAAAAAGTCTGCACATATCACTCCCATTATAAACCAGCACTATTGACTACCAGTCTACTCTTACATCAAGTACCCACATACCTGTCAGAGCTTCTTGATTCTTACAATCCCACTCTCTGATCCTACAGTAGAGTTATTGACAGTTCCTTGTACTAGACTTTCATTTTTGGGTGGCTGGTCATACAACACCCAAACTATGGAACTCTTCTTATTTAGCTGGACAGAGTTAATCACTCTCCGCCTTTAAATCAAAACTTACAACCTTTCTCTTTTTTCAAAACTTTTGTTCTCTCCCTTCACTGTAAAACACCCTTGGGTTTATGAAAGGTGCTGTATAAGCTGAACATACTATAATGATTATTTATTAAAAGACCTATCAACTCAAGGACGTGGCGAGCAGTCTGGATCCGACTGAAAATTTATGGTGGAAATAGTAAAAAAAAAACAAATGGTCCATTGCAAGGCTTCGTCCTACAAAGCTGATCTGCCGACTGTTGTTTATCATTAGTGAAGTCCATGCCTCAAAGGACAGGGGCAACAAAGTGCTACTCTGCGATTTTTTTGGTTGATGAATCAATAATTTTCTCCTCGACTTGATTTGGAAATGATTCCATTAATTAATCAATTTGTTGTAGACAAATTTCATGTAGTCTAAAAAGTTTCACAAGTTTCATGTAGCCAGGATGTTCACCTTTTACACAAACTCTGTTTTGTGTCATACCAGTAAGTTGTTCAATCAATTGGAAATCCTTCATGGGATAGTGGAGCAGAAACAAGGAAACCTGCTAGATATTACTGCAAACACTGATTCATTATACACAGAGTGTTCACAGACTTTTGTGGATATTTTTATGATCCCATTGTTTTCTTATCTGACATTAAATACATGTAGAGTGATACCTCGGTTCTCGTCGTCAATTCGTTCCGGAAGGCTGGTCAAGAACCAAAAATGACGAGTACCGAGAATTTTTCCCATAAGGAATAATATACATTGATTTAATCTGTTCCAGACCCCAGATCATTTGCACTATATAAGGCATTATATTCATTAATGGAGTTGTATTGTACAGGTGCTCCCTGATTTACAATGGGGATATGTTCTGACAAATCCATCATAAGTTAAATGTATCATGAACTGAGGAGTTTAACCAGTATTTGGTAGAGTGGTCTATAGTGTATAATAGTAGAAATATAGAAAGAGTACTATGATAATTAATGAAGTTAATGTTTAAAACACTTATACATTAACCTACAGTTGGCCAAAATCATTAACACAAAGCTTATTTTTTAGTAAAATCTTAAAATCTCATGAAATTTATTGAGTAATGGATCTAAAGTAAAACACTTACTGTACTGATGAACTCTGGGTGCATGGCTGCTAAGCTAAATGCAGCCTGTGTTCTGAAGCATTCAGTTTTGTTTTCGGTTGGCTCGTATAAATTAACCTTTTTAGAATCCATGGAGAAGTGTTAGCACTAAGAATACAGTACTGTAGATGTATAAATAAAGAAAAACATTGACACAAATAGAAGATCTTTTTTAAGGGCTATTGTGAACCTGAATCACTATGTACTAAATCATGACTTGTGAATTGATTTCAGCTGAAACGAGTCACTCAACTCATACAAGTTTAAGTATCACACAAACAACGATAGCCGCGACATACTTCTCCAGTTAAAATGGGTCAAGAACTGAATTCAACGAGTTCCGAAGTGGTTGAGCATCAAGGAACCACTCTGTTTTGGGACTCACTTATCCTGCTTTCCCCGGAAAAGGATGCCGGGTTGTCATTGTTTATTCACGAGAGAACAGAGGGCACAGGTGTAAGCATGGACCGGATATTATGCCAGTCCATTGCAGGGCTGGCAGTGGTCACTGCTGCAGCACCAGGGATGACCCTCGACCAATTAAACATTAACACCTGTGAATGTTAACACCATTCATTCAAAATTCAGTGATAATTCATTTCTGATTTAGTATATACTATATAGACAAATGTTTGCGGACACCACTTCTAATTATTGAGCGCTGCTATTTCAGCAACACTCGCTTGAAAAACATTCATAATATAAAGCAGGCATTTCTGGATTATCTATAGACAAACAGTGGCAGAAGATCGGGTTGGACTGATATCCCAATTATTCTCAATACGACTCAGTTATAACTTTCAAAACAAAGTCCACATAGAATTGGTTTACCAACTTTGTTGAGAGCTTGGATGGCTTATACAGAACCTTGCCCTCAACTCTAACAAACACCTTGAAAATGCACTGGAATGCCAAAAGTGAGCCAGGGCTTATTGTCTAACATCAGAAACCGACCTCACAGTCATGTTCCAAAATCTAGTGGAAAGCAATTTTAGAACAGCAAAGACTGTTATAGCAGCAAAAGTTTTGGATGTCATTTTGGGTGAACACAAATTTTTGTCTATATAGTGTAATGTTGAGTGTAGAGTTGTTAGTATGCATTACGTGATGTCAGGCGTAACCAGTGACTGCAGCTATGGTGTAAAATGAATAAAACATTTCCGCACAAATGTTAGAATGTAAGAAAAAGTCTAAACATCCATGCCTCATTTAATCTCATGTAAATGACATGCAAATTCATTTATGATGCAATATTGGTAAAGACCGCGCCATATAGCATAACGGAGCCAGCAAAAGGGTAAGAAAGGCAAAATCCGGGGTACGTGCGTAGCTAACTCTAATTCCCTCTGACAGTAGACTGGTGCAGGGCTTGTATTTAGGCTCCTGGCGATGCTTGGTACCATTGCTGAGTCATTTTCCTCTCAGTGGATTGTGCATGTGTCACAGACTAGCAGCACATGCTACGTGCTCTCATCTAGAGCAGAGTTTCAATACTTTTTGGACACAGCCTTGTCACTTTCCCCTCCCTGCTTCCCCCTTGGGGGACAGCTGTCACCGGGACTGCTTCATTACTTTATTAGCTCAAGTGAGATTTGTTTGTCCTTTGGAGGTCTGAGGAAAACATTATTAATGCATACTAAACCAAAGCTAAATAAAGAATTTTAGGGTTTTCAAGTCTGAAACTAAATAGTGAACTAAAAAATGAAGAAAAATTAGTTTAATTGATCTGTAAAGGCCTAAAAGCCTGTTCACACCGCAAGGAAAAAACAGATGCTCTTTTTAACATAGTGGGAGCTTCACACCAAGTCCGATGTGTTTTTTCTGTGTAAACACTCTGAAAACTCCCTGTCCGCTTTTGCTTTCTTTAATTTCACTTTTCCTAATGCGTCACAGAGATTTTGCCATGTCTTTTTCACATCACCAACTTCAGAAAAACAGAAACGAGTGAAGATTAGTGCAGGAAGCTAAAGTTTGTGTTTTTTTGTGGGCATGAACAGGTTAGAATGCACTTAGATAAACAAGAAAATGGTTCCATACAGTCACTGTGAGGTTTCCATCATTCTCCAGCGTTCAGTTATATACCGCCAGATAATTTCTTTAACATCAATGTTTTATAGTCAGCATGCTGCTGAATATAATATAAACTTTCTGCTCTGCTTCAGCAGGATGATCTGTTCTGCCTGACAAAAGAGCTCTGATTGGTCAGCCTGATTTTAACGCATCCGAACAACGCAGAAATTAGAACAGGCTTCGATTAAAAATTTTACGCAGTGCCACAGTCTGTCAGTTTAGGAAATTGGTGTGAAAAGACCTTAACATGGATTCCTCACATGGAATTTCCTCATATTACTTATTTTTCTAACTAATAATTGGTCCCTTTATAACATTTCTATTGGATTAAGGTGAGGACATTGACTTGGCCATTGCAAAACATTATTCTTCTTTAACTGTTCTTTGGTAGAATGATTTGCATGCTTAGGTTCATTGCCTTGAGGTTGATTACATGGACAGATATTCTGACATTTCCTTTAGTATTTGCTGGCATAATCCAGAATTCATCCTGGCCTAGATGCAGCAAAACATGCCTAAACTATGATACAACTACAACATTTCACAGATGGAATAAGGTTCTTATGCTGGAATGCAGAGTCTTCCTCTTCCCAGACATAACACTTCTCATTTAAACCAAAACGTTCTGTTCTATGAACACCAAACATTTTTCCAGCAGCCTTCTGGCTTGTCCACGTGATCTTTAAGACACAGACAGCAATATTCCTTTTGATTTTTTTCCTTTCACAGTGAAAGGTTGTTCCCTTTATCATGCCAGGTGCTCTGTCCCTGCATTACCATGGCACTGTGTTATTATTTAAATGCATTCATATATGATACAAAATGTACGTGTAGATGACAGCGCTAACCACTGTGCCCATCTCCATAAAAAGTCCCTTCAACCATATATCTGAAAAACCTCATTAAAAGGTCTGGAGCTTTCACAAAAAGCCTGCATTTATGTAGCCATTTTCTGTTCCTATAAAACATTCTCGTTTAAAGTCTTGTCAGTTGTCACTTCCAGTTAGAAAGTATTGCCTTCTTCGCCACAGCGAAGCCGAATATCAGTTTTAGCACGTTATCTTATTACCATTTACTAATACATGTTTTTGTTAACTGTAATAACGTTCATGTGCGAAGCCCTGTGCTGTTTAAGTGATGAGAAAAGAGACAGAAAATGTATTAATGAAAGTAGGAGGATCCTGAGATCCTTGGGAAAATCAGCTGTAATAGGTAATGTGGAGTGGCAGGATGATACCCTGTAGATTAGCTGTGTGCGTGTGTGTGTGTTGGTGAAAGCAGGACACGTTGTCGCCGCCAGCCATGCCTCAGGCGTTTGGATGTTTTTAAATGAGTTTCACCGTTTTCAATTAATGCTTCATATTAATTAACATAATGCACCATTCCTTTAGCTTTCAATCTCATTTTTAATCACCTATAGGCCATGGAGTTCAGCCTTATTATTATAATTTTGTTTTTATAATGTGGCAGACAACCTTTACAATGACATGCGAGGTTTACAAGAGATTGGCTGAACTGTATAATGTAGTCATTAGAAATGGATTTTTTTTATAGATATTACATTCTTGGTTGGTTATTGCCATTCAAACTCATCACACCCTCCTGTCCTTCACCAGCACTGCACTAGAGAAGAATTACTTCCACTGGCTTGGATACATGGTTTACACGTATACAGTCTAAACATGTCATCACGCAAACTTGTGTCTCATGGCTATTTTTTGACGAGAGGTAAATTTGACAAATAAACAGACAAAGTGACATTCATACCTGATGCTGACATAATATGTTTTACTGAGCAGCCTGCGTGTACGTACATGTACAGTTGCTATTCATTTACGCAAATTTGAGAGAAAATCCGTGATTGACGATTGTTTCTGTGACGCAAAGCTCATGAAGTCCAGTCTGTGATGAATAACAGCAAAGTCATTATAAGATAAGACTGTTCACGCTGCCATCTTGGTAATGTAACCGGGCAGTTATTTCCAGCCATACAAGACCAAACCCTTACCTCTTTGAACGGGTAGAGACCTATAAATTAATGTTTAAAATGCATATTTAGAATCGCTGGTATAAACCGACAATAATGATACAACTTACTTGCATTGCTGGGTTCAAATAACCCTAGAAAAAATGATTTTTAAAGATCATTCTGGCTACTGCGCATGCGCATTCTACCACTACAAAGGGGCCAGGGCTTGCTGCCCCCCCCTCTCCGACACATTTAGTAATATGCCGATTGGTTCTTTCTAATGATTGGGCAGGGCTTCTGTAATACAGTCCCATTCATATTTCAACCAGTGACCAGTCTCCTCCTTATAACATCTCTGATAAGACAGGGGCTGTACTGTACATCATTCGACGTTGCAAATTTAACCACCTACCGACTGTCTGAAACTTGTCAGCTTAGCAGGGTAGAATTTCACTGCTGGCAATACATTTGCCACATTTTAAGCTTGGCGAGAGGCGAGGTTGGTGTCTTTTTGAGGTAAAGTTCATAGATGGAAATCCATCCTACCATCACAGGTGGCGAGAGATGAGGTTGGCAAGATAACAAGGGGGCGAGATAATGAGGTTAGACTGTGTGTATATACAGTGGTGTGAAAAAGTGTTAGCCCCTTCCTGATTTCCTATTTTTTTGCGTGTTTGTCACACGAGTGTTTCAGAACATCAAAACCAATTTAAATATTAGTTAAATACAACACAAGTAAACGCAAAATGAAGTTTTTAAATGAAAGTGTTTAATTTTAAGGGAGAAAAAAACCCAAACCTACATGGCCCTGTGTGAAAAAGTTATTTCCCCTCTTGTTAAAACATAACTTAACTATGGTTTATCACACCTGAGTTCTCTGTCTCTAGCCACACCCGTTCTCAATCAGGACGTCACTTAAATAGGACCTGCCTGACAAAGTGAAGTACACTAAAAGATCCTTAAAAGCTACACATCATGCCAAGATCCAAAGAAATTCAGGAACAATTGAGAAAGAAAGTAATTGAGATCTATCAATCTGGAAAGGGTTATAAAGCCATTTCTAAAGCTTTGGGACTCCAGCGAACCACAATGAGAGCCATTATCCACAAATGGCAAAGACATGGAACAGTGATGGACCTTCCCAGGAGTGGCCGGCCAACCAAAATTACCCCAAGAGTGCAGCGACGACTCATCCAAGAGGTCACAAAAGACCCCACAACAACATCCAAAGAACTGCAGGCCTCACTTGCCTCAGTTAAGGTCAGTGTTCATGCCTCCACCATAAGAAAGAGACTGGGCAAAAATGGCCTGCATGGCCATTTTTCCAAGAAGAAAAGCACTGCTGAGCGAAAAGAAAATTAAAGCTTGTTTCAATTTTTCCAGAACACATCTTGATGATCCCAAAGACTTTTGGGAAAACATTCTGTGGGCTGACGAGCCAGAAGTTGAACTGGAAGGTGTGTGTCCCATTACATCTGGCGTAAAAGTACCACAGCATTTCAGAAAAAGAACATTATAGCAACAGTAAAATATGGTGGTGGTAGTGTGATGGTCTGGGGCTGTTTTGCTGCTTCAGGACCTGGAAGACTTGCTGTGATTAATGGAACTATGAATTCTGCAGTGTACCAAAAAATCCTGAAGGAGAATATCCGGCCATCTGTTCGTGACCTCAAGCTGTGTAAGTGTGACAAATATGCAAAAAAAATAGAAAATCAGGAAGGGGGCAGACGCTTTTTCACACCACTGTATATAGGAGAAGATATAAAGCACATTTTTGGTGCTACAAATCTATGACTTTAATATTAGTCAGATACAGGGCTGGATGCTGAACCATCTACATACCACACACATTACGTTGAACAACCAAAATACTGTAAGGATTGTAAGACTTCAGTTCACTGAAAGGTGTACCTGTGTTGTACTGGTTTCCCATAACAATGTGGAAAAAAAAGTTGCCTCCCTCCAAATTGTCACTTTATAATTCGTACTTTGCTTGGACATATGATTCATATGCCAGACCAGGACATGTCCTATATGGCCAGCTGAGTAATATAAAAAAAGCACTTCAGCTGGACACAATGTTTGCTTCTAATAAGAGGACACTTGGTGATGGAGAGTGGAAAGGGCAGTAGTGTCAAAGAATGGTTGCAGGCTGGGGGTGGGGGGTGTGGGGGGGGGGGGGGGGGGGGGGGGGGGGGGGGGGGGGGGGGGGGGGGGGGGGGGGGGGGGGGGGACACTGAACTTTAAACCTTTGAACCCTATAGTAGAGTTCGAATAAAATGTTCAATCCAGGAGCATCATCAGACCCAGCTAAAATGTTGCTGTGCCGTATGAAAATCTCAGCTTTTAAAATTCAAATTTCGCTGACCAGAACTACAGCACATGCCAAAATGCCACTGTACTGTCAAGAACCACTGTACAACATGAAACTGAATTGAATAGGTTCCAGACCCCCATAAAGTCCACACTGTATAAGGCATTATATGCATTAATGGAGTTGTATTGTAAAGGTGCTCCCTGATTTACCATGGGATATGTTCCGAGAAAGCCATCATAAGTTAAATGTATCATGAACTGATGAGTTTAATGAGTGACATTTTTCTAGTCAAAATGCATTTGATAACCGAATTCGACAAGTTCCAAGGTGGTTGAGAACCGAGGTACCACTGTACATAGAAAAACATTCTGGGTTAAAAAAAAAACGCCATAAAAACATAATTTTGTCTATTTGTTTTCAACTTTCTCACCAGGTTTAACCCAGTTCGATAAAATAATCTGTACATAGAGCAAAAACATATCAGGAAACCGGCTTGTTGTGAGGCAATGTTATTAATTCTAGGCGAGTCTAGTTTGTGTCTCACACACACACACACACACCTATACTCGTTCAAACAGAGGTTTATAGAGATCAATCGCAATTCAATCCACTCCTCGCAGTCGACTTCATATTGTGAGCTGGTGTTTATTTTCCCCATGTGCCTCGAATTCACCTGTTTCGTTTTGTGCTCGGGCGCATGCAAAGCTAACAGCAGCACGGTATCTGCTCAGCGCCGTTTTTGCTACCCCAGCTAACACACGCTGAGGACAATCAATGCACCACAACATACTTAATAATCAGCTTGATTGATCTCCTGCCAAGTTCCTGACCTCTGCGCCAAACCGGCATCCTGACTCACATGGCCCACGCTGCTTTCATCAGAATCCCCCGCTGTTCCGTCTCTTACTCTGTTTATAGCGCCACTTCCATTCATTACTTCTATGAGGATTTGTTTACAGACAGAAACATATAGTCAGCGAAGGCCTAAGTGCACCCTGGATGCCACGCAGGTTGGGCTGGGGATGATCTCCTGACTGCCAATACCTCCCTCAGACATGTATCTGAGGAACGTTTTTCCACTTACGATGCGGAGCAGCTGCTTGTATTCAAACACATCTGCTCAAATACATTAACAGATGCAATGCTTTTTTTAAGGACTTAAATTAGGCTCCACAACCATAACATGGACTATTTAAAATTTCTGAAGCATAGGAGTAGGAAAAAAATTTTTTTCTGATTAACTACCTGTCTGTGTTAGTTGTTAGATGTTTTATAATAGTTTTCATAATATTGTATTACATTTTATTAATTTCTATATAATTATATTTTCATTAAATATTTTCTCTCTTACTTTTTATAACTTACATTTTCTGTATTTAAACAATGATTAAACTTATAAATTAGGTAACTTTTTGAGTCTTGGTCCGTTCTAAGGTTTCTTCTTTATAAGAATTGGGAAGTTTTTCCTTTCAGTTGTCACCCCCGGCTTGCTCAATTAGGGCTTTAGGCCTAGATATTTGTAAAGTTGCTTTGAGACCATGCTCCATTGTTAAAAAAGTCAGCAGTCTTTGTTAACTACAGTGGGAGACCACTAGTGAAAATTGTTCTTTGTGGAGAATTTATACTGCAGCAGGATAATGATCCAAAACACACCAAAGCTTTGCAACAACTACTTGAAGACCCAAGAAGATCAAGGAGTGCTGACTGTCAACAACTTTCCTCAACAATCGCCTAACCTAAAGCCATCCAGCATTTATGGGGGCACCTGAAGACAGAGAAAGCCAAGCATTCAGTAACATCACAAGTTGCCATTTGGAATATTGTAAAATTTTGTGGGGGTACCAAAGATCAGATTTTGGTGACTGAGTGATTCAAAAGATGTTATGCTGATTAGATTTGTAATGAAAAACAACAAAATTAACACAAAATAGAAGCATTAGTAGTTTCAGACATTTTGCACCCATGTGTAAATATGTGTATATAAATATAAGCATCCAGATAGAAATGCTGAAAAAACAAAACTCGGCATGCAGCTCTGTCTCAGGCTGATATATAGATGATTACAGATATATAGATGATTAATGTCTGTTCAGACATTGGGTCTTGCCACAAGAGGGCATAAAAGAGTGCTCCCCCCGCTGTCCTATAAAAAAGCTCTCAGAGGCTACTTTTGGGTAGTGTACCTGTTGGAGAGAGATCGTTTACTGCTAGACAAGTCTCTAACAACACATTCGAAGATATTTTGCCCAGTTGACAGACTTTAAAAGGGGTGCATCATTGGACTGAGAGAAGCAGGATGGTTGTTCTGACCTAGCAGTGGTTCCGTGAGGATACAAACTCACAGTGAACAGGCAGACCACCTGTAGAGAAATAGTTTGATCCACTGACAAGCATGAGCAGCTCCATCAGTTTCATTGTCCACCATTCACACACAGTTGGCACCTTCACTACACACCCCTGTCTCTACCTGGGCCATTTCCAGGCTTTTATCAGAAGGAAATTTGTTATCACAGTGCCCATTGCTTGTCATGCCATTGACAGACAGTCATTATCAACTGCAAACGATTGCAGTGGTGTTCTGAACAATAAAGCAGGACCGCTATGGACTGGAAACATATTGTCTTTAATTGCGAATCCAGGTTCTGTCATTGTTCTGTTTCTGTGAGCGCATCAATCCTGCCTTTGCTGTCGAGCAACAAACTTCCACAGCTGCTGGTGGATGAGGATGTACAGGCCCAGCTGCAACATCTGTGGACAAATGTGCGACAGTATACCATTCGGAACCTGTGTCCCTCCAATGTCCAACCGTATCTCATCTTATATCCAGGCTAGCAGGGGCCTAAGAGGGTAATTAGAGTTTCCTTTAAATTGTACTGTTTTCCCCAATAAATCCTTATCTTTTTTCTCTAATATTGTAATAATCATTACGTTCATACATATAAAGTTTCATTCGACTCCAATAAACTCTCACACAGTGAGGTTTTTCATGGTCAGTGAGTGTATATATA